>JAWPHD010000148.1:0-610108 GCA_037043455.1 Cyrtodaria siliqua
GTTTATAGTCAAAATATGTATTTGTTATATACTAGTATTTTGTCAAAATATGTATTTATTATAGACTAGTAATATAGTACTTATTTATATATACTAGTATAATCCTGGTTAAATTAGTCAAACTATTTATATTTATTTATATTACTAGTATATAGTCAAAATATGTAATTATTGATATGCTATATCTCAAAAAACAAACGAGGCAGCATTAATAGGTAATATAAGTCTAACACAGAGACTGAACATGTATATGTTAACATAACAACAACAAACCTAGAAAGCAAAAGCAATTACGCATTTTGACTCGGAAGAAGCCAGAGCAACAAAAGAACAAACGTTTAGGGTAGAACAAGGCACAATTTAAGGCAAGCAAAAAGTATGAACATGATGAAAGGAGAAATTTGGAATAATAATAGTCCTTAAACAATACTGAGAACCTTTAAAGGTTGCAGTAGTGGAACCACCTATTCGAAATTCAAGTAACGCTACTGTGATATATAAAAAAGTATGAAAGGAAAAATTTGGAAATCGTCGAAAACGAAAAAAGATAGTACAAACAATATTGCAGTCTCGGTTTGATTGAGACTGTTCATGAACGGTAGTGAAACGTGCTTGCTACCGTTCACACCCTCTAGCCCGGATTGTAAGAAAAGTAAAGTATAAGCAAGAACTCAATAATTAAAATGTCAATATCACACCACATTTAAGCCATCCCGAAGATGTATGCATATGATGGTGAACATGAAGCCTTCAATGAGGTGTTTTCACACCATTTCATGGCCAGCGGCGTATGGTCCCAGTTTCTAACAAAATCCTCAGCCCTAAACGAGAAAGCAATGGGCGAAATAAACAAAATGGAATTTAGTTGGGAGCAGAGGTTATGAAGACTGCGTAGGTTGGAGTAGTGGAACCACCTATTCGAAATTCAAGTGAGAAAACAAGTGTACCGATATCTATAAAAATCGGACTCGCCAATCTCCAAAGATCGGAATGAATAACAGTTCTGATTGCTAGCACGGGAAGACGTTTAACCGCCGCCACTCTGAACAGGCAACGCTACAGTGGTATATAAAAAATATGAAAGGAGATATTTAGAAATCGCCGAAAACTATAAGTACAAAACATATTGCAGTCTCGGTTTGATTAAGACCGTTACCGTCCTATGAGGATTTAGGTAGCCGTCATCATAGTGTCCACACTCTGTCCGGTCATCGCATAATCAAAGAAGCATAGTGGCTAACTGTAAACGGGTCATCCAGTAAACAGGCAGTGCGTTGCAAATTGATAGGGTCATAACCTATTTTGATAATATCGTTAGCATGTTTTATACAGATTATATGAAAGTGTGTGTTCATGACCAAGTATCTTACGAACTTTCTAAATCACGTCACCTAGAAGTCAGTTGTGATAGTCCGTGTTGCAGAAGAGTGCTCAAATTACTTTGATATTTTAAAAGCAAATCAGGGTTACGATAATAACACTTTGCAATTATTTTCTTTTCGATGTTTATGGCAACGGTAGCCCTGATGGATAAGTTGTTTAGTTTTACAAATGTTACAAATAGTAAAGTCCTCAACTGGACTGCAAGCTCTAGAAAAACGAATAAAATTGAGAAACATATACTGACCAAACGGAAACGTTCTAATTTTTGCTGGTATTTCCATAGGCCAATTTGTGAGGGCGTATACAAGTTTCAAATGCGTTTTAATAAAACTATGTTTGAAGTTTGTAAGCAAACTCAAGTGAGTATTAAATATCCAATTAAACAGTTTCAAATTTGCCAAGCAATAATCTTTTACGGATGATATGGAAATGTAAAGGGAGGTAATTTGATTATTGTTGATAATCAAAAGCTGCCATGTACACAATCTGTGATATGATTTTTGGGATTTCTTTTGATAAGAAACAAAAAGAGAATATTGTCTCGGACAAATTTCTGTAATTTTCGTAGATTTAATTTGTTTTTGTGGCCAAAATGCTTGTTTTAAGACAAGAGGGCCATGATGGCACAAAACTGCTCACCGGAAGACATGTTTTGAGCAATCTGTGTCGAGTGTCACTCAAACATCAAATCAACATGACTGTAACTTTTTTTCAATAAAGATATTACAAAAGATTCCCTCCGACTGGCATCCATGTTGTTTGTATTGAATCAAGATTCTTTACGCTATTTCTAACGCTATTTTTAATCATACAAAGTCACCATTGGGCACTATGTTTATCAATCAATCTGGCTTGAACAATCTTGGAAGAGGCCAACCAAAAAATAATTTATGTGAAATTATTTTGTAATGGAACAAGTGGTTTCAGAAAAGATTTTTAAACGTTTTCTGATATAGTTATGATGAGATCCATCAAGCGGTTTCAGACAAGAAGATGTTTTAAGTATTCCATATAAACATATAGCAAAAAAAAAAACCCGCCTTCTGGCGGCCATGTTTTTTTAGGAATCTACCCGGCTTGAACAATCTCGGTAGAGAGTCACCCAAACAACATTTCTGTGAAATTATTTTGAAATCCATCGAGCGGTTTCAGATCAGAGGATGTTTAAGTATTCCATATAGAAATCTAGCAAAAATAAGCCCCTCTATCTGGCGGCCATGTCTTTTTAAGAATCTACGAGGCTTGAACACTCTTGGTAGAGTGTCACCCAAACATCATTTCTGTTAAATTTTTTGGAACTCCATTAAGCGATTTCAGACGAGAAGATCTTTTAAGTTTTCCAAATAGATATATAGCAAATATTGTAGCCCCGCCTCCTGACAGCCATGTTGTTAGGTTGTTTGGAATATCTTGTCACACACCTTGCTTAATATTTTTCCATATTCAATAGAGATATTAAAATCGAGAAAACAAGCCTCAGTATCAGAACTATTGGCTTTGTTAAGTTGAAGTTCTTCAGGGTATATATTATTTACCATAGTAGAAAAAGAGTTGTCAATATTTAGAATATCATCCAGATACCGAGAGGTGTCAGTAAAAGCTAGGGTGAAATCTTCCTGAGTATCTGCTGAAAGACTCAACATGAAATCTATGTCATGGCAATACAAAACATGTCTGCGACAAGAGGTGCACAGCTAGTACCTATAGGGATACCAACATTTTGTCTATAAACGGTAGTTCCATACCTGATGAAAATTGTATCTAACAGGAATATGAGTGGTTCACAAAACTTCTTTTTTAAGTCCACATAGTGTAATTGTAAAGATATTTTACCAACAATGCAGAAGCATTTTTTCCAAAAAAAAATCTGCCATTTTTTTCCGAGGCTTTGCATTGAGATTAACCCTTAACGCTTGCAAGAAAAAAGAAACCTCCACTACCCGCTTATCCTTTCGCACTAATCCCAAAAGTTCAAATAACTTACTATTACAAGTCTTAACACATCACTGATTTAAAAATACAATGTTCGTCTGCATTTACAGAATGATTATCAATATAACAATCTTGTGACCAAACTGTTCAAAGTTACTTGTATGTAACAAAAATTATACATAAAAGCCATCCCCTCTGTCACACGTTTTCATGTTTGTTTCACTCTTTAGTCAGAAGAATCCTAAAAAGTGTGTTGCAAGCAGTTTGCAGTTTCCTTTGATAATTTTCGTTATTATATACCACTCAATAATTATATACCTAGTACCTTCATATTCCTACAATGGAATACAAAACCCTGTATCACCTCCAGAGGTTTTCTGAATCCATTTCACTATGCTACTAAAAATAGATTTTGGATTTTTACACAAATGTCAGATTGGAATGTTGGGGATTGCCCAGCTAGCAATCCATTAAGAACAATCGATGTTCTAACATGAAATGTGAACTATCAGAATGTTTGTTTATGCATTTGTGAACATTGTGGATTAATTAAATAATTTTAACAGTATGTAATTAAATAATTTAACAGTTGGTAAATTCACCAGAATTTGAATTGTTTACCCATGTGTAATGAACACGTGTAGTTGTAATGTACTGGTTTTCATGCGCATGTAATGTACATGTTTTCATGTCTTTCCTGTTGGTGGTTTTCAGTTAGTTGACTTAATACAATTTTGTTTTAATTTGGTTTTTAGTTCTACTGGCCAGGGACCAGCAGAGCTTATGGGATGGCGAGTTGTCCGTCGTCCGTGGTCTCTCCGTTAACTTTTACCTCGTTAAGACGATAGAGCCTTCAAATGTCATCCGATCTTTACCAAACTTTAACAGGTTGTTAATATCAATGCTCCGACAAGTTTGAAAACTAGCCAGATCGGATCAGTAACAGAGTTATGGCCCTTGATTTAGTTAAAAATGCTATATTTTGCCTCGTTAAGACGATAGGGGCTTCATTTTCATCGGATCTTTACCAGATTGTTAATATCAATGACAGCTCTGAGAAGTTCGAAAAGCAGTCTGATCGGATCAGTAACACCAGAGTTAAGGTCCTTGATTTAGTTAAAAATGCTATATTTTGCCTCGTTAAGACGATATGGGCTTCATTTTTCACCGGATCTTTACCAGATTGTTAATATCAATGAGAGCTCGGAGAAGTTCGAAAAGCAGTCTGATCGGATCAGTAACACCAGAGTTAAGGTCCTTGATTTTGGGTAAAATTGCTATATTTTGCCTCATTAAGACGATAGGGCCTTCATTTTTCATCCGATCTTTACCAAACTTAACGAGATTGTTAATATCAATGAAAGCTCGGATATTTGCGAAAACCAGACAGATTGGACCATGTATACCGGAGTTATGGCCCTTGATTTTCTCTTTGGCCTCATTAAGACGAAAGGGACTTCGTTTGGCCGGATTTCAGCGCAACTTTGCAGGGATTATCAGTACCAAGCCTAGTTGTACATATGGTCACCGTGTTCCGGTTGAATGATTTTGGTGAAGTTTTAATACACAAACTTTGTCCTGACTAGTTCTCCTGAACACCTGGCCGGATTTAAACTAAACTTTTGTATGGATGATCAGTTCCAGGTCTAGTTGTGCATGTCATTGCCGTGTTCTAGTTTAATGATTTTTGGCAGAATTATGGCCCTTTAAATGTTTTAATACACAAACGTTTTCAGGACTAGTTCTCCTGTCCGGATTTCAATGAAACTTGACAAGGATGATCCGTATCAAGCCTGGTTGTGAATATCATCGCCATATCCCGGTTGAATATATTTTGGCAGAGTTATGGACCTTTAAATGTTTTAATACACAAACTTTGTTCCGATCAGTCTCTTATGAAATCCTTGCCGGATTTCAACGAATCTTGGCGGGGATGATCAGCACCACGCCTAGTTGCACCTGTCATTGTCGTGTTCTGGTTCTGGTTGAATGATTTTTGCCCTTTAGTTTTAAGGTTTTAATGCACAAACTTAGTCCCAAATAATTCTCTTGATCCCCTTGCCGGATGTCAACGAATCTTGGCAGGGATGATCAGTACCAAGCCTAGTTGCATATGCCATCGACATGTTCCAGTTGAATGATTGTTAAAATAGTTATGGCCCCTTATACATAAGTTTTATCGTTAGCAAGAAGAGCGTCCACAGGCTCTCTTGGGCCTCTTGTTTTATATATGCATTCTATTTTAATGATATGTAAAGAGGTATATAATAAAAGGATCATTACTATTGTAATTTGTTCTGGAAGCTGCTAAAGGTGATAGAAACTTCTACAACACGTTACTATAGTAATAATCTTATTGTATTTTGTGTATGCCATATATAACTACTTTTAACCGGAGTCAATAACTGGGGCCAATGTGACACATGTTGCAGATGGATGCATGCATGATTCCGCACGAACATTAAAGAAGTGTAAATGTGGGATACTTTGTGTGCCCAGGAGCATAACAGTTGGGTCAAACCATAATTATATGCACTTTAGGAACATGGTCGGAAACATATGACGTAGTTCACCGGACATGCACGATATATACCCTCCATAATGTTTCAAATGTGTACACACTAAGATCGAATACGTTCAATTTTTATTTCATGAAAGATTTGTGATATAATTTTAGTTCTAGTGAAACTTTTTTGAATTCGAAATACATTGTGTTTTTTTGTAATTGACAAAAAAGATTGTTATTTACATACTTACCTTAATATATCCACACAACCAATTCCGCGACCTATTATTTTTAAAGGTGAAATATGATTAGACAAGGCGGACTATGTACCAATTTTTTTTTTATCATATACTTGACTATACATATGTTTGTTTTTGAATATACGATACGACATATACCTAGCCAGTCATATCAATCAGGATTTCGTTGCCGCGCAATAAATCACACGGGGTTAAATAAAGGGTTAAACATGTCATATCACGAAAATAATCGAATGTTCATCTCGATCCTTTTACCGGAGTGATACGGAAATTACCGATTAGTTACGATTGTATACGATTTGTCACGCGCACGGTTTGTCGTCTGCGTTTCATTTGTTACTTTCATCCAGCTAAGCTCTTGGGCTGTTATGGCGGCTAAGGTCTGATATAAGGTGTGATATGAAAATACCCATTTAATATACTCTTTATATTCCAAGGAAAAGAAACTGAAGAAAATGTGCTTAAAAGTAGGTATAAAAGTCAACCAGAAACACGTATTAAAACAAAGTTAATAATAAGCAAGGCATGTGGTATCACCTTTAACACAAACGGGTTGATAATAGGGATACACAACTGCGTTATAGTAGCGCAAACAATTGGTTCCAGATAAACGTTGAATTGGGCACCAAACTAAATTAATAAGTAATGTACCGTATGAGGTCCATTCAATGGTGTAACAAAATGTAATAAATTGGTACATAAAACACCAAAAGATCACAATTTCACACTTACTATTTTTATTCTAAACTATGGCAAAGAATTAAACATCTTGAAGTGTTTGTGCAAAGCAGGTAATGCGCATTTACACTAAGTAATATGGGTTAATAATGTTCATTTATGTATTTTATGACAAATTTCCAAAACATTATCATCATCATCACTACACTCATCACTTTTCGTCCTAACTCATAATCATCACTAACATTATAGCTTATCATCACTTATCATCATTTAGTATCAATCATCATCATCACAACACACTCATCACTCTTCATCCTTACTCATAATCGTCATTAAAATTATCATTATCATCACTTTTCATCATCACTCATCATCATCATCGCATATTCATCACTCTTCAACTTTACTCATAGTCATCACTAACATTATCACCTATCGTCACTCATCATCATCACTCATAATCACCACCATACACTCATCACTCTTCATCATTACTCATAATCAATCATCACTATCATTATCACTTATCATCACTTTTCATCATCACTCATCATCATCACCACACACTCATCACTATTCATCCTTACTCATAATCATCACTATCATTATCACTTATCATCACTTTTCATCATCACTTTTCATCATCACCACCACATACTTCATCACTCTTCATTCTTACTCAGAATCATCACTAACATTATTACTTATCATCACTCATCATCATCACCACATACTCATCACTCTTCATCCTTACTCATAATCATCACTAACAATATCACTTATCATCACTCATCATCATCATCACATACTCATCACTCTTCATCCTTACTCATAATCATCACTAGCATTATCATCAATCATCACTCATCATCATCATCGTCACATACCTCATCCCTCTTCATCCTTACTCATAATCATCACTAACATTATCATCAATCATCACTCATCATCATCATCATCACATACCTCATCCCTCTTCATCCTTACTCATAATCATCACTAACATTATCATCAATCATCACTCATCATCATCATCATCACATACCTCATCCCTCTTCATCCTTACTCATAATCATCACTAACATTATCATCAATCATCACTCATCATCATCATCATCATCACATACCTCATCCCTCTTCATCCTTACTCATAATCATCACTAACATTATCATTTATCATCACTTTTCATCATCACACACCTCATCCCTCTTCATCCTTACTCATAATCACCAGTAACATTATCACTTATCATCACTTTTCATCATCACTCATCATCATCATCACATACTCATTACTCTTCATCCTTAATCATAATCATGACCATCATCATTAACAAAGCCGATATCACCATCAGCAATATTATATACATCATCATTATCATCATCATAAACATCAGCATTACAAACATCACCACGACCACCACCCTCATCGTCAAAAACATCAAGAGCAGCTTGAAGCAATACACAAATTGAAAACAAACATAAACTTCAAATCTTGATTTGCAATCAAATAAACAATCATCTTGAAACATGCATTACGAATCGAACTCTAAGCATGAAAAATTAAGAATTTAAAACTAGCAACATGTGATTTAGAATGTAATATAGAATGTAATTAAAATATATTACAATTTGGAAAAGTTCTGGCGTTAGGTAGATATAAAAAAAAACACACACAAGAAAATGTTGTTGCAAAACATCAGTGCTCCGGTAAGAATGTACCACATAATATTCTAAATAAATAATAATCGATCGCATTGTGCACTACGGTGATTTTCAAAAATAGCGTGTAATTATAACGTAACTTAATATGAAAATCCAATAGTGTCCTTTTTAAATACGGTATTTCCTGCAGATAGATATAGGACTCGTATATACTGTCTCTTTGCCTAGCAAGGCTATACTGCAGAGTGTATTCTGGTTCCTGAACTAAGTGGCGCCACGGACTTTTCCCGCCAAAATGATTGGTTCCCAAGCTCACGGTTTCACTCATTTAATACACGGCGCCTTACACCATTTTAGTGATGAAACTTAATATAATAATGTATTTTTCTTACATATATGCCTTTATTGTATTATTAATTATATTATCTTGCAGATATGCACTTTTCTGCCTAATAAAGGGGTGACCTAATACATCTTGCTTGATTAGGCACTTACCAATAAAGCAAATCAATGCGGAATCCCTCGACGTTTATTGTACGTAACGTTATATGACGTTATCTGACGTCATTTCGACTTGTAAGCGAGGAAGTGTCGATTCTTACGGGAGGTGTACAGTACTGGTTCTACCCAGGAAAAGTTGATGGCCTGCCTCTACCACAAAAAAATCGACCGTCATATATAACCTTACATGTGTTGAAAATGACGTAAACATCATACAAAAACAAACTGACGTCATGTACGTAACGTTATCTGACGTCATAAAATAAACAGAAAACAGCAACATAGCGGCGTCCTCGATAAGCGTAACATTCTGCGAAATAGATAATAGTAATTCATACAGAAAATGTGGATAATCTACATGATAATAGAATAGTATGTCAATGCCTTTTACTATCAAGTTTATTAGGCACGGCACGAAAACCAAGAATGGCTCGGCAGAGTCTCGCTTTTCTTCGTTTTCTAAGCCTCGCTTAATAAACTTGATAGTAAAAAGCACTGACATAATATGCTCTCTCTCTCTCTCTCTCTCTCTCTCTCTCTCTCTATATATATATATATATATATATTTATTTTATGATATGCAATGAAATACTGTATTTTATCAGTGAAATAAAAGTGATATTCTATCAGTAGCTGCCGGGACTACTTTTAAATGTACATCGAAAACAGATGCACATTAAAATGGTTCACAAGATATTCCTACGCAAATGTAAACATGCCGAGACAGAAACACTGCGAATTGTACATTCTATTCAAACAATGATTTGAAATTGATTTTAAAGTTAAAAGGAAATGATTGCCAATATATAATATATTAAACAAATTGTTCTATTTGGGTATAAATAAAATATCTTAGGACTTTTTTTGTAGTCGCGCAAAAAATGTGTAAAGCAGCTTAGTATAACTGCCTCCCGTGTTGTTCTACCGCAGTTTCCCTAAAAAAATGTTTGTAAAATCATAAAATAAAAAGAAAATTTGTTGTTTTGTCTTGAATAACATATTTTATTTCATCACGAAGTGAGAAAACTTTTATATTTTCACTCATGCTTCGCATTCGTGAAAATATAAAGTTTTCTGACTTCTCGTTGAAATAAAATATGTTATTCACTCCAAAACAACAAATATCCTCTATATATATATATATGTTTCTGTATCATAATGTGCCGTATATTTTACACACAAAAAAAGTATTACGTTAAATGCCAATAAAACGCGGGAAATACACGCTCCGTTAAATTCAGTGAAATAACTCGCCGTGTTTTAAACATTAATTTCATAAACACACGCAACATACCCACAGCACACACACAACGTTTACCTAAAGAGTACATTCCTGCACAAACATTTATTCAGCTGTATAATATCAAAACTATATCGGGCTATTTGTTTAAAATAGTACTTTAATAGTTCTACACAAGATAAAATCGTTAAATTACTTCTCCTTAAAGTACATTTATCAAACATAAGCACAAACATATTCGCTAATAACAGCTCACACATTGTAAATACAGTAACATAAAGATAAAATCAAAATACAATATGCATATAAGTTTTACACAAGGAAGTTAGAAATTAACATAAATACACTTTGTAATGCACGTTGTAATAAACAGTTTTCAAGAAGCAATAAATGGCGATGATGCCCCTCCATAAAATGCAGGTATGTGTCCGCTGTATTAAGCACGTATCCCATTGAGATTTCTTAACTGAACAGATGCCAAAACAGAGTATATTGTTCTTACGTTCTTAAATAAAAGAGTATCCCATATGCTTTATTATGATTGTGTGAAAGAACTAATAGACATTTTCTGTGACAACCGATGGCCGCGTTCAATTCAATTCAGGCTGTCCTGTTAGTTTGTGCATATATTATCGTTTCTCTCCAGTGCGACCTAGGTTCGAATCCCGAACTGGGAAGTATATGAGATAATAAAATCGTCCAGTTCCCTTCCACAGTAAAACCACCGCATGCCACCATCTGAGCGGTGGGTTCAAACAGCTCACATGTTATGTCACAGCTCACATGTTATGTCACAGTTATGTCACAGCTCACATGTTATGTCACAGCTCACATGCTATGTTACAGCTCATATGTTATGTCACAGCTCACATGTTAGGTCACAGTTCACATGTTATGTCACAGCTTATATTAATTGTGTTTATTTACCTCGCTGACTTTTAAAAGTGTTAATTTTAGCGGCTAGAACTTTTCTCCTGTCGATAGTTTGTGCAGTTTTCTCCACGTATTCCGATGATGAATATAACTCGAATACCGCTCATCGTTTACTTTTGGACTAAATTTGAATGATGCATTTGTAATGTGAGTGATATTTAATCAATTTTCTCTAGGTGCGGTAGGGAAGCGACTGAGCCGGGTTTTTTAGAGCACGTCAAGGAGCAATGACTTATTTGGAAATGAGATCCTTGAGATATTTCAAAGTAAAGACGATTTAATAAACAATGAAATCCAGGGAAGCAATTCAGTTATGTGATAATTCAATTATTAAATGACATTTATTTGCAATGCTCAGTCTTGCCTAACTCGCAATAATATAACTATTGTTTTTTTATATAGCTGTATAATAACATACAGTCACGTGTATCGTTTCCTCATTTCTCTAGATGTGGACTTTATTGTTAAATATTTTCTTTTGATGGGATGTACTTTTATTTACAGTTTCTTGTCAGTTTGAGCGCTGAAGACAGGTGTATACACATACAATCGATTTAAGCTAACCGGCCTTTTTGCCTACTGATCGTTCCAAGTCGGTAACCATGTTTTCACCACTCTTTGTGTTGTGTATTGTCCTTTTCATTGTATTTTTAATTTGCTCTTTGTGGTACAGTGCAGATATACGGTGCCATTGCGATTGGATGCTGTGATTTCTGTAGGATTCATTTTCTCATTTTTACAAAGCGCATAATATCACGAATTTAAAAAGTTAAGACAATGTTAAACGAACTACAAATTTCACAGTAATGTCGATTAATGGTTCCTGTTTTACTGAAATTCAGTCAGAGTAATTAAACAAGATTCTTCTTAATTGATGTTCGCGTTACTGCTACACTGTCGGGCTGTGAGCCATTGTAGCGTTTTACAGTCTCAGTTTTCATTCACAAACCCGCCATCTCGATGAAACACCATCTTCCTGACCAAAAATTATAGAATCGACACGACTAAGTAGGTTAGTCGAGGCATACATTCCAAAAGATATTTATTTGTTTGCGAAAGGGTGACATCTTTTAAAAGGCATACTATATAGAAACAGCAGCTACGTCAATGTCGTTTAAATCCGCCATCTTGAAACTTTCTATGTGACTGAACACAAAGCTTCACTGTCTCACGATGGGTACACGTAGTTGTAATTAGCAGCCAATGATATCCCAGCGGAGTGAGATATGCCTCTGCCACTGGGTTGGGTGTAATCTCACACAGAGAGCAGTAACAAATGTCGGTAGCATCCGTGTTTCAATGGTGTTCCAGTCCGAATTACCGATACACTTCTGAAAGAAAAGAACGAAACATCGACTGTCATTGACTGTGTATATCTCCTATTACATCTATGAAACAACTGTTTAATAGTTTTGCTCTCTAGATCTACAGTTAGCAACATAAAAATGAAATGGGTTTTACGTCCCGTTAACACATCATATTAAGTGACAATGGAACATCAACCTCAGAGGGAGATGAGATAAAGGAGGAAGTTTCGCAACAGACGCCTCCATCAGGGAGCGAACCAACGCGGGACCGAGGGCAGGGAGCGAACCCACGCGGGGCCGAGGCCATGGAGCGAACCCACGCAGGGCCGAGGCAGGGAGCAAACCCACGCGATGCCGAGGCTAGACTGCGATCCCATGCGGTGGCGAGTGCAGGGAGCGAACCCACGCGGGCCGAGGGCAGGGAGCGAACCCTCGCGGGACCGAGGCCAGTGAGCGACCCACGCGGGTCGAGGCAGGGAGCGAACCCACGCGGGGCCGAGGGCTGTAGTCGTTATCTACTGAGCTATCTTGGCCGCAAAATTTAACTTAACATTTATTTAATTGTAAACGGATGGGGGAACATTTGAGACACTCAGCGGGGTTCGAACGATTGCATGTGAAGCGAGCGCTCTATCGATATCGCCATAAAGCTTAGCTCTGCGGCGAGTCAGTAGTAACGCACTTATAAACATATCCATTTACTTTTACTCCCACCTGAGTCCTAATACAAAATTATATAATTTCATTAAAAACTATTTATGCCATATGATGCAAAAACACAATCGCAAATGTATTTTTTTTTTTTTTCAAAACAAAGCATATATGCCTCTATTTTATGATGTCTGGGTACAAACTATACGCCACTTGTCGCAGATTTGTTTTTAAATTGCTATGAAAAAGATTTCATGTTGAGTCTTACACTTACCCTACCGTCATCCCAATAAAAACGGGACAGTGTAAATAAAGAAATCTCCGACAAGAGCTATTCTCTAACCAACAAGGCATAAGTAAAACACAAAGATACTTGTGTATATATAAATACAAAAATCAGTAGCCTAGAAAGCCGCAAATAATGTATTCAACGACTTGGCAGAAGCCAGAGCAACAAGAGAATAAACCATTGAGGGCACGACAAGACCAGATTGCAGACAAACATCAAACGTCACCGTCCTGGTAGACGTCATAATAGGGATCAAAGCCTGTCCGGTCATCGCACAATTAAAGAGGAAAGCAGAGTGACGAACTGTAAAAGGGTCCACCACCAAGCATGCAGTGCGATGCAAAATGATAGGGTTATAACCTCTTTTGATAAACCTTTTAACAAGTTTAACAAAGATAGTATGAAAGTCATCTGCTAGAGGTTTTATATTTTGCATGTACCATAGCTTAAGGTCCTTTACCAAGTTCGTTTGAATGGTGACCGTGTGCTACATTTGGCCCTGCCCTACGGATCACAGTTTTACAGACTTATAATGGGAAAAGATATTCTAATAATTTACTAGACGTGTGCATCTCACCCATTTTAGCTGTTACTGTTTCAAATGGATAGTCATCATTGCCATTTCATCGTCTTGTTTTGTTTGTGTGTTTTTTACGTCAGTGACACACTAACTACTAACATATCATGTTTAAACATTTTAAAAGATTTCTGTAGTAAATGGAAGTTTACAGTGAATGTTAATAGAACGAAAATTATGGTTTTCAAAAAAGGAGGGAGAAACCGCAGAGGGTTACGTTTCGAATACATTGTCATTGATATTGAAATTGTCAATAAGTTTTCTTACTGAGGAGTTATATTTCTTTCTCCGAAACATATGATGCACTGTCAGGCCAAGCTCATGAAGCGATATTTAAATTAAAATCATATGTCTATAAATTCCCAGACATATCAGATAGTCACATGTTATATTTATTTGATAAGCTTATACTGCCTATATTTAGTTATTGTGGTGAAGTGTTGGGATTTTCAACTGCGATAGTTCTCGAAAGAGTACATTTACAATACTGTAAACATCTTTTAGGAGTAAGAATACAACCACAAAACAATTTTATTTATGGAGAATTAGGAAGAACAAACAAAACAAAAAACAGAATCATATATCTACGGTATTGGTTTGATCTATTACAATCAAGTGAAACCAAGTACATTAAAGTTACATGCAGAATGATGTCAGACGATTTGGAAACATATCCAAATAAGGCATCATGGTCTAAATCGGTGAACAATATGCTAGAATGTATGGGTGTCCACCATGTGTGGCTATTTCAAGGAGTTACTAATTTTAATACATTTAATCAGTTTTTTAAACAAAGATTAACAGACATTTTTACATAAAATTGGAACGAAAATATTGAAAACTCAACAAGAGCAAATTCAAATCAGTTATTTGAAAATGTTAAGCTTAAAGATTATCTTGATCAAATAAAAGTTCAACAATTTAGAAGAGCTTTAACAAGGTTAAGAGTGTGATCCCTTAGGCTACACATAGAGGTAGGGAGATGGCACAAACCCAACAAAATACCATTAGAAGATAGAAAATGTCAAATATGTCACACTTTAGAAGATGAATTCCATTTCATTATGGAATGCCCAGTTTAAAATGAATATAGAATTACTTATATTAAAAAGTATTACTGGCAATGACCAAATGTTACTAAGTTTATTGAGTTATTACAATCTGAAAACGTCACAACTTTTAAAAACCTTGCCATATTTATCTTCAAAAGTTTCAAAAAAAGAAATGAACTGATGTATAATGGATAATGTGTATAAAATAAATTCCATCCTCTTTAAATGAAGTAACATAAATTGGAGAAATATGTATGATTTTGTGTAATTTTCTGAACTACTTCTGTTTGCTCATTTAACTATAGATACATACTGATTTTTAGTCGAAATATTAGGAATATTATAAAAGTAATAGTATTTCTGTTACCGGTATTTTCTTTGTCTCTTGTGTGCGTGTTTTTGTGCGAGCATGCGTGCGTGCGTTTGTGAGTGAGTGCGTGTTTATGTATATGTGCGCGAGTGGTTTCATGTGCGTGCACGACATTGAAACAATATAATTATATCTTCATTTTGCATGAACTGCCATTGACAACTGTTAAGATAATTATGTATGTATAACATGTATACTGATAGGCCATTTGATCAAAAGTATGAATAAAGAATCTATATATCTATAAACGATTTTGTCCAGTAGTGTTGAATATTGATGAATTGACGTGGACGACTATTTTATATTATGTATTAATACAAATATAATTATGTCTATAAGAAGTAAGTTACCATTGCTGCACCATCGGCATCGGAAATATCTTGGAAATTAATACAGTCTGCACTGTAGCTCACAGTGAACTCTGTGATGTATTGCGAAGACGCTTTGTACACTGATTGGTCTCGTCCCTGTATCGCGATCGCTTTTACAGTCTTGGGGATGTTAAAACGTACCTGTAAAACAAACAAAATCAAAATCTATAAATAGATTCTTAATTCTGGTGTTTTAAATATGCATTAGTGTATTTTCCGTAGATGATCGGACTAAACGTTAAGACATTTACGTATTGTTCCATCTAGAATGTTTTGAATCATTCGTACAAACTCGGTCAATACCGGCGAGCAAACCGCGTGTGCAAACCGCGTGTGTAAAGACGGACTTTAAACATTTTGCTAGCTGTAAGACAATCCTATTATTAGCCACACATAGTGTGATGGAGGTGTTAGCCACACATAGTGTGATCGAGATGTTAGACACACACTGTGGGATCGAGGTGTTAGCCACTCATAGCGGGATCGAGGTGTTAGACACGCATAGTGGGATAATGGTGTTAGTCACACATAGTGCGATCGAGGTATTAGCCACAAATAGTGGGATCAATGTGTAAGTCACACATAGTGTGATCGAGGTGTGAGCCACTCATAGTGTGATCGATCTGTTAGCCACACATAGTTTGATCGAGGTGTTAGCCACAGAACGAGGTGTCAGACACATAAAGTGGGATCGAGGTGTTAGCCACACATAGTATAGTCGAGGTTTTAGCCACACATAGTGTGATCTAGGTGTTAGCCACACATAGTGTGATCGAGGTGTTAGGCACACATGGTGTGATCGAGGTGTTAGCCACACAAGGTGTGATCGAGGTGGAGGTGTTAGACACACATGCTGTGATGGTGTGATCGAGGTCTAGGTGTTATACACAAACGGTGTGATGGAGGTGTTAGCCACACACGGTGTGATGGAGGTATTATCCACACACGGTGCGATAGAGGTGGTATTCACACACGGTGAGATCGAGGTGTCAGCCACCCACGGTGTGATCGAGATGTTAGCCACACACGGTGTGATCGAGGTGATAGTCACACACGGTGTGATCGAGGTGTCAGCCACACATGATGTGATCCAGATGTTAGCCACATATGGTGTGATCGAGGTGTTAGACACACGTGGTGAGATCAAGGTGTTAGACACACGTGGTGTGATGGCGGTGTTAGCCACACTTGGTGTGATGGAGGTGTTAGACACACGTGGTGTGATGGCGATGTTATACACACGTGGTGTGACGGCGGTGTTAGCCACAAGTGATGTGATGGAGGTGTTAGACACACATGGTGTGATTGAGGTGTAAGCCACACATGGCGTGATGGAGGTGTTCGACACACATTGCGTGGTTGAGGTGTAAGCCACACATGGCGTGATGGAGGTGTTCGACACACATTGCGTGGTTGAGGTGTTAGACACACATGGCGTAATCGAGGTGTAAGTCACACATGGCGTGATGGAGGTGTTATACAGACATGGCGTGATGGAGGTGTTCGAAACAAATTGCGTGATGGAGATGTTAGACACACATGGCGTGATCAAGGTGTAAGCCACACATGGCGTGATGGAGGTGTTATACACACATGGCGTGGTCGTGACCACGTTAGACACACATGGCATTATGCAGGTGTTAGCCACACATTGTGTGATGGAGGTGTTAGACACACAAAGCGTAATCGAGGTCCTAGACACACATGGCGTGATGAAGGTGTAAGTCACACATGGTGTGATCGTTGTGTTAGCCCCATCTGTTGTTATCGAGGTGTTAGTTACACTTGGTGTGATGGATGCGTTAGGCACACATAGTATGATGGAGATCGATGTTAGCCACAGATGGTGTGAAGGAGATGTTAGCCACACATGGTGTGATGGAGGTATTAGTCACACATGGTGTGATCTAGGTATTAACCACACATGGTGTGATGGAGGTGTTATCCAAACGTGGTGTGATGGAGATGTTAGCCACACGTGGTGCGATGGAAGTGTTAGCCACACGTGGTGCGATGTAGGTGTTAGACACACGTGGTGTGATGGATGTGTTAGCCACACGTGGTGTGATGGAAGTGTTAGACACACATGGTGTGATGGAGTTGTTAGACACAAACGGTGGGATGGAGGTGTTATACACACACGGTGTGATCGAGGTGTTAGACCCACATGGCTAGATGGAGGCGTTAGCCATACATGACTTGATGAAGGCGTTAGCCACACATGCTGTGATCGAGGTGTTCGCCCACTTAGTGTTATCGAGGTGTTAGTTACACTTGGTGTGATGGAAGTGTTAGGCACACATGTTGTGATGGATATGTTAGCCACACACGGTGTGATCGACGTGTTAGCCCCACTTGATGTTATCGAGGTATTAGTAACACTTGGTGTGATGGAAGTGTTAGACACACATGGTGTTATAGAGGTGTTACACACACATAGTGTGATGGAGGTTTTAGACACCGATGGTGTGATGGAGGTGTTAGACACACATGGTGTAATGGCGGTGTTAGCCACACTTGGTGTGATGGAGGTGTTAGACACACGTGGTGTGATGGCGATGTTATACACACGTGGTGTGACGGCGGTGTTAGCCACAAGTGATGTGATGGAGGTGTTAGACACACATGGTGTGATTGAGGTGTAAGCCACACATGGCGTGATGGAGGTGTTCGACACACATTGCGTGGTTGAGGTGTAAGCCACACATGGCGTGATGGAGGTGTTCGACACACATTGCGTGGTTGAGGTGTTAGACACACATGGCGTAATCGAGGTGTAAGTCACACATGGCGTGATGGAGGTGTTATACAGACATGGCGTGATGGAGGTGTTCGAAACAAATTGCGTGATGGAGATGTTAGACACACATGGCGTGATCAAGGTGTAAGCCACACATGGCGTGATGGAGGTGTTATACACACATGGCGTGGTCGTGACCACGTTAGACACACATGGCATTATGCAGGTGTTAGCCACACATTGTGTGATGGAGGTGTTAGACACACAAAGCGTAATCGAGGTCCTAGACACACATGGCGTGATGAAGGTGTAAGTCACACATGGTGTGATCGTTGTGTTAGCTCCATCTGTTGTTATCGAGGTGTTAGTTACACTTGGTGTGATGGATGCGTTAGGCACACATAGTATGATGGAGATCGATGTTAGCCTGAGATGGTGTGAAGGAGATGTTAGTCACACATGGTGTAATGGAGGTATTAGTCACACATGGTGTGATCTAGGTATTAACCACACATGGTGTGATGGAGGTGTTATCCAAACGTGGTGTGATGGAGATGTTAGCCACACGTGGTGCGATGGAAGTGTTAGCCACACGTGGTGCGATGTAGGTGTTAGACACACGTGGTGTGATGGATGTGTTAGCCACACGTGGTGTGATGGAAGTGTTAGACACACATGGTGTGATGGAGGTGTTAGACACAAACGGTGGGATGGAGGTGTTATACACACACGGTGTGATCGAGGTGTTAGACCCACATGGCTAGATGGAGGCGTTAGCCATACATGACTTGATGAAGGCGTTAGCCACACATGGTGTGATCGAGGTGTTAGCCCACTTAGTGTTATCGAGGTGTTAGTTACACTTGGTGTGATGGAAGTGTTAGGCACACATGTTGTGATGGATATGTTAGCCACACACGGTGTGATCGACGTGTTAGCCCCACTTGATGTTATCGAGGTATTAGTAACACTTGGTGTGATGGAAGTGTTAGACACACATGGTGTTATAGAGGTGTTACACACACATAGTGTGATGGAGGTTTTAGACACCGATGGTGTGATGGAGGTGTTAGACACACATGGTGTAATGGCGGTGTTAGCCACACATGGTGTGATGGGGTTGTTAGCCACTCATGGTGTGATCGAGGTGTTAGCCACACATAGTGTGATCGTGGTGTTAGCCACAAAGCCGTTAGACATACAAGGCGTGATCGATGTGTTTGACAAACATGGCGTGATTGAGGTGTTAAACACACATGGCGTGATGGAGGTGTTAGCCACACCTGGTGTGATGGAGGTGTTAGTCAAACATGTTTCGATGGAGGTGTTATCCACACGTGGTGTGATGGAAGTGTTAGCCACACGTGGTGCGATGGAGGTGTTAGACACAAGTGGTGTGATGGATGTGTTAGCCACATGTGGTGTGATGGGAGTGTTAGAGACACATGGTGTGATGGAGATGTTGGACACACATGGTGTGATCGAGGTGTTATACATACATGGTGTGATCGAGGTGTTAGCCAAACATGGTGTGATGGAGGTGTTAGACACACACGGTGGGATGGAGGTGTTATACACACACGGTGTGATCGAGGTGTTAGACCCGCGTGTATAGATGGAAGTGTTAGCCATACATGGCGTGATGAAGGGGTTAGCCACACATGGTGTGATCGAGGTGTTAGCCACACATAGTGTTATCGAGGTGTTAGTTACACATGGTGTGATCGAGGTGTTAGGCACACTCGAGGTGTTATTCACACATGGTGTGATGAAGGTGTTAGCCACACTCGAGGTGTTAGCCACACATGGTGTGATGGAGATGTTAGCCACACATGGTGTGATGAAGGTGTTAGCCACACTCGAGGTGTTAGCCACACATGGTGTGATGAAGGTGTTAGCCACACTCGAGGTGTTAGCCACACATGGTGTGATCGAGGTGTTAGACACACATAGTGTGATCGGGTGTTAGACACACATAGTGTGGTCGAGGTGTTAGACACACATGGTGTGATCGAGGTGTTAGACACACATAGTGTGATCGGGTGTTAGACACACATAGTGTGGTCGAGGTGTTAGACACACGTTGTGTTACTAAGGTGTTGGCCACATATGGTGTGTTGGAGGTGTTAGCCACACATGGTGTGATCGAGCTGTTAGACACAAATGGTGTGATCGAGGTGTTAACCACAAATTGTGTGATAGAGGTGTTAGCCACACATAGTGTGATCGAGGTGTTAGTCAAACATAGTGTGATCGAGGTGTTAGACACACATATTGTGACGGAGGTGTCAGTCACACATGATGTGATCGAGGTGTTAGACACACATGATGCGATGGAGGTGTCAGTCACACATGATGTGATCGAGGTGTTAGACACACATATTGTGATCGAGGTGTTAGACAGACATAGTGGGATCGAGGTGTTAGCCACACATAGTGGGATCGAGGTGTTAGCCACACATAGTGTGATCGAGGTGTTAGACACACATGGTGTGATCGAGGTGTTAGCCACACATGGTGTGATCGAGCACATGGTGTGATCGAGGTGTTAGCCACACATGGTGTGATCGAGGTGTTAGCCACACATGGTGTGAATGAGGTGATATACACACATAGTGTGATCGAGGTGTTAGCCACACATAGTGTGATCGAGGTGTTAGCCACACATGGTGTGATCGAGGTGTTAGCCACACATGGTGTGATTGAGGTGATATACACACATAGTGTGATCGAGGTGTTAGCCACACATAGTGTGATCGAGGTGTTAGCCACACATGGTGTGATTGAGGTGATATACACACTTAGTGTGATCGAGGTGTTAGATACACATGGTGTGATCGAGGTGTTAGCCACACATAGTGTGATCGAGGTGTTAGCCACACATAGTATGATCGAGTTGTTAGCCACACACAGTGTGATCGAGGTCAGGACATTAATATACACAGTCATAAGAAATATATGATTGTTATTTATAAAATACAGCAAGAGAAAGATCACCGTGTCACAACATGATAGTGTAGAGGGTTTTGTCTGTAGGGATCGCTTGTCGTAGTTTGTTGACACTTGTTTACGCCATGCTTTTCCTTATTATTATTTCGAAGAACGTCCCAGAAAATATAAATTACATTCAAACATTAGAATAGTATACACTAAAAATATACTGTGCATGCTTTGTTGAAATAACATTGAGAAATAACTCTAAATCCATTATTAAACGAATAGATAGTTAAAATGAAAAGTAGTATTTCAGTTGTCTCTTTGGCCTAATGGCTACGTATTCGAGTGTTATACGAACTATTTATTAATGACTGACAGTGTTGTCTTTTTATATCGATGTTGTTACAACGAAAGAAAGATTTAGGCTCTAAGTTAGTAGGAGTAACCCTCTCCACTTTTTCTGAAAGCACATTATGTCTCGTGTTACTGGGTGTAGAATACGTTACCTATAAAATAATAATTAATTTTACTGCATTTTGAAGACTAAACATGTATGGAAGAAAGGGTTTGTATATTAATTTTTTTTCATTATTCATGCCTATTAAAGTTGGTTTACTTACTTTTATACCTTGGATACCTGCACTACTAAGCCTACGTTACCGTTATTAACGTTACCTTATTTTATTAAGTTTAATAACGTAAGACATTTAGAACATTAATGGTGTTACATCCGAAAATTATTCCAAACCTTACAGATATCACAAACATACGTTCCCATGATGTTAATAATGGTTGGTTCTTGTAATGTCCGTTACATTGTGTGTTTTTAAATCATTTTCTATTTTCCGCAAATAAAAGAAATTAGAACAAATCGTCCAATATACTATTTAAGTTGTATTGCAACATTCCTTTAGACATAATTGATTGTAAAAACTCATTCTGAACATTATTTATGCTTTTTAAACTACAAAATTTCGTTTCACTGAATGTTTATACCTTTGATACTTGCATTATTAAGCCTACGTTACTGTAATTTACGTTACCTTGTTGAATGAAGGTGTTTCGTTTAAGAAATTAAGAAAATAAGTATGTTATATCCGAAAGTTTTTGTAAACATCTAGTTATAACAGACATACGTATCCATGATGTGAACAATGTTCGGTTCTGGTATTGTCCGTTACATTGTGTCTTTTTTAAAAATAATTAATAATAGAAAACTAGAAAACTCGGCCAATTAGCTTTAAATATATTAATACAATATTCCTCTAAACATCATCGATGGTAACAACAATGTTTGAACAGACATAAATTATGTAAAGCTAATATGTGTTACCTCATGTATTAAACGTTCCGTACGTTACCAGTTATGTTTGCATCATATTATTTAAATACCACATCTAAGTATTAAATAAAAACATGGATATATATATTTATTTTCCTTTATACATGTTATATATTGTCTATACTTAGGCAAACATTGAATGAAATGAAATTTGTATATAATTTACACGACTCTTCCGTATTTATTACGTTACCAAATTCAAAGAAAAATGGCAGATTATATGCACAGTTTTAACTACTAATTTATTCATATATTAATCAAATGTAACAAATTAAGCAATTTCAACATATTCACAAATTCAATTGAACTTACTGACGTTACTAACAAATTTAAATGTATAGCTCTATGAGATAGCATGCATTTTCAGGGAAATATATTACATCATTTGAGCTCATAATTCCTCCCTACATTGTCATCACTTTCTTCAAACTCAGTATCAGTCAGTTTGTTGGCTGCCATATCTTCCCACCCATTATTACTTTTTTCTTCAATGTCAGGCTCTTTGAACGTGATGTCAACCAACTATTTTGACGCAATATCACCAATAGTCCATTCAAATTCAATAACTTCATCTTCTCTCATCTGCGTCTGGTTAATGTTGGTCAGTATAGTGCCACAAAAGCACTTGGAAGTGTGCATGTTCAAATGTATGATTATAGAAAATTGACACGGCGGAAAAAATCTCTAGTTGTGGCGTTTCAACATTTTCACGAAAACGTATTTGACATCCGTGTAAAGAGGTTTGCCATATAGGCAGCAAACTATCCTCTCCGTGATCTCCGTACTTATTTTGAAGATCATCCGAACATTCATGCTGCTGTTCGAGCAATCCAAATTGACACAAACTCTCTGTGCATTTTAATCATCTTCAATGGGACAGCCTTTCCTCTCCCTACAAAGCCATTGGTTGTAACCCAGTCTGTAAAGCAAAGTAGTGTGGGTAATAAAGAGCAAATATCAGACCCCTTAACCTCTACAATTTGTTTCACATTCAACATCTTTTTTAATCATCCCAGTGACAAACATGACATATGGTTGTATTACTGAAACAAATTTTGAAAGCAGGATCAATATGTCTGTGTCAGGAGAATGCACCACGATTGTTTCTGATGTTGGTGAGTATTGATTCATTCTGATGTCTGCTTCCTCCTATGATAAAACAGATCTTCCTGACCATCAGCAAAGACAAATATGTCATCTGCAATGGTAAGCCAGGGATTTTTTTCCAGACAGAGTAGGTTTCATGACCTTGGAAGTTTGGTGCATATCTATCCGTTTTCCACCTGCCGAAAATGTGATTAATGAATTGTGTCGTATTATCGCGATTACTCATGTTACTCTTCAAATCACAAAAAGTCTTTGTTTTCGGCCCTGACAACAGGAAATTTGGGGTTTCACCTTGCCTCTTGCACACAAATACTTGATAGATCTAGGGATGCAAATGTCTCTTACAAAGTCGACTCAAGGTGCTTTGGTAAGTATGTCAATCACCATCTCTGCCAAATCGTCAAACGTACCAGGAACTGAGGGCTGATTGTGAGGTGTTGCGTTACCGTCACACACATACACATATTCAGTAGGTCGCTGTGTAACTGGCTCAACTGATACTTCTAAGCAGTGGAGCAATTTGGCTTTGTCAGTTCTAACTGATAATTGCCATCAGCTGTTGCAAAGGGACAACGGTACTGATCCTAAAGGATATGATAGCTTCAACTTAAGATCTGTCTTATACCTCATTAATAAGGGAACCAATTAATCAAACATAGTGTACTATAGATCGGGTCGGAGTGTCAAGTAACAAGTCATTGACAAATATGTCATGGTCATCTCAGCCTGATTCTGTAATAGATCATCAGCAACATCTCTCTATTCTGAAATACGGACGATCGGAGGTATAGCTCATAGTTATTGATATCAACTCGGAATTGGGTTTGTGAAACCAATGATAGATTATCTGGCTCTTCTCAAGTCTTTCTCATTGTTCTTTGTTTGGGATGGATACAGTTCTTTGCGCAAAGAAATAACTTCTGATGCCATATTTGCCATCTGGAGAGTGGCCTCTAGCATCGTTGCTCTACATTAACGTGTAATGCACAAGTGGTATACTGGTATGCTGCACACTTTCTACTGAATCCAATGATGTTACCCTGCAAATTTGCGTGTTGATTGATAATTTTTGAATAGTTATGTGACTTGTGGAAGAGGGACACTGACTCTCCTGTTTTGGAGAAGTTCATTTGACCCAGGGATGGGTTGTGTCAAGACTCAGGGTGTCATTAAATATACTGGAATGTTCCATGGTTATACTCAAAGAACATTTGGCATAGGCGTTAGTGAAAATAAATGCATGTCAAGGTCATTTTTCTTTGTGTCTGTCTTTGATAAGAGTTAGTATTATTAGTTTTGTGTTGTCCAAATACTAGTAATCAGAATAAGGCAAGACTAACTTACACTGGATGGGGACAAAATATTATTATTCTTTGGGGTTTGTCTCAAAAACAGGGTACATTGTATGGGAAGATGCCATAACTAGTAAAAAAAACATTGTCAATAACGGATAAGCCCCCAGTAGTTTATTGTGCAATTGCTATTTTTTTCTGATTTATGAGACATTTTAAAATATTTATTTATTATATATTTATTTTATTTTTAGACATTATATTTATTTATTTACTTATACTAATGAATTATATTACTTTTTCTTTAAAAAAAAAACATAGTTAAAAGTACAATACTAGCACCTTTATTTCTGGAAACGTCCAATATTACATGTGACTTTAAATGGTAACGTAATTTTCGTGTTTATTTTACATATCTTATCATCTATAGATACATACACATTTTATTTATTTATTCATTCTCTTATATATTCATTTAATGAATAAAATTTTATTATTAAAATAGTGAAAGAAATTGTTTTCTTCGTTAGTATTTGTGTTTTAACATGTTTGATAAATAATATTAAGTATACATAACGTTTGTTGCATATGATTTTTGTTTTATTATTACATTGTCAAAACATGATAATGGTAACGTATTTCAAATGG
Source organism: Cyrtodaria siliqua (assembly GCA_037043455.1). Taxonomy (NCBI): domain Eukaryota; kingdom Metazoa; phylum Mollusca; class Bivalvia; order Adapedonta; family Hiatellidae; genus Cyrtodaria; species Cyrtodaria siliqua. The sequence continues at coordinate 25,785 of JAWPHD010000148.1, forward strand.
ATGTCACGCCCTTATATCACCACTCTCATTTGGCAAACATAATTCATTTGTAGCAAAAGAATACCCTTTCAGGAAACTATATCCTTCAAAATTACATCAGAGTGGGGATATCCTCTTTTGGTAACTTACGATCTAGTTATTATTAACTGTATTGATGATGTTTTGGTAACGAACAGGGTGTAACGTCAACTACAGTATATTTTCATATTTTCATTATGTTAAAAAGGCTGTCTAAATTAAAAAATTCATAAATAACATAAATATAGGTAGTAATTGTTGTTCATATGCACACGTTTTACTTATATTCAAATGTATTGAACGTGCTCTCGAATGGTTATGGTAACGTAATTGTCACGTGCCTTACATACAAACGCCCAACGCTCAGATGGCACACATGTCTCATTTTGAAGCTTTTTGTATGAACTTTCAGAAAATCATACCCTACAAAATTCCCTCTTGGTGTGGGGGATGTGGGTGGTGGGCGGTGTGGGATGGGTGGGTGTGGAGGGGGTCTATAGTCAGCTGAAGGACTAATTACAAATGATGTCTGGGTCCGTATTCATAAAGCTTCTAAGCAATATCTTAACTTGAGTCAAATTTTATCAATTTCTTAAAACCTTTTTTTTCTATCGATTTAAAACGTTTTCTTAATATTGCTAATAAGGTTATGAATAAATAAAACCTACAGCTAAATATTTACCGTAAAATAGACGGTTGGTAGTGTCCCTGAGAGGTTAATACGGATATTTAAAATATAAAAATATGTAAAAAAAATACAATTTTGACTTAAGTAATATTTTCCACTTTATTAATACGGGCCCAGGTATATATCTTGTAATTTGTAAATTAAGTGTGACCAAGGTCTTGTATTATGTATTGTAGTATGTTCTTGTATTTATAGTCTGTTCCAATGTTTACGTTTACTGGCTTGTGATGTCCATTCCGTGTATACTGACCAATACATGTTCGTCATGAGTGAGCGAGTGAGTGAGCGATTATATTGCTTGATGGGTACTAACACCAATTCCCGCCAAACTAATCAATTCTCCGCAATTTTCCTTCTGACAACGTACAACACCTAGTTCATACTCATGAAGGTATCTTGTTCTTTCACGTGAGTAAGAGAAAGGCAATTGTAATTCGTGAGAATGGTATCTACTAGCATCTCTACTTCGAGTCTGGTAACACATTGTTTGTATATAGAGATATTATGCTTAAAATGATGAAATACCGCCGCGTGGGTTTTGTATCGTATTTGTCTTGTTTGTCTGTTTTCCGAGTCTTGTATATTAAATATTCGTTTTGTATTGTTTTAGGGTTATACCGTACTAGTGATTCTACCCTTAATAAATACACGATCCCCCGGAAGCAAATGTTGTTTAATTTATAACCCCGATGGCAACAAGCTCAAAATGGTGCCCAAACATAAGGAAAGGGATAGAGAGAAGACCGTAGTCCAAGGATAAACCAGTGATAGAGAGACGATTGTAGTCCAAGGATAAATCAGCCCGAAGCGCGCCTAGGAAATGATTCCGCGAAGGAGTCCATGGCAATCTAGTGTACGTTCGAGATGACGTAGTTTGTGTTTTTTTATATGCGCGTTAATATATGTAAAGGGTATCACTCTATACAATGTGCGAATACATAACCTGTATTTTAGTAAAACTAGACACAGTTTTGTTGTGATCACCGGTGAATCGTATGACGTATGAGCAGACGAAATGTAAACAAAGAGAGTTTTGGATAGAAAAAGTAGCTTCAAATCGTAAGTATTTTAATTTTAACAAATGGAATCTGCTTTAGTTTCGTCCTATGCATTTGGAGAGTGTTAGTAATTTAACTACATCACACTGTGTTCACCATATTTTGACAAATGTTGAAATATATTCTTAATATTTCTTTCCGATCATCAACACGGGGAAATGTTGTATCTCTATGTATGTTTAGGTAAACTACACAATAATTTAATTTCATGCCAGTTAAATGCAAAATCCTTAGATAAAATCACGATGTGGCAGTTTCTTTTTATAAGCGCTGCAGTTTCTTGTAGTACTTTTACGCATGAGCGACGGTTTAATCTATAAAAAGCTACAGTTTTTTTATATAGAATTACAAGTAGACGTGCATACCAAAATGCTTATATTTCATTAATATTCAGTACAATTTGGATTTAGAAACATACAGTTGAATACGTTTTAATGTATTAAATAAAAATTCCTTCTCATTTCAGCTATAATGCACCAGAACCGCTGCTACTATTGAGACTTTACTGATGATTCATGTGTAAACACCATCAATCACACATGTGTTTTTCATGGAACAAAGTCAATGAGTATAAATAGAAGAGAAATGAAGTATCTAATTCGAAATCTATCATTAGATCTGTATTTTTCCAAGTAATAACATCTGTACAATATTCCAGTGGGAAAGCATTGTGGCATTGACTTGCACCCGGACCATTATGTTTTAACACGTGTACGATTTCCGTGTAACAGTTACAATTTACAGTGGTGAACATTTTTCTCAGGATCCGGACACTCCAGGTCAATATGACCTTGATGTCCTATTGATCCCAAAAGCGATAGGTTTCCTCCCCTCAACAAGGTCAATGTGCCTACAAAGTTTCATGAGTGTAGGTATTATACTCCTTGAGTTATGACTTGGAATATGTATTGGTGACCTTGACCTTTGACCTAGTGACCCTAAAAGCAAGACGGTTCCTTCTCTGATCAACGGCAATGTACATATTACGTTCTATGAAGTCATCACGCGGAATGCATATTTCCACATGAGGTCAAAAAGACATTGACCGTTAACCTTGACGCCAAAACAATAGGGTTCTACCTCTCACCAAGGGTTACACCGATGTGTTCATCTTATAACGTAACATTTTCATTTGATAACTGTATAAAATATCTTGACATTCTCGTCTAATATGTTGATTTTAATGCAAGTCTAATGAATGTCATTTTATGCGCTTCCTAATTTCGCTGCATCCGTAATTTTTGAAAAAGGGTAGAGAATGATGTTTTGAAGCCAGATATTCCATTATAAACATAACTGCAATTATACAATTTAAAATAAAATTGCGTGTAAATTGTCGTTTAAGGTTGTAGTAGTCTGATATGTCCATGTCTGAACATAACAAATTGGAATATGGATTTTTTGCTATTTGTCGGTTTTCAAGATTTCAACGAAAATTATCATGAAATTCAACTTTGAAAATGATTGATTTCATGAAACCTTTTTTTTGAAACATCAGCTGCAGGCATTGTTATGATTTCCTCCTCCATAAAAAATAAGTTTCGTTACTTTCTTATAAGAAAAGAAAGAACAATATATAACTTAAGATTTAGGGGCTAACACACACACACATTTGCAAATAAGTATGAAAAAAATATAAATTTTGATCAAAGGTATCTGTCTATGGTATGTGATAATACAGCAAAAATAGCTATTTATTTTTGTCTACAAAATGTGAATACAATGCTTAATTTGGTTTATTTATTAAATCATCGCTAACATACGAACAAACTGTCGTGTCTTTTAATTTCTTGAAATTGGGATAAAATTCGAACTTTTAATCCAAATTTATATTTTTGTCTTAAAATAAAACATACGATCACATTTAAATTGCAAATTTAGCGGAATAATTTGGTTTAATGTAAAACGCTACGGCAATATAGGTTTAAAACTAGAAAATAGTATGCACTTAAGTCAAAATGTAATTTAAAGCAAACCGCGTGAAATCCGAGATTATTTTTAAATGTATACGTTCTAAATGACAGTTTCAAATAACTAAATCATTTTTTATGATAATCCCTTTCGCTTAAAAATAATGACTTAAACAAAAGTGTTGCGTTATAAGTTGAACACCTCTTGTATACACCTAGAACTTTTCATTAGTGTGGATGCTATGCTTTCAACGTTATCACGCGGAATGCATACTTCTATACATTATGGTTATGGAGACCTTGATCTTTGACCTTCCTACTCAAAAATCAATATAGTTCCTACTTTCCCCAAGGTCGACCTTGACCTTTGACCCATTGACCCCAAAACAATATGGTTTCTCTCAACTAGGACAATGTACCTACGAAGTTTCATGAGTGTGGGTGTTATGGTAAGGAAGTTATTTTCCGGAATGTTTTTTTATTTTCATATAAGGTCAAAGCGACCATGAACTTTAACCTTCTACCCCAAAAATAAAAGAGTGTCTCCTCTCACTTATTAAAATGTATCTATGAAGTTGCATGGGTGTAGATATTATGGTTTCAAAGTTATCGTCCGGAATGCGTAATTGTTAACGGACGGACTGGCGGACGGACGGACAGCCCCACACCATAATACGTCCCGTTATTAAAACGGGTGCATAATTAAATGAACCGACGCATTCTTGAACTTGTTTACAAGAGATTGCTATGTATAAAATTCGATCTAAACACGTATACATATACCATTCAATGAACATTTCATTTGCATTAGTCAGATGTATTTGTGAACGCATAACCCCTGAATAATTCCAGTTGTATTTATACAAAATAACAATAACAAGGATATATTATAAAAATAACGTCAAATCTTATAGCAAAATACTACACTGACTATGTATATCTCATTTACACAAAAAACATACGCATCGGTAAAATAATACATGAACAAACACTAACCTTTCATAATTATAAATTACCCTATAACGTCCTATCGGAGACAATATATTGAAATTAAAGGAAGATATATATCATAAGCTACATTTACAACATTTAAAACATAAAAAAATACATTTCAAAAGTACTTACATCGTCAAATACGTATCCCGATTAAATACATTGGGTGTGTTTATGTTAATAGAAGAACCGGTTTATCATGCAGGAACACAACCTTTGCACGGGCTTATTGTCATAAACCGTACCACGTATACAATTTACGACCACCATGCGAAATGGATTTGAAGGAAATTTAATTCGGATTTTTTTTAAAAATATTTTCGTCTGCTTTGAACAATAGATAAAGATACTGAGTCTAGTTATACTAAAATACAGGCTACGTATTCGCACATTGTATAGAGTGGGTATGTTAATATATGTAAAGGGATAGGTATCATGGGTATAGACATTTTATGTCTCAACTTTCTAAAGTGGCATACGTGTGTAGGTTGCTATTTGTCAGGTAAATCAGTCATTTGCACTGTAGCCAAACTTATGAAGACCATGCATGATATTCAGCTTGAACTGGAATGTTTGCCAGCTTGTGGGAAGCGATCGCATAGCATTCGTATTGGCGGGATTGGTTGAGATGGGTGATTTAACGAGAATTTATTTAATGTATTTTATTTTACCAAACATCATTGATGGAGGAAGCCATCTTTGTTTGTAATCTCGTTGTACTTCCGGTGGAAGATTTTTACCAAACGACTATGCTTGAGTAAGTAGATAATTCATATTAGTCATAAGTGGAGATAGAAATAGTATATAGTATAACGTAAGGTTGAACATTGACCCACAAGCGATCATCTTTTCAGTATTCATGAGAGATAATATAATGTGGAGCATCTCTCAAGGCCCCTAGCATCGGCTTAAGCGGTATTCTACTTCAAAACCACATATTGGGCTAGTTGATCCAAAAGGACCATTAATTTTCTTTTTCCAAGTGTGTTTTCTTACAAATGTACTGTGTGATATAGATTTTTATTATACATCTATCAATATTATATACCTTCATTTTCCTACAATGGAATACAAAACCTTGTATCACCTCTAGAGGGTTTCTGAATCCGTATCACTTTACTACTAAACACATATTTATGTACATGTATCACTTTGCTATACTACATACGTCGTATGAATCCGTATCACTATACTACTAAACATAGATTTATGTACATGTATCACTTTACTATACTACATACGTCGGATGACGTCGACGTCGCCTGCCTGTCTGTGTAAACAAACTAGTCGACTGTACGGTGCTATAATATTGCGCGAGCGTTCTTATGAAAGTATATAATAAAAGGATCATTACTAAGTAAGTGTTCTGGAAGATGCATTACCTCTTGTGAATATGCCATATCTTCAGGATCACACTCGAGGTGACTTTCCTCTCGTGAGATCCTGCAGATATGTCGTGTCCACTCGTGGTGGTACACACTTCCAGATATGTCATGTCCTCTCGGGGTGGTACACTCTTCCAGATATGTCATGTCCACCCGGGTGGTACACACTTCCAGATATGTCATGTCCTCTCGGAGTGGTACACTCTTCCAGATATGTCATGTCCACCCGGGTGGTACACACTTCCAGATATGTCATGTCCTCTCGGAGTGGTACACACTTCCAGATATGTCATGTCCACTCGGGGTGGTACACACTTCCAGATATGTCATGTCCACTCGCCTTTTTTGCCACTGTCCGTTCCAAGGCGGTAGCCCTATTGTCAACCCTTTTGTGTTTGTGATTTCTTATCTTGCCTTTTATTCATCTTTAATGTTGTTCTTTGTTTTTGTGTGTGTTTATGGTTGAATGTCGTTCTTGAATGCTAATTTTCCTGTTCGATTTTACTTTTAGGGTTTGGTCCTCTTTTTCTAGTAAATCTTTAAACGTTAGGAAACGCAAAAAAGTTATAAAAAGACTGTTTCCGTTTTTTGAAAGTATATGATGAATCAAATAAGAAATGGATATTTTCATATCATACCCTGCAAATGCTCATTCATTATTCTTAATATATAAAATATACAGCGGGATACAATAGGATTATTACTAGAGTACCGTGATCGGTAAGTTTGTATCCCCTGATACAGTAGGATTATTACTGGAGTACCGTGATCGGTAAGTTTGTATCCCCTGATACAATAGGATTATTACTAGAGTACCGTGATCGGTAAGTTTGTATCACCTCAAGTGGACATGACATATCTGTAGGATATAACGATACTAGAGTACCGTGATCGGTAAGTTTGTATCCCCTGATACAATAGGATTATTACTAGAGTACCGTGATCGGTAAGTTTGTATCACCTCAAGTGGACATGCCATATCTGTAGGATATTACGATACCAGAGTACCGTGATCGGTAAGTTTGTATCCCCTCAAGTGGACATGCCATATCTGCAGGATATTACGATACTAGAGTACCGTGATCGGTAAGTTTGTATCCCCTCAAGTGGACATGCCATATCTGCAGGATATTACGATACTACAGTACCGTGATCGGTAAGTTTGTATCCCCTCAAGTGGACATGCCATATCTGCAGGATATTACTATACTAGAGTACCGTGATCGGTAAGTTTGTATCACCTCAAGTTGACATGCCATATCTGCAGGATATTACTATACTAGAGTACCGTGATCGGTAAGTTTGTATCCCCTCAAGTAGACATGCCATATCTGTAGGATATTACGATACCAGAGTACCGTGATCGGTAAGTTTGTATCCCCTCAAGTGGACATGCCATATCTGCAGGATATTACTATACTAGAGTACCGTGATCGGTAAGTTTGTATCACCTCAAGTTGACATGCCATATCTGCAGGATATTACTATACTAGAGTACCGTGATCGGTAAGTTTGTATCCCCTCAAGTGGACATGCCATATCTGCAGGATATTACGATACTACAGTACCGTGATCGGTAAGTTTGTATCCCCTCAAGTGGACATGCCATATCTGCAGGATATTACTATACTAGAGTACCGTGATCGGTAAGTTTGTATCACCTCAAGTTGACATGCCATATCTGCAGGATATTACTATACTAGAGTACCGTGATCGGTAAGTTTGTATCCCCTCAAGTGGACATGCCATATCTGCAGGATATTACGATACTACAGTACCGTGATCGGTAAGTTTGTATCCCCTCAAGTGGACATGCCATATCTGCAGGATATTACTATACTAGAGTACCGTGATCGGTAAGTTTGTATCACCTCAAGTTGACATGCCATATCTGCAGGATATTACTATACTAGAGTACCGTGATCGGTAAGTTTGTATCCCCTCAAGTGGACATGCCATATCTGCAGGATATTACGATACTACAGTACCGTGATCGGTAAGTTTGTATCCCCTCAAGTGGACATGCCATATCTGCAGGATATTACTATACTAGAGTACCGTGATCGGTAAGTTTGTATCACCTCAAGTTGACATGCCATATCTGCAGGATATTACTATACTAGAGTACCGTGATCGGTAAGTTTGTATCCCCTCAAGTAGACATGCCATATCTGCAGAATATTACGATACTAGAGTACCGTGATCGGTAAGTTTGTATCACCTCAAGTGGACATGCCATATCTGCAGAATATTACGATACTAGAGTACCGTGATCGGTAAGTTTGTATCACCTCAAGTGGACATGCCATATCTGCAGGATATTACGATACTAGAGTACCGTGATCGGTAAGTTTGTATCACCTCAAGTGGACATGCCATATCTGCAGAATATTACGATACTAGAGTACCGTGATCGGTAAGTTTGTATCACCTCAAGTGGACATGCCATATCTGCAGGATATTACGATACTAGAGTACCGTGATCGGTAAGTTTGTATCACCTCAAGTGGACATGCCATATCTGCAGAATATTACGATACTAGAGTACCGTGATCGGTAAGTTTGTATCCCCTCAAGAGGACATGCCATATCTGCAGGATATTACTATACTAGAGTACCGTGATCGGTAAGTTTGTATCACCTCAAGTTGACATGCCATATCTGCAGGATATTACTATACTAGAGTACCGTGATCGGTAAGTTTGTATCCCCTCAAGTAGACATGCCATATCTGCAGGATATTACGATACTAGAGTACCGTGATCGGTAAGTTTGTATCCCCTCAAGTGGACATGCCATATCTGCAGGATATTACTATACTAGAGTACCGTGATCGGTAAGTTTGTATCACCTCAAGTGGACATGCCATATCTGCAGGATATTACTATACTAGAGTACCGTGATCGGTAAGTTTGTATCACCTCAAGTAGACATGCCATATCTGCAGGATATTACGATACTAGAGTACCGTGATCGGTAAGTTTGTATCACCTCAAGTAGACATGCCATATCTGCAGGATATTACGATACTAGAGTACCGTGATCGGTAAGTTTGTATCACCTCAAGTGGACATGCCATATCTGCAGAATATTACGATACTAGAGTACCGTGATCGGTAAGTTTGTATCCCCTCAAGTGGACATGCCATATCTGCAGGATATTACTATACTAGAGTACCGTGATCGGTAAGTTTGTATCACCTCAAGTAGACATGCCATATCTGCAGAATATTACGATACTAGAGTACCGTGATCGGTAAGTTTGTATCACCTCAAGTAGACATGCCATATCTGCAGGATATTACGATACTAGAGTACCGTGATCGGTAAGTTTGTATCCCCTCAAGTGGACATGCCATATCTGCAGGATATTACTATACTAGAGTACCGTGATCGGTAAGTTTGTATCACCTCAAGTGGACATGCCATATCTGCAGGATATTACTATACTAGAGTACCGTGATCGGTAAGTTTGTATCACCTCAAGTAGACATGCCATATCTGCAGGATATTACGATACTAGAGTACCGTGATCGGTAAGTTTGTATTATTACTAGAGTACTGTGATCGGTAAGTTTGTATCACCTCAAGTGGACATGCCATATCTGTAGGATATTACGATACTAGAGTACCGTGATCGGTAAGTAAGTAAGTTTGTATCCCCTCAAGTGGACATGCCATATCTGCAGGATATTACGATACTAGAGTACCGTGATCGGTCAGTTTGTATCACCTCAAGTGGACATGCCATATCTGCAGGATATTACTATACTAGAGTACCGTGATCGGTAAGTTTGTATCACCTCAAGTAGACATGCCATATCTGCAGGATATTACGATACTAGAGTACCGTGATCGGTAAGTTTGTATCACCTCAAGTGGACATGCCATATCTGTAGGATATTACGATACTAGAGTACCGTGATCGGTAAGTAAGTAAGTTTGTATCCCCTCAAGTGGACATGCCATATCTGCAGGATATTACGATACTAGAGTACCGTGATCGGTAAGTTTGTATCCCCTCAAGTGGACATGCCATATCTGTAGGATATTACGATACTAGAGTACCGTGATCGGTAAGTAAGTAAGTTTGTATCCCCTCAAGTGGACATGCCATATCTGCAGGATATTACGATACTAGAGTACCGTGATCGGTAATTTTGTATCCCCTCAAGTGGACATGCCATATCTGTAGGATATTACGATACTAGAGTACCGTGATCGGTAAGTTTGTATCCCCTGATACAATAGGATTATTACTAGAGTACCGTGATCGGTAAGTTTGTATCACCTCAAGTGGACATGACATATCTGTAGGATATAACGATACTAGAGTACCGTGATCGGTAAGTTTGTATCACCTCAAGTGGACATGCCATATCTGTAGGATATTACGATACTAGAGTACCGTGATCGGTAAGTAAGTAAGTTTGTATCCCCTCAAGTGGACATGCCATATCTGCAGGATATTACGATACTAGAGTACCGTGATCGGTAAGTTTGTATCACCTCAAGTGGACATGCCATATCTGTAGGATATTACGATACTAGAGTACCGTGATCGGTAAGTAAGTAAGTTTGTATCCCCTCAAGTGGACATGCCATATCTGCAGGATATTACGATACTAGAGTACCGTGATCGGTAAGTTTGTATCCCCTCAAGTGGACATGCCATATCTGCAGGATTTTACGATACTAGAGTACCGTGATCGGTAAATTTGTATCCCCTCAAGTGGACATGCCATATCTGCAGGATATTACGATACTAGAGTACCGTGATCGGTAAGTTTGTATCCCCTCAAGTGGACATGCCATATCTGCAGGATATTACGATACTAGAGTACCGTGATCGGTAAGTTTGTATCACCTCAAGTGGACATGCCAAATCTGCAGGATATTACGATACTAGAGTATCGTGATCGGTAAGTTTGTATCACCTCAAGTGGACATGCCATATCTGCAGGATATTACGATACTAGAGTACCGTGATCGGTAAGTTTGTATCACCTCAAGTGGACATGCCATATCTGCAGGATATTACGATACCAGAGAACCGTGATCGGTAAATATGTATCACCTCAAGCGGACATGCCATATCTGCAGGATATTACGATACTAGAGTACCGTGATCGGTAAGTTTGTATCCCCTCAAGTGGACATGCCATATCTGCAGGATATTACGATACTAGAGTATCGTGATCGGTAAGTTTGAATCACCTCAAGTGGACATGCCATATCTGCAGGATATTACGATACTAGAATACCGTGATCGGTAAGTTTGAATCACCTCAAGTGAACATGCCATATCTGCAGGATATTACGATACCAGAGAACCGTGATCGGTAAGTTTGTATCCCCTCAAATAGACATGCCATATCTGCAGGATATTACGATACTAGAGTACCGTGATCGGTAAGTTTGTATCACTTCAAGTGGATATGCCATATCTGCAGGATATTACGATACTAGAGTACCGTGATCGGTAAGTTTGTATTATTACTAGAGTACTGTGATCGGTAAGTTTGTATCACCTCAAGTGGACATGCCATATCTGTAGGATATTACGATACTAGAGTACCGTGATCGGTAAGTAAGTAAGTTTGTATCCCCTCAAGTGGACATGCCATATCTGCAGGATATTACGATACTAGAGTACCGTGATCGGTAAGTTTGTATCCCCTCAAGTGGACATGCCATATCTGCAGGATATTACTATACTAGAGTACCGTGATCGGTAAATTTGTATCCCCTCAAGTGGACATGCCATATCTGCAGGATATTACTATACTAGAGTACCGTGATCGGTAAATTTGTATCCCCTCAAGTGGACATGCCATATCTGCAGGATATTACTATACTAGAGTACCGTGATCGGTAAATTTGTATTCCCTCAAGTGGACATGCCATATCTGCAGGATATTACTATACTAGAGTACCGTGATCGGTAAGTTTGTATCCCCTCAAGTGGACATGCCATATCTGCAGGATATTACGATACTAGAGTACCGTGATCGGTAAGTTTGTATCCCCTCAAGTGGACATGCGATATCTGCAGGATATTACGATACTAGAGTACCGTGATCGTTAAATTTGTATCCCCTCAAGTGGACATGCCATATCTGCAGGATATTACGATACTAGAGTACCGTGATCGGTAAGTTTGTATCCCCTCAAGTGGACATGCCATATCTGCAGGATATTACTATACTAGAGTACCGTGATCGGTAAGTTTGTATCACCTCAAGTGGACATGCCATATCTGTAGGATATTACGATACTAGAGTACCGTGATCGGTAAGGAAGTAAGTTTGTATCCCCTCAAGTGGACATGCCATATCTGCAGGATATTACGATACTAGAGTACCGTGATCGGTAAGTTTGTATCCCCTCAAGTGGACATGCCATATCTGCAGGATCTTACGATACTAGAGTACCGTGATCGGTAAGTTTGTATCCCCTCAAGTGGACATGCCATATCTGCAGGAAATTACGATACTAGAGTATCGTGATCGGTAAGTTTGTATCACCTCAAGTGGACATGCCATATCTGCAGGATATAACGATACTAGAGAACCGTGATCGATAGGTATGTATCACCTCAAGTGGACATGCCATATCTGTAGGATATTACGATACCAGAGTACCGTGATCGGTAAGTTTGTATCCCCTCAAGTGGACATGCCATATCTGCAGGATATCACGATACTAGAGTACCGTGACCGGTAAGTTTGAATCACCTCAAGTGGGCATGCCATATCTGCAGGATATTACGATACTAGAGTACCGTGATCGGTAAGTTTGTATCACCTCAAGTGGACATGCCATATCTGTAGGATATTACGATACTAGAGTACCGTGATCGGTAAGTTTGTATCACCTCAAGTGGACATGCCATATCTGCAGAATATTACGATACTAGAGAACCGTGATCGATAGGTATGTATCACCTCAAGTGGACATGCCATATCTGTAGGATATTACGATACCAGAGTACCGTGATCGGTAAGTTTGTATCACCTCAAGTGGACATGCCATATCTGCAGGATATTACGATACTAGAGAACCGTGATCGATAGGTATGTATCACCTCAAGTGGACATGCCATATCTGCAGGATATTACGATACAAGAGTACCGTGATCGGTAAGTTTGTATCACCTCAAGTGGACATGCCATATCTGCAGGATATTACTATACTAGAGTACCGTGATCGGTAAGTTTGTATCCCCTCAAGTGGACATGCCATATCTGTAGGATATTACGATACTAGAGTACCGTGATCGGTAAGTTTGTATCACCTCAAGTGGACATGCCATATCTGCAGGATATTACGATACTAGAGTACCGTGATCGGTAAGTTTGTATCCCCTCAAGTGGACATGCCATATCTGCAGGATATTACTATACTAGAGTACCGTGATCGGTAAGTTTGTATCTCCTCAAGTGGACATGCCATATCTGCACGATATTACGATACTAGAGTACCGTGATAGGTAAGTTTGTATCCCCTCAAGTGGACATGCCATTTCTGCAGGATATTACGATACTAGAGAACCGTGATCGATAGGTATGTATCACCTCAAGTGGACATGCCATATCTGTAGGATATTACGATACCAGAGTACCGTGATTGGTAAGTTTGTATCACCTCAAGTGGACATGCCATATCTGCAGGATATTACTATACTAGAGTACCGTGATCGGTAAGTTTGTATCACCTCAAGTGGACATGCCATATATGCAGGATATTACGATACCAGAGAACCGTGATCGGTAAGTTTGTATCACCTCAAGTGGATATGCCATATCTGCAGGATATTACGATACCAGAGAACCGTGATCGGTAAGTAAGTATTATTACTAGAGTACTGTGATCGGTAAGTTTGTATCACCTCAAGTGGACATGCCATATCTGTAGGATATTACGATACTAGAGTACCGTGATCGGTAAGTAAGTAAGTTTGTATCCCCTTAAGTGGACATGCCATATCTGCAGGATATTACGATACTAGAGTACCGTGATCGGTAAATTTGTATCCCCTCAAGTGGACATGCCATATCTGCAGGATATTACGATACTAGAGTACCGTGATCGGTAAGTTTGTATCACCTCAAGTGGACATGCCATATCTGCAGGATATAACTATACTAGAGTACCGTGATCGGTAAGTTTGTATCCCCTCAAGTGGACATGCCATATCTGCAGGATATTACGATACTAGAGTACCGTGATCGGTAAGTTTGTATCCCCTCAAGTGGACATGCCATATCTGCAGGATATTACGATACTAGAGTATCGTGATCGGTAAGTGTGAATCACCTCAAGTGGACATGCCATATCTGCAGGATATTACGATACTAGAGTACCGTGATCGGTAAGTTTGAATCACCTCAAGTGGACATGCCATATCTGCAGGATATTACGATACTAGAGAACCGTGATCGGTAAGTTTGTATCACCTCAAGTGGACATGCCATATCTGCAGAATATTACGATACTAGAGTACCGTGATCGGTAAGTTTGTATCACCTCAAGTGGACATGCCATATCTGCAGGATATTACGATACTAGAGTACCGTGATCGGTAAGTTTGTATCCCCTCAAATAGACATGCCATATCTGCAGGATATTACGATACTAGAGTACCGTGATCGGTAAGTTTGTATTATTACTAGAGTACTGTGATCGGTAAGTTTGTATCACCTCAAGCGGACATGCCATATCTGTAGGATATTACGATACTAGAGTACCGTGATCGGTAAGTAAGTAAGTTTGTATCCCCTCAAGTGGACATGCCATATCTGCAGGATATTACGATACTAGAGTACCGTGATCGGTAAATTTGTATCCCTTAAAGTGGACATGCCATATCTGCAGGATATTACGATACTAGAGTACCGTGATCGGTAAGTTTGTATCCCCTCAAGTGGACATGCCATATCTGCAGGATATAACGATACTAGAGTACCGTGATCGGTAAGTTTGTATCACCTCAAGTGGACATGCCATATCTGCAGGATATTACTATACCAGAGAACCGTGATCGGTAAGTTTGTATCACCTCAAGTGGATATGCCATATCTGCAGGATATTACGATACCAGAGAACCGTGATCGGTAAGTAAGTATTATTACTAGAGTACTGTGATCGGTAAGTTTGTATCACCTCAAGTGGACATGCCATATCTGTAGGATATTACGATACTAGAGTACCGTGATCGGTAAGTAAGTAAGTTTGTATCCCCTTAAGTGGACATGCCATATCTGCAGGATATTACGATACTAGAGTACCGTGATCGGTAAATTTGTATCCCCTCAAGTGGACATGCCATATCTGCAGGATATTACGATACTAGAGTACCGTGATCGGTAAGTTTGTATCACCTCAAGTGGACATGCCATATCTGCAGGATATTACTATACTAGAGTACCGTGATCGGTAAGTTTGTATCCCCTCAGGTGGACATGCCATATCTGCAGGATATTACGATACTAGAGTACCGTGATCGGTAAGTTTGTATACCCTCAAGTGGACATGCCATATCTGCAGGATATTACGATACTAGAGTATCGTGATCGGTAAGTGTGAATCACCTCAAGTGGACATGCCATATCAGCAGGATATTACGATACTAGAGTACAGTGATCGGTAAGTTTGAATCACCTCAAGTGGACATGCCATATCTGCAGGATATTACGATACCAGAGAACCGTGATCGGTAAGTTTGTATCCCCTCAAGTGGACATGCCATATCTGCAGGATATTACGATACTAGAGTACCGTGATCGGTAAGTTTGTATCACCTCAAGTGGACATGACATATCTGCAGGATATTACGATACTAGAGTACCGTGATCGGTAAGTTTGTATTATTACTAGAGTACTGTGATCGGTAAGTTTGTATCACCTCAAGTGGACATGCCATATCTGTAGGAAATTCGATACTAGAGTACCGTGATCGGTAAGTAAGTAAGTTTGTATCCCCTCAAGTGGACATGCCATATCTGCAGGATATTACGATACTAGAGTACCGTGATCGGTAAATTTGTATCCCTTCAAGTGGACATGCCATATCTGCAGGATATAACGATACTAGAGTACCGTGATCGGTAAGTTTGTATCCCCTCAAGTGGACATGCCATATCTGCAGGATATAACGATACTAGAGTACCGTGATCGGTAAGTTTGTATCACCTCAAGTGGACATGCCATATCTGTAGGATATTACGATACTAGAGTACCGTGATCGGTAAGTAAGTAAGTTTGTATCCCCTCAAGTGGACATGCCATATCTGCAGGATATTACGATACTAGAGTACCGTGATCGGTATATTTGTATCCCCTCAAGTGGACATGCCATATCTGCAGGATATTACGATACTAGAGTACCGTGATCGGTAAGTTTGTATCCCCTCAAGTGGACATGCCATATCTGCAGGATATAACGATACTAGAGTACCGTGATCGGTAAGTTTGTATCACCTCAAGTGGACATGCCATATCTGTAGGATATTACGATACTAGAGTACCGTGATCGGTAAGTAAGTAAGTTTGTATCCCCTCAAGTGGACATGCCATATCTGCAGGATATTACGATACTAGAGTATCGTGATCGGTAAGTTTGTATCCCCTCAAGTGGACATGCCATATCTGCAGGATAGTACGATACTAGAGTACCGTGATCGGTAAGTTTGTATCCCCTCAAATGGACATGCCATATCTGCAGGATATTACGATACTAGAGTACCGTGATCGGTAAGTTTGTATCACCTCAAGTGGACATGCCATATCTGTAGGATATTACGATACTAGAGTACCGTGATCGGTAAGTTTGTATCACCTCAAGTGGACATGCCATATCTGCAGGATATTACGATACTAGAGAACCGTGATCGATAGGTATGTATCACCTCAAGTGGACATGCCATATCTGTAGGATATTACGATACCAGAGTACCGTGATCGGTAAGTTTGTATCACCTCAAGTGGACATGCCATATCTGCAGGATATTACGATACTAGAGAACCGTGATCGATAGGTATGTATCACGTCAAGTGGACATGCCATATCTGCAGGATATTACGATACCAGAGTACCGTGATCGGTATGTTTGTATCACCTCAAGTGGACATGCCATATCTGCAGGATATTACTATACTAGAATACCGTGATCGGTAAGTTTGTATCCCCTCAAGTGGACATGCCATATCTGCAGGATATTACGATACTAGAGTACCGTAATCGGTAAGTTTGTATCCCCTCAAGTGGACATGCCATATCTGCAGGATATTACGATACTAGAGTACCGTGATCGGTAAGTTTGTATCACCTCAAGTGGACATGCCATATCTGCAGGATATTACTATACTAGAGTACCGTGATCGGTAAGTTTGTATCCCCTCAAGTGGACATGCCATATCTGCAGGATATTACGATACTAGAGTACCGTGATCGGTAAGTTTGTATCACCTCAAGTGGACATGCCATATCTGCAGGATATTACTATACTAGATTACCGTGATCGGTAAGTTTGTATCCCCTCAAGTGGACATGCCATATCTGCAGGATATTACGATACTAGAGTACCGTGATCGGTAAGTTTGTATCCCCTCAAGTGGACATGCAATATCTGCAGGATATTACGATACTAGAGTACCGTGATCGGTAAGTTTGTATCCCCTCAAGTGGACATGCCATATCTGCAGGATATAACGATACTAGAGTACCGTGATCGGTAAGTTTGTATCACCTCAAGTGGACATGCCATATCTGTAGGATATTACGATACTAGAGTACCGTGATCGGTAAGTAAGTAAGTTTGTATCCCCTCAAGTGGACATGCCATATCTGCAGGATATTACGATACTAGAGTATCGTGATCGGTAAGTTTGTATCCCCTCAAGTGGACATGCCATATCTGCAGGATAGTACGATACTAGAGTACCGTGATCGGTAAGTTTGTATCCCCTCAAATGGACATGCCATATCTGCAGGATATTACGATACTAGAGTACCGTGATCGGTAAGTTTGTATCACCTCAAGTGGACATGCCATATCTGTAGGATATTACGATACTAGAGTACCGTGATCGGTAAGTTTGTATCACCTCAAGTGGACATGCCATATCTGCAGGATAATACGATACTAGAGAACCGTGATCGATAGGTATGTATCACCTCAAGTGGACATGCCATATGTGTAGGATATTACGATACCAGAGTACCGTGATCGGTAAGTTTGTATCACCTCAAGTGGACATGCCATATCTGCAGGATATTACGATACTAGAGAACCGTGATCGATAGGTATGTATCACGTCAAGTGGACATGCCATATCTGCAGGATATTACGATACCAGAGTACCGTGATCGGTATGTTTGTATCACCTCAAGTGGACATGCCATATCTGCAGGATATTACTATACTAGAATACCGTGATCGGTAAGTTTGTATCCCCTCAAGTGGACATGCCATATCTGCAGGATATTACGATACTAGAGTACCGTAATCGGTATGTTTGTATCCCCTCAAGTGGACATGCCATATCTGCAGGATATTACGATACTAGAGTACCGTGATCGGTAAGTTTGTATCACCTCAAGTGGACATGCCATATCTGCAGGATATTACTATACTAGAGTACCGTGATCGGTAAGTTTGTATCCCCTCAAGTGGACATGCCATATCTGCAGGATATTACGATACTAGAGTACCGTGATCGGTAAGTTTGTATCACCTCAAGTGGACATGCCATATCTGCAGGATATTACTATACTAGATTACCGTGATCGGTAAGTTTGTATCCCCTCAAGTGGACATGCCATATCTGCAGGATATTACGATACTAGAGTACCGTGATCGGTAAGTTTGTATCCCCTCAAGTGGACATGCAATATCTGCAGGATATTACGATACTAGAGTATCGTGATCGGTAAGTTTGTATCACCTCAAGTGGACATGCCATATCTGCAGGATATAACGATACTAGAGAACCGTGATCGATAGGTATGTATCACCTCAAGTGGACATGCCATATCTGTAGGATATTACGATACCAGAGTACCGTGATCGGTAAGTTTGTATCCCCTCAAGTGGACATGCCATATCTGCAGGATATCACGATACTAGAGTACCGTGACCGGTAAGTTTGAATCACCTCAAGTGGGCATGCCATATCTGCAGGATATTACGATACTAGAGTACCGTGATCGGTAAGTTTGTATCACCTCAAGTGGACATGCCATATCTGTAGGATATTACGATACTAGAGTACCGTGATCGGTAAGTTTGTATCACCTCAAGTTGACATGCCATATCTGTAGGATATTACGATACTAGAGTACCGTGATCGGTAAGTAAGTAAGTTTGTATCCCCTCAAGTGGACATGCCATATCTGCAGGATATTACGATACTAGAGTACCGTGATCGGTAAATTTGTATCCCTTCAAGTGGACATGCCATATCTGCAGGATATTACGATACTAGAGTACCGTGATCGGTAAGTTTGTATCCCCTCAAGTGGACATGCCATATCTGCAGGATATAACGATACTAGAGTACCGTGATCGGTAAGTTTGTATCACCTCAAGTGGACATGCCATATCTGTAGGATATTACGATACTAGAGTACCGTGATCGGTAAGTAAGTAAGTTTGTATCCCCTCAAGTGGACATGCCATATCTGCAGGATATTACGATACTAGAGTACCGTGATCGGTAAATTTGTATCCCCTCAAGTGGACATGCCATATCTGCAGGATATTACGATACTAGAGTACCGTGATCGGTAAGTTTGTATCCCCTCAAGTGGACATGCCATATCTGCAGGATATAACGATACTAGAGTACCGTGATCGGTAAGTTTGTATCACCTCAAGTGGACATGCCATATCTGTAGGATATTACGATACTAGAGTACCGTGATCGGTAAGTAAGTAAGTTTGTATCCCCTCAAGTGGACATGCCATATCTGCAGGATATTACGATACTAGAGTATCGTGATCGGTAAGTTTGTATCCCCTCAAGTGGACATGCCATATCTGCAGGATAGTACGATACTAGAGTACCGTGATCGGTAAGTTTGTATCCCCTCAAGTGGACATGCCATATCTGCAGGATATTACGATACTAGAGTACCGTGATCGGTAAGTTTGTATCACCTCAAGTGGACATGCCATATCTGTAGGATATTACGATACTAGAGTACCGTGATCGGTAAGTTTGTATCACCTCAAGTGGACATGCCATATCTGCAGGATATTACGATACTAGAGAACCGTGATCGATAGGTATGTATCACCTCAAGTGGACATGCCATATCTGTAGGATATTACGATACCAGAGTACCGTGATCGGTAAGTTTGTATCACCTCAAGTGGACATGCCATATCTGCAGGATATTACGATACTAGAGAACCGTGATCGATAGGTATGTATCACGTCAAGTGGACATGCCATATCTGCAGGATATTACGATACCAGAGTACCGTGATCGGTAAGTTTGTATCCCCTCAAGTGGACATGCCATATCTGCAGGATATTACGATACTAGAGTACCGTAATCGGTAAGTTTGTATCCCCTCAAGTGGACATGCCATATCTGCAGGATATTACGATACTAGAGTACCGTGATCGGTAAGTTTGTATCACCTCAAGTGGACATGCCATATCTGCAGGATATTACTATACTAGAATACCGTGATCGGTAAGTTTGTATCCCCTCAAGTGGACATGCCATATCTGCAGGATATTACGATACTAGAGTACCGTAATCGGTAAGTTTGTATCCCCTCAAGTGGACATGCCATATCTGCAGGATATTACGATACTAGAGTACCGTGATCGGTAAGTTTGTATCACCTCAAGTGGACATGCCATATCTGCAGGATATTACTATACTAGAGTACCGTGATCGGTAAGTTTGTATCCCCTCAAGTGGACATGCCATATCTGCAGGATATTACGATACTAGAGTACCCTGATCGGTAAGTTTGTATCACCTCAAGTGGACATGCCATATCTGCAGGATATTACTATACTAGATTACCGTGATCGGTAAGTTTGTATCCCCTCAAGTGGACATGCCATATCTGCAGGATATTACGATACTAGAGTACCGTGATCGGTAAGTTTGTATCCCCTCAAGTGGACATGCAATATCTGCAGGATATTACGATACTAGAGTATCGTGATCGGTAAGTTTGTATCACCTCAAGTGGACATGCCATATCTGCAGGATATTACGATACTAGAGAACCGTGATCGATAGGTATGTATCACCTCAAGTGGACATGCCATATCTGTAGGATATTACGATACCAGAGTACCGTGATCGGTAGGTTTGTATCCCCTCAAGTGGACATGCCATATCTGCAGGATATCACGATACTAGAGTACCGTGACCGGTAAGTTTGAATCACCTCAAGTGGGCATGCCATATCTGCAGAATATTACGATACTAGAGTACCGTGATCGGTAAGTTTGTATCACCTCAAGTGGACATGCCATATCTGCAGGATATTACGATACTAGAGTACCGTGATCGGTAAGTTTGTATCACCTCAAGTGGACATGCCATATCTGTAGGATATTACGATACTACAGTACCGTGATCGGTAAGTAAGTAAGTTTGTATCCCCTCAAGTGGACATGCCATATCTGCAGTATATTACGATACTAGAGTACCGTGCTCGGTAAGTTTGTATCCCCTCAAGTGGACATGCCATATCTGCAGGATAGTACGATACTAGAGTACCGTGATCGGTAAGTTTGTATCACCTCAAGTGGACATGCCATATCTGTAGGATATTACGATACTAGAGTACCGTGATCGGTAAGTTTGTATCACCTCAAGTTGACATGCCATATCTGTAGGATATTACGATACTAGAGTACCGTGATCGGTAAGTAAGTAAGTTTGTATCCCCTCAAGTGGACATGCCATATCTGCAGGATATTACGATACTAGAGTACCGTGATCGGTAAATTTGTATCCCTTCAAGTGGACATGCCATATCTGCAGGATATTACGATACTAGAGTACCGTGATCGGTAAGTTTGTATCCCCTCAAGTGGACATGCCATATCTGCAGGATATAACGATACTAGAGTACCGTGATCGGTAAGTTTGTATCACCTCAAGTGGACATGCCATATCTGTAGGATATTACGATACTAGAGTACCGTGATCGGTAAGTAAGTAAGTTTGTATCCCCTCAAGTGGACATGCCATATCTGCAGGATATTACGATACTAGAGTACCGTGATCGGTAAATTTGAATCCCCTCAAGTGGACATGCCATATCTGCAGGATATTACGATACTAGAGTACCGTGATCGGTAAGTTTGTATCCCCTCAAGTGGACATGCCATATCTGCAGGATATAACGATACTAGAGTACCGTGATCGGTAAGTTTGTATCACCTCAAGTGGACATGCCATATCTGTAGGATATTACGATACTAGAGTACCGTGATCGGTAAGTAAGTAAGTTTGTATCCCCTCAAGTGGACATGCCATATCTGCAGGATATTACGATACTAGAGTATCGTGATCGGTAAGTTTGTATCCCCTCAAGTGGACATGCCATATCTGCAGGATAGTACGATACTAGAGTACCGTGATCGGTAAGTTTGTATCCCCTCAAGTGGACATGCCATATCTGCAGGATATTACGATACTAGAGTACCGTGATCGGTAAGTTTGTATCACCTCAAGTGGACATGCCATATCTGTAGGATATTACGATACTAGAGTACCGTGATCGGTAAGTTTGTATCACCTCAAGTGGACATGCCATATCTGCAGGATATTACGATACTAGAGAACCGTGATCGATAGGTATGTATCACGTCAAGTGGACATGCCATATCTGCAGGATATTACGATACCAGAGTACCGTGATCGGTAAGTTTGTATCCCCTCAAGTGGACATGCCATATCTGCAGGATATTACGATACTAGAGTACCGTGATCGGTAAGTTTGTATCACCTCAAGTGGACATGCCATATCTGCAGGATATTACTATACTAGAATACCGTGATCGGTAAGTTTGTATCCCCTCAAGTGGACATGCCATATCTGCAGGATATTACGATACTAGAGTACCGTAATCGGTAAGTTTGTATCCCCTCAAGTGGACATGCCATATCTGCAGGATATTACGATACTAGAGTACCGTGATCGGTAAGTTTGTATCACCTCAAGTGGACATGCCATATCTGCAGGATATTACTATACTAGAGTACCGTGATCGGTAAGTTTGTATCCCCTCAAGTGGACATGCCATATCTGCAGGATATTACGATACTAGAGTACCCTGATCGGTAAGTTTGTATCACCTCAAGTGGACATGCCATATCTGCAGGATATTACTATACTAGATTACCGTGATCGGTAAGTTTGTATCCCCTCAAGTGGACATGCCATATCTGCAGGATATTACGATACTAGAGTACCGTGATCGGTAAGTTTGTATCCCCTCAAGTGGACATGCAATATCTGCAGGATATTACGATACTAGAGTATCGTGATCGGTAAGTTTGTATCACCTCAAGTGGACATGCCATATCTGCAGGATATTACGATACTAGAGAACCGTGATCGATAGGTATGTATCACCTCAAGTGGACATGCCATATCTGTAGGATATTACGATACCAGAGTACCGTGATCGGTAGGTTTGTATCCCCTCAAGTGGACATGCCATATCTGCAGGATATCACGATACTAGAGTACCGTGACCGGTAAGTTTGAATCACCTCAAGTGGGCATGCCATATCTGCAGAATATTACGATACTAGAGTACCGTGATCGGTAAGTTTGTATCACCTCAAGTGGACATGCCATATCTGCAGGATATTACGATACTAGAGTACCGTGATCGGTAAGTTTGTATCACCTCAAGTGGACATGCCATATCTGTAGGATATTACGATACTAGAGTACCGTGATCGGTAAGTAAGTAAGTTTGTATCCCCTCAAGTGGACATGCCATATCTGCAGTATATTACGATACTAGAGTACCGTGATCGGTAAGTTTGTATCCCCTCAAGTGGACATGCCATATCTGCAGGATATTACGAAACTAGAGTACCGTGATCGGTAAGTTTGTATCACCTCAAGCGGACATGCCATATCTGCAGGATATTACGATACTAGAGTACCGTGATCGGTAAGTTTGTATCCCCTCAAGTGGACATGCCATATCTGCAGGATATTACGATACTAGAGTACCGTGATCGGTAAGTTTGTATCACCTCAAGTGGACATGCCATATCTGCAGGATATTACGATACTAGAGTATCGTGATCGGTAAGTTTGTATCACCTCAAGTTGACATGCCATATCTGCAGGATATTACGATACTAGAGTATCGTGATCGGTAAGTTTGTATCACCTCAAGTGGACATGCCATATCTGCAGGATATTACGATATCAGAGAACCGTGATCGGTAAGTATGTATCACCACAAGCGGACATGCCATATCTGCAGGATATTACGATACTAGAGTACCGTGATCGGTAAGTTTGTATCCCCTCAAGTGGACATGCCATATCTGCAGGATATTACGATACTAGAGTACCGTGATCGGTAAGTTTGAATCACCTCAAGTGGGCATGCCATATCTGCAGAATATTACGATACTAGAGTACCGTGATCGGTAAAATTGTATCACCTCAAGTGGACATGCCATATCTGCAGGATATTACGATACTAGAGTACCGTGATCGGTAAGTTTGTATCACCTCAAGTGGACATGCCATATCTGTAGGATATTACGATACTAGAGTACCGTGATCGGTAAGTAAGTAAGTTTGTATCCCCTCAAGTGGACATGCCATATCTGCAGGATATTACGATTCTAGAGTACCGTGATCGGTAAGTTTGTATCCCCTCAAGTGGAAATGCCATATCTGCAGGATATTACGATACTAGAGTACCGTGATCGGTAAGTTTGTATCACCTCAAGTGGACATGCCATATCTGTAGGATATTACGATACTAGAGTACCGTGATCGGTAAGTTTGTATCCCCTCAAGTGGACATGCCATATCTGCAGGATATTACGATACTAGAGTATCGTGATCGGTAAGTTTGTATCACCTCAAGTGGACATGCCATATCTGCAGGATATTACGATACTAGAGAACCGTGATCGATAGGTATGTATCACCTCAAGTGGACATGCCATATCTGTAGGATATTACGATACCAGAGTACCGTGATCGGTAAGTTTGTATCACCTCAAGTGGACATGCCATATCTGCAGGATATTACGATACTAGAGAACCGTGATCGATAGGTATGTATCACGTCAAGTGGACATGCCATATCTGCAGGATATTACGATACCAGAGTACCGTGATCGGTAAGTTTGTATCCCCTCAAGTGGACATGCCATATCTGCAGAATATTACGATACTAGAGTACCGTAATCGGTAAGTTTGTATCCCCTCAAGTGGACATGCCATATCTGCAGGATATTACGATACTAGAGTACCGTGATCGGTAAGTTTGTATCACCTCAAGTGGACATGCCATATCTGCAGGATATTACTATACTAGAATACCGTGATCGGTAAGTTTGTATCCCCTCAAGTGGACATGCCATATCTGCAGGATATTACGATACTAGAGTACCGTAATCGGTAAGTTTGTATCCCCTCAAGTGGACATGCCATATCTGCAGGATATTACGATACTAGAGTACCGTGATCGGTAAGTTTGTATCACCTCAAGTGGACATGCCATATCTGCAGGATATTACTATACTAGAGTACCGTGATCGGTAAGTTTGTATCCCCTCAAGTGGACATGCCATATCTGCAGGATATTACGATACTAGAGTACCCTGATCGGTAAGTTTGTATCACCTCAAGTGGACATGCCATATCTGCAGGATATTACTATACTAGATTACCGTGATCGGTAAGTTTGTATCCCCTCAAGTGGACATGCCATATCTGCAGGATATTACGATACTAGAGTACCGTGATCGGTAAGTTTGTATCCCCTCAAGTGGACATGCAATATCTGCAGGATATTACGATACTAGAGTATCGTGATCGGTAAGTTTGTATCACCTCAAGTGGACATGCCATATCTGCAGGATATTACGATACTAGAGAACCGTGATCGATAGGTATGTATCACCTCAAGTGGACATGCCATATCTGTAGGATATTACGATACCAGAGTACCGTGATCGGTAGGTTTGTATCCCCTCAAGTGGACATGCCATATCTGCAGGATATCACGATACTAGAGTACCGTGACCGGTAAGTTTGAATCACCTCAAGTGGGCATGCCATATCTGCAGAATATTACGATACTAGAGTACCGTGATCGGTAAGTTTGTATCACCTCAAGTGGACATGCCATATCTGCAGGATATTACGATACTAGAGTACCGTGATCGGTAAGTTTGTATCACCTCAAGTGGACATGCCATATCTGTAGGATATTACGATACTAGAGTACCGTGATCGGTAAGTAAGTAAGTTTGTATCCCCTCAAGTGGACATGCCATATCTGCAGTATATTACGATACTAGAGTACCGTGATCGGTAAGTTTGTATCCCCTCAAGTGGACATGCCATATCTGCAGGATATTACGAAACTAGAGTACCGTGATCGGTAAGTTTGTATCACATCAAGCGGACATGCCATATCTGCAGGATATTACGATACTAGAGTACCGTGATCGGTAAGTTTGTATCCCCTCAAGTGGACATGCCATATCTGCAGGATATTACGATACTAGAGTACCGTGATCGGTAAGTTTGTATCACCTCAAGTGGACATGCCATATCTGCAGGATATTACGATACTAGAGTATCGTGATCGGTAAGTTTGTATCACCTCAAGTTGACATGCCATATCTGCAGGATATTACGATACTAGAGTATCGTGATCGGTAAGTTTGTATCACCTCAAGTGGACATGCCATATCTGCAGGATATTACGATACCAGAGAACCGTGATCGGTAAGTATGTATCACCTCAAGCGGACATGCCATATCTGCAGGATATTACGATACTAGAGTACCGTGATCGGTAAGTTTGTATCCCCTCAAGTGGACATGCCATATCTGCAGGATATTACGATACTAGAGTACCGTGATCGGTAAGTTTGAATCACCTCAAGTGGGCATGCCATATCTGCAGAATATTACGATACTAGAGTACCGTGATCGGTAAAATTGTATCACCTCAAGTGGACATGCCATATCTGCAGGATATTACGATACTAGAGTACCGTGATCGGTAAGTTTGTATCACCTCAAGTGGACATGCCATATCTGTAGGATATTACGATACTAGAGTACCGTGATCGGTAAGCAAGTAAGTTTGTATCCCCTCAAGTGGACATGCCATATCTGCAGGATATTACGATACTAGAGTACCGTGATCGGTAAGTTTGTATCCCCTCAAGTGGACATGCCATATCTGCAGGATATTACGATACTAGAGTACCGTGATCGGTAAGTTTGTATCACCTCAAGTGGACATGCCATATCTGTAGGATATTACGATACTAGAGTAACGTGATCGGTAAGTTTGTATCCCCTCAAGTGGAAATGCCATATCTGCAGGATATTACGATACTAGAGTATCGTGATCGGTAAGTTTGTATCACCTCAAGTGGACATGCCATATCTGCAGGATATTACGATACCAGAGAACCGTGATCGGTAAGTATGTTTCATCTCCAGCGGACATGCCATATCTGCAGGATATTACGATACTAGAGTACCGTGATCGGTATGTTTGTATTACCTCAAGTGGACATGCCATATCTGCAGGATATTACGATACCAGAGAACCGTGATCGGTAAGTATGTATCACCTCAAGTGGACATGCCATATCTGCAGGATATTACGATACTAGAGTACCGTGATCGGTAAGTTTGAATCACCTCAAGTGGACATGCCATATCTGCATGATATTACGATACTAGAGTACCGTGATCGGTATGTTTGTATCACCTCAAGTGGACATGCCATATCTGCAGAATATTACGATACAAGAGTACTGTGATCGGTATGTTTGTATCACCTCAAGTGGACATGCCATATCTGCAGGATATTACGATACTAGAGTACCGTGATCGGTATGTTTGTATCACCTCAAGTGGACATGCCATATCTGCAGAATATTACGATACTAGAGTACCGTGATCGGTATGTTTGTATCACCTCAAGTGGACATGCCATATCTGCAGGATATTACGATACTAGAGTACCGTGATCGGTAAGTTTGAATCACCTCAAGTGGACATGCCATATCTGCAGGATATTACAATACTAGAGTACCGTGATCGGTATGTTTGTATCCCCTCAAGTGGACATGCCATATCTGCAGGATATTACGAAACTAGAGTACCGTGATCGGTAAGTTTGTATCACCTCAAGCGGACATGCCATATCTGCAGGATATTACGATACTAGAGTACCGTGATCGGTAAGTTTGTATCCCCTCAAGTGGACATGCCATATCTGCAGGATATTACGATACTAGAGTACCGTGATCGGTAAGTTTGTATCACCTCAAGTGGACATGCCATATCTGCAGGATATTACGATACTAGAGTATCGTGATCGGTAAGTTTGTATCACCTCAAGTTGACATGCCATATCTGCAGGATATTACGATACTAGAGTATCGTGATCGGTAAGTTTGTATCACCTCAAGTGGACATGCCATATCTGCAGGATATTACGATACCAGAGAACCGTGATCGGTAAGTATGTATCACCTCAAGCGGACATGCCATATCTGCAGGATATTACGATACTAGAGTACCGTGATCGGTAAGTTTGTATCCCCTCAAGTGGACATGCCATATCTGCAGGATATTACGATACTAGAGTACCGTGATCGGTAAGTTTGAATCACCTCAAGTGGGCATGCCATATCTGCAGAATATTACGATACTAGAGTACCGTGATCGGTAAAATTGTATCACCTCAAGTGGACATGCCATATCTGCAGGATATTACGATACTAGAGTACCGTGATCGGTAAGTTTGTATCACCTCAAGTGGACATGCCATATCTGTAGGATATTACGATACTAGAGTACCGTGATCGGTAAGTAAGTAAGTTTGTATCCCCTCAAGTGGACATGCCATATCTGCAGGATATTACGATACTAGAGTACCGTGATCGGTAAGTTTGTATCCCCTCAAGTGGACATGCCATATCTGCAGGATATTACGATACTAGAGTACCGTGATCGGTAAGTTTGTATCACCTCAAGTGGACATGCCATATCTGTAGGATATTACGATACTAGAGTACCGTGATCGGTAAGTTTGTATCCCCTCAAGTGGACATGCCATATCTGCAGGATATTACGATACTAGAGTATCGTGATCGGTAAGTTTGTATCACCTCAAGTGGACATGCCATATCTGCAGGATATTACGATACCAGAGAACCGTGATCGGTAAGTATGTTTCATCTCCAGCGGACATGCCATATCTGCAGGATATTACGATACTAGAGTACCGTGATCGGTATGTTTGTATTACCTCAAGTGGACATGCCATATCTGCAGGATATTACGATACCAGAGAACCGTGATCGGTAAGTATGTATCACCTCAAGTGGACATGCCATATCTGCAGGATATTACGATACTAGAGTACCGTGATCGGTAAGTTTGAATCACCTCAAGTGGACATGCCATATCTGCATGATATTACGATACTAGAGTACCGTGATCGGTATGTTTGTATCACCTCAAGTGGACATGCCATATCTGCAGAATATTACGATACAAGAGTACTGTGATCGGTATGTTTGTATCACCTCAAGTGGACATGCCATATCTGCAGGATATTACGATACTAGAGTACCGTGATCGGTATGTTTGTATCACCTCAAGTGGACATGCCATATCTGCAGAATATTACGATACTAGAGTACCGTGATCGGTATGTTTGTATCACCTCAAGTGGACATGCCATATCTGCAGGATATTACGATACTAGAGTACCGTGATCGGTAAGTTTGAATCACCTCAAGTGGACATGCCATATCTGCAGGATATTACGATACTAGAGTACCGTGATCGGTATGTTTGTATCACCTCAAGTGGACATGCCATATCTGCAGAATATTACGATACAAGAGTACTGTGATCGGTATGTTTGTATCACCTCAAGTGGACATGCCATATCTGCAGGATATTACGATACTAGAGTACCGTGATCGGTATGTTTGTATCACCTCAAGTGGACATGCCATATCTGCAGGATATTACGATACTAGAGTACCGTGATCGGTATGTTTGTATCACCTCAAGTGGACATGCCATATCTGCAGAATATTACGATACTAGAGTACCGTGATCGGTAAGTTTGTATCACCTCAAGTGGACATGCCATATCTGCAGGATATTACGATACCAGAGTACCGTGATCGGTAAGTTTGTATCACCTCAAGTGGACATGCCATATCTGCAGGATATTACGATACTAGAGTACCGTTATCGGTAAGTTTGTATCCCCTCAAGTGAGCATGCCATATCTGCAGGATATTACTATACTAGAGTATCGTGATCGGTAAGTTTGTATAACCTCAATTGGACATGCCATATCTGCAGGATATTACGATACTATAGTACCGTGATCGGTAAGTTTGTATCACCTCAAGTGGACATGCCATATCTGCAGAATATTACGATACAAGAGTACTGTGATCGGTAGTTTGTATCACCTCAAGTGGACATTCCATATCTGCAGGATATTACGATACTAGAGTACCGTGATCGGTAAGTTTGTATCACCTCAAGTGGACATGCCATATCTGCAGGATATTACGATACTAGAGTACCGTTATCGGTAAGTTTGTATCCCCTCAAGTGAGCATGCCATATCTGCAGGATATTACGATACTAGAGTACCGTGATCGGTAAGTTTGTATCCCCTCAAATAGACATGCCATATCTGTAGGATATTTCGATACTAGAGTACCGTGATCGGTAAGTTTGTATCCCCTCAAATAGACATGCCATATCTGTAGGATATTTCGATACTAGAGTACCGTGATCGGTAAGTTTGTATTATTACTAGAGTACCGTGATCGGTAAGTTTGTATCCCCTCAAATAGACATGCCATATCTGTAGGATATTAGGATACTAGAGTACCGTGATCGGTAAGTTTGTATTATTACTAGAGTACCGTGATCGGTAAGTTTGTATCCCCTCAAGTGGACATGCCATATCTGTATGATATTACGTTACTAGAGTACCGTGATCGGTAAGTTTGTTTCCCCTCAAGTAGACATGCCATATCTGCAGGATATTACGATACTAGAGTACCGTGATCGGTAAGTTTGTATTATTACTAGAGTACAGTGATCGGTAAGTTTGTATCCCCTCAAGTGGACATGCCATATCTGCAGGATATTACGATACTAGAGTACCGCGAAAGGTAAGTTTGTATCCCCTCAAGTGGACATGCCATATCTGTAGGATATTACGATACTAGAGTACCGTGATCGGTAAGTTTGTATCCCCTCAAGTGGACATGCCATATCTGCAGGATATTACGATACTAGAGTACCGTGATCGGTATGTTTGTATCACCTTAAGCGGACATGCCATATCTGCAGTATATTACGATATTAGAGTACCGTGATCGGTAAGTTTGTATCCCCTGAAGTGGACATGCCATATCTGCAGGATATTACGATACTAGAGTACCGTGATCGGTAAATTTGTATCTCCTCTAGTGGACATGCCATATCTGCAGGATATTACGATACTAGAGTACCGTGATCGGTAAGTTTGTATCACCTCAAGTGGACATGCGATATCTGCAGGATATTACGATACTAGAGTACCATGATTGGTAAATTTGTATCCCCTCAAGTGGACATGCCATATCTGCAGGATATTACGATACTAGAGTACCGTGATCGGTAAGTTTGTATCCCCTCAAGTGGACATGCCATATCTGCAGGATATTACGATACTAGAGTACCGTGATCGGTAAGTAAGTAAGTTTGTATCCCCTCAAATGGACATGCCATATCTACAGGATATTACGATACTAGAGTACCGTGATCGGTAAGTTTGTATCCCCTCAAGTGGACATGCCATATCTGCAGGATATTACGATACTAGAGTACCGTGATCGGTAAGTAAGTAAGTTTGTATCCCCTCAAGTGGACATGCCATATCTGCAGGATATAACGATACTAGAGTACCGTGATCGGTAAGTTTGTATCCCCTCAAGTGGACATGCCATATCTGCAGGATATTACGATACTAGAGTACCGTGATCGGTAAGTAAGTAAGTTTGTATCCCCTCAAGTGAACATGCCATATCTGCAGGATATTACGATACTAGAGTACCCTGATCGGTAAGTTTGTATTATTACTAGAGTACCGTGATCGGTAAGTTTGTTTCCCCTCAAGTGGACATGCCATATCTGCAGGATATTACGATACTAGAGTACCGTGATCGGTAAGTAAGAAAGTTTGTATCCCCTCAAGTGGACATGCCATATCTGCAGGATATTACGATACTAGAGTACCGTGATCGGTAAGTTTGTATTATTACTAGAGTACCGTGATCGGTAAGTTTGTTTCCCCTCAAGTGGACATGCCATATCTGCAGGATATTACGATACTAGAGTACCGTGATCGGTAAGTTTGTATCCCCTCAAGTGGACATGCCATATCTGCAGGATATTACGATACTAGAGTACCGTGATCGGTAAGTTTGTATTATTACTAGAGTACCGTGATCGGTAAGTTTGTATCCCCTCAAGTGGACATGCCATATCTGCAGGATATTACGATACTAGAGTACCGTGATCGGTAAGTTTGTATTATTACTAGAGTACCGTGATCGGTAAGTTTGTATCCCCTCACGTGGACATGCCATATCTGTAGGATATTACGATACTAGAGTACCGTGATCGGTAAGTTTGTATTATTACTAGAGTACCGTGATCGGTAAGTTTGTATCCCCTCAAGTGGACATGCCATATCTGCATGATATTACGATACTAGAGTACCGTGGTCGGTAAGTTTGTATTATTACTAGAGTACCGTGATCGGCAAGTTTGTATCCCCTCAAGTGGACATGCCATATCTGCAGGATATTACGAGAGATTTGAGCGAGGTTCCAGAACACTAACTTAAGTAATGATCCTTTTATTATATACCTCCATAAGAAATGTTGTTGAATATTATAGCACAATATGCCTATAATATATATGTACATGTATTGTAACATATCAAACATGCACATGTATTGTAACATTTGAAATGTTTTACAGGTGAACATCAACTTGTGATGTAAATTTTATTTTGAGAGAAGTATATATGATTGTTATTTTGTCAGAATTGTTTAAATTCATTATTTATGTATTAAATCGATAAAAAATAACATAAATGAGCAATAAACCACCAAAGAAAATTATACTGAACATATATTAAAAAAGAGGAAATAATATTTTCCCAAATTATGGTTACAAGCCAGGATTTTGGCAACTGCATTCGAGTTTTTCAAGTGGAACGTTTTTTGTATATATATCGCCGAGGTCAACCGCATGATTGATATTTATAACTTGGAGATTCCTAAATGACCTGATAATACATGTTGTAATTTATAATTATTTATTACTTTGCTTTATAACAGAAAACTGTTACTATTCGTTGAACGTTTGAAACGGGTCATTTCATAGAGTTTCATTTGTTTAATCAAATTTATCTCCGAAGCCTGTCCTGGAATTCACCAACCATTCTTCAAAATATTTTACTTAGACTTGAACTGAAGTACTCAAATTTCGTTCACAAATATTTCCATGACCTTCAAAGCAAAAACAATCGTATGAAGTTGCTATTTATTAGTATTTAACATACTTATACATAGCAGCTTGAAATTAATGTGTTTATAGTTTAAACTTATCAAATGTGATATAACATTTGTATACTTGAGCTTAAGTCTAAGAATATTTTCAAGAATGGTTGGTGAATTCAAGGCCTGGTTTATCCTTTTTAAATATGATTTACTTCTTTAAAAATATAAACTCTACAATAACCAGTATAATCAACATATAAATAAATTGATAGGTTAAGAAACTAGACGAAAATGGAAAAGTTTAGTCATATGTACTTGAATCCACTGGTTTGAGTCCAATGTCCTTGCAGACCATGCCCCATTGCCAACCACCGTTTCTGTGGTGTTTAACCTCGCCCAGTTTGGTTGGTGTAATGCTGGTACATTGCCAAAGGATGACGAAGCAGACAGAGAGTCGTCAGGAACTCCGTTTGGCCCCGTTATTAAGTAGTCGGAACAGACTGCACAAATAAACGTTTTGTTGTTAATAATAAAGATACGCAGTTTGTAAATAACACACTGTTTTAGCTCTCCTGGTCAATGGCCAGCATGGCTTATTATGCCATCGTCTGTTGTTCGTCGTCAACTCTTTCACGCCTTCATTTTGCATTATTATAATATTTACCAAACTTGGACATAGTTGTTATATCGATGAGAGCTCCGAAGATCATCTGATATTTACCAAACTTGGGCAGAGTCGTAATATCGATGAAAGCTCGGAGGATCATCAGATATTTACCAAACTTCAGAGTTGGGTTTATAATATGAAAACTGTATTAGTTTCTATCATTTGAACACGTTAAACAACCATAGGACTGTATCCGTTAGACTTAAAAAGGTTTTTTTTTTGTACATCGCGACCCGCCGTCTTTACCCCCGACCCAAAAAGGTTTACCCCAACAATAATTTTTTTCTTTGTTAGAAGTGAATTAATAGAGAAACCATCATATACTGTTCCTAAACCTTGTACATGAAGCTATTATTCTTGATTTAAACTATTTAGAAAATAAGGGAATTAAAAAATGCCTACCTACATACCAAATTTTGTTCAGGTGTTACAGGAAACACAACTATTTTCTGTTTGGCCTTAGTAAGATTTTAGCAATTCCCGACTACCTGTCTGAAGTTGCTCTACCTAATCGGTACGACGTAGATGAGATGTGCCGTTAAACAACTGAATTGATAAAAATCGCAATATAAGTAAATATCAGAACTAGAATCGCAGTGCTGAGTTGCAGTTGTTAATTTGCTATTTTGACTTTATTTTTCATGGCATATTTCATGAATATATTTATATTACGTTTACGTTAATGAGCTTATGACACCACTACGGGTGATGAGTTTTTATTGCACCTCGTACACAATCCTAGGAATTTCATTGGATTTGAGCGGTCACATGGTGACCCTCTATTATTCTATAGTGGGTCTGTAGATTTCATAGATGGTCACTAATACAATATGGACTGCAATTCCGATTCAAAGTTTAAATCATTTGCAAAATAGTTATTTAAGGCGTTAGTACGAGCAAACATAATATTCAGTAAATTAATAATGTGTTTAAACTGTACCGGTCGTGACGTCAACGTCTTGTCGTCAAACTGCCCGAACGTCTCAATTACGTTGACGCTCCATTAAAGTGGGTTAAATATCGGTATTTGCCTTAAAATGATGGTCGATGCAATAAATCAGTTAGTGGGTTTGTTACTGATCCCCTACAGAAATATGTGGGGTCAGTCAGATATATAGGGGGACTCGAATATTGCCTCACCCCCTATAAATCTTACTGAACCCACATATTTCTGTAGAGGGTCAGTAACAAACCCAATAACTTATTATGACGCCACTACAGGGTGATGAGTTTATGACGCAACTAAAGAGTGATGCGTTTATGTCGCCACTACAGGGTGATCAGTTTATGATGCCATAATAGGGTGATCAGTTTATGATACCACTACAGAGTGATAAGTTGTTGACGCCACAACAGGGTGATGAGATTATGATGCCACTACAAGTTGATGAGTTTAATGACGCCTCTACAGGGTGGTGCATTTATGACGCCACTACAGGGTGTTGAGTTTTTGACGCCTTTACAGGGTGATGAGTTTATGACGCCACTACAAGGTGATGCGTTTAATGACGCATCTACAGGGTGCTGAATTTATGATGCCACTATAGGGTTATGCGTTTATGACGCCATTTCAGGGTGACGAGATTATGACATCAATATGGGCTGATGAGTCTATGACGCTACTAAAGGTTGGTGAGTTTATGACACAATACGATGTTTTATAACGCCAATAGAGCGTGATGAGTTTACGAAGCCACTACCGCGTGATGAGTTTATGACGTCAATACCTGGTGATGAGTTTATGACGCCACCACAGGCTGATGAATTTATGATGCCACTACAGGTTGATGATTTTATTACGCCACTACAGGGTGCTGAGTTTAATACAATACTACAGGGTGATGAGTTTATAATGCCATTAAAGGGTGATGACTTTATGACGCCACTACGGGGTGATGTGACGAGTTTATGATGCCACTACATGGTGATGAGTTATTATGCATCTACAGGTTGATGAATTTATGTTGCCACTATAGAGTGATGCGTTTATGACGCCACTACCGTGTGATGAGTTTATGACGCATACGAGGTGATGAGGTCATGACGCAAATACAGGGTGATGACTTTATGATGCCACTACAAGGTGGTGAGTTCATTACGCCACTTCAGGATGATAAGTTTATGACTTCCCTACAGAGTGACGAGTTTATGACGCCAATACATGGTGATGAGTTTATGAGGCCATTACAGGCCGTACATGCCACTACGGGGTGATGAGATGAGTTTATGACGCCACTACATGGTGATGAGTTATTATGCATATACAGGGTGATGAGTTTATGACAGAAATACGGGGTGATGACTTTATGTTGCCACTATAGAGTGATAAGTTTATGACGCCACTACAGGGTGATGAGTTTATGACGCCACTACAGGGTAATAAATTTACGACGCCACTACGGGGTGATGAGTTCATGACGCCACTATGGGGTGATGAGTTTAACGCCACTATAGGGTGATGAGGTTATGACGCCACTATGGGGTGATGAGTTAATTATGCCAATACATGGTGATGAGTTTATGAGGCCATTACAGGCTGATGACTTTATGATGCCACTACAGGGTGATAAGTTTATGACGCCATTTCAGGGTGTTGATTTTATTTCGCCATTACAGGGTTATGCGCTTATGACGCCACTACATGGTGATGATTTTATGATGCAGGGTGATGAATTTATGACGCCACTACAGGGTGATGACTTTATGACTCCACTACAGGGTGATGAGATTATGATGCCAATACAGGGTGATTTGTTTATGACGCCAATACAGGGTGATGATTTTATGACTCCAGTACACGATGATGTACTTATGACCCCCAATATAGGGTGACTCATACAGAGTGATGAGTTTATGACTCATACAGGGTGATGACTTTATGACACCACTACAGGGTGATGAGTTTATGACGCCACTACAGGGTGATGATATTTTGCCTCATACGGGGTGATGAGTTTATGACTCATACGAGGTGATGAATTGATGACGCCACTACTTGGTGATAAATGTATGACTCTTACGGGGTGCTCAATTCATTTCGCCACCTCAGAGTGATGAATGTATGACTCATACAGTGTGAACAATTTATGCTCCCACTACAGATGATGAGTTTATGATGCCCAAAGAGGGCCATGAGTTTATGATGCCCATACAGGGTGATGAGTTTATGATGCCAATAAAGGATGATAAGTTTATGACGCCACGACAGGGTGATATGTTTATGATGCCACTACAGGTGATGAGTTTATGATGCCAATAAAGGGTGATAAGTTTATGACGCCACTACAGGGTGCTATGTTTATGTACATATATATATACATGTTTATGATACATGTTTATGAGTACATGTACATGATACATGTTTATGAGTTTAAGGTGCCAATACAAGATGATATGTTTATGATGCCACTATAGGGTGGTGAGTTTATGACGCCTCTAAGGGTGGTGCGTTTATGGCGCCAATACAGGGTGATGAGTTTATGATGCCATCACATGATGATGAGTTTATGACGCCACTACAGGATGATGAGTTTATGACGTCACTACAGGGTAAGGAATTTATGAGCCACTATATGATGATGAGTTTATGACGCCATTATATGGTGATGAGTTTATGACACCAATACAGGGTGATGAGTTTATGATGCCACTACACGGTGATGATGTTTTGACGCCACTAAAGTGTGATGAGTTTATGACTCATACCTTGTGATGAGTTTATGACGCCAATACAGGGTGATGAGTTTATGACTCATACAGGATGATGCGTTTGTGACTCATACAGGGTGGTGAGTTTATAATGCCAATACAGGATGATGGTGTTATGATGT
This sequence comes from Cyrtodaria siliqua, assembly GCA_037043455.1. Classification (NCBI taxonomy): domain Eukaryota; kingdom Metazoa; phylum Mollusca; class Bivalvia; order Adapedonta; family Hiatellidae; genus Cyrtodaria; species Cyrtodaria siliqua. The sequence continues at coordinate 64,166 of JAWPHD010000148.1, forward strand.
CAATGCAGGGTGATGAGTATGATGTCAACACATGGTGATCAGTTGATGACGCCACTACAGGATAATAAGTCATATGATGCAATCACAGGGTGATGAGTTTATGATGCCATTACAGGGTGATGAGCTTATGATGCCAACACAGGGTACTTAGTTTATGGTGCCAATAGAGGGTGATTATATTGTCATGCCAATACTGGGGGTTGAGTGTATGTCTTATACTGCCTGATATGCTTATGACGCCAATACAGTGCGATGAATTTATGACCCATACTAGGTGACGAGTTTATGACGCCAACAAAAAATGATTAATTTATAACGCATACGGGGTCAGGAGTTTATGATGAATACGGGCTAAGGAGTTTTTGACGCCAATACAGGTTGGTGTGCCTATGATGCCAATACACGGTGATGAGTCTATGACGCCAATACAGGGGGATGAGGTTATGATGCCATCACAGGATGATGAGTTTTTAACGCCGATACAGGATGATTCAGTTTATGACGCAAATACAGGTAGATGAGTTTATGATGCCATCACAGGGTTACGAGTTTAATATGCCAATACAGGAGGATGCCAATACGGGGGGACGAGTTTATGACGCCAATACAGTGTGATAAGTTTATGTCTTATAAGGGTTGTTGAGTTGAGTCCATTACACCAATACAGGGTAATGAGTTTATGATGTCAATACAGGTGGTCAGTTTATAAAGCCAATACACGGGGATTAGTTCATGGTACCGATACAGAGTGATGAGTTTATGATGCCAGTACAGGTTGATGGGTTTATGATGTCAATACGGGAAGATGAGTTAATGATGTCAATACAGGGGGTCAGTTTATGAGGCCAATACAGTGTGATGAGTTTATGCCAGTTTAAGTCGGTGAGTTTTTGACACAAATATAGTGTGATGAGTTTATGAACCCAATAAAGTGTGTTTAGTTTATGACGCCAATACATGGGATGAGTTTTATGACACCAATACAGGACGAGACGTTTTTGACGACATTACAGGTGATGAGTTTTATGACGCCAGTACAGGGATGAGGTTTATGACGCCAATACAGGAGGATACGTTTATGACGCCATTACAGGGGATGAGGTTTATGACGCCAATACAGGATGATACGTTTATGACGCCAATACAGGGGATGAGGTTTATGACGCCAGTACAGGAGGATACGTTTATGACGTCATTACAGGGGATGAGGTTTATGACGCCAAAACAGGACGATACGTTTATGACGCCAATACAGGGGATGAGGTTTATGACGCCAATACAGGGGATGAGGTTTATGACGCCAATACAGGGGATGAGTTTTATGCCGCCAATACAGGACGATTAGTTTATGACGTCAATACAGGAGATGAGTGTATGACGCCAATACAAGGGGTGTTTTATGACGCCAATACAGGACGATACGTTTATGACTCCAATACACGGGATGAGTTTTATGACGCCAATACAGGACGATACGTTTATGACGCCAATACAGGGTGATGAGTGTTATGACGCCAATACAGGAAATGAGTGCATGACGCCAATACAGGGGATGAGTGCATGACGCCAATACAGGTCGTTACGCTTAAAACGCCAATACAGGGTGAATTTAAACCAAATTCATGTTTCTTTAAATTGCACATAAAGCAGCATCCATTATTTACAACGACTATATCGCTGACCAAACTGGCCACAATTGACAATATTTGGACATTTTGACCCTAAATTATGAAACCAAACCGTTTTAATTGTTTTGTTTTGTTTTCGATGCACATTTTGGAGATGTAAATATATTTATTTCCAGGGTTGGGTATATAATGTGGAAATGGAAACTGTTTATTTTCTGGGTTGGATTTTATAATATGAAAACTGAACCTCCTCTTTCACACTTTGTTGTGTGTTTCGAATTAGGCACATGTGTTTGTTGGCAATTAATGTACAAAAATCGAACTAAAATACGATTCATAGTGTTGAGCGGTGAAGCGGTGAACGATTTCATTTGAAATGCAAATAATAGGTGAATCAGGTAAAAGTGCACACAAGACTGAATGTTTGCCATCTTTGAAAATATTAAATCTGTACAATAGTTCTTCTTCACTCTTCATATGACGCGCTGGTGCAGTGGTTAGCAATCAGAATTGTACATCAAGTAACATACATGGTCGTGGGTTCGAGACCCATATGGGCTTTTTTATATTTTTGTTGACTGAATTACTGAGTTATTACCATTTCAATTGTTTATTTTAAGAGTGTGTTTGGTGGGGGAGGGCGGGGCGTCCTTTGGCGAGTTATTAGAGTCTCTGACTTGAAATCACGTGCCCCTCAGCGCTGTGGGTTCGAATCCTCATGGGACTTTCCTCCACTAATAGAAGTAGGAACGTCGTCTCATATATGTTTTCATGTTTGAAATCGCTCCATTTTCAGTAAAAAGTCGAAAAAAAAGGGATCACCGTGGTAATTAATTATTTTTATCATTTTAGTTTTTAGCATGGCATGACCAATCTTGGACCAGAAATCAAATAACATCTGAGATATTGCACTTCCGAACATTGTTTATATTTTTGATCCTTACAAAGATAAGCACTTATTTATGGTAACTGTAACCATGCAGTAGTAGCTTCTTCGTAATACAAATATCAGCCAATATTGAAGTCCTCACCACGACTACAAGCGCTAAAAATACGAATAAGTTGAAAAACATAGACCCCATAAGAAGTAGCTCGAGGATTATTGCGAATAATTATCAATTTCAAAATAAAATCATTTCCCTTGTCATAGATTTTACTAATTATTTCGCCATTTTCAAATGTGAGATGTAAATCAAGAAAAAAAGCGACAGTATCATAAATGTTAGCTTTGTTGAGTTGAAGCGCTTTAAGCAAGATAGTATTAACCATAGTTTGAAAGAAAGGATTATCAATGTTAAATATGTCATCCAGATACCGCGAGGTGTCATAAAAGTCTTCAATTACATCTGCCTGAGTATCTGTGAAATACTCAAGATGGAATCTCTTTCATAGCAATACAAGAACAGATCTTCGACAACAGATAACCATAGGGATACCAACAATGTATCTGTACTGCGACAGCAGGTGCACAGTTTGTAACCATAGGGATACGCACAGTTTGTAATCATAGGGATACCAACAGTTTGTAACCATAGAGATACCAACCATTTATCTGTAAACGGTAGTTCCAGACCTGACGAAATATTAAAAAGAGTGCTTCACAAACTTCTTGGAAAGTCCCCATAGTGTAACTGTCTAAACTGCCGTTAGTGAAAAAAACAAAACTTTGATATTGTTATGGGCAAACAAATAAATGTAGTCTCTTCTCCAGCGAAAGTTGTAAATACTTATAGATGATGTGGAACGGTTGTATATAGAGTTGCAAAGTCATAAATACTTATAGATGAAACTTGAATATGGTAGTGTTGTATATAGAGTTGAAAAGTAATAATTACTTATAGATGAAACTTGAATGTGGTAGGGTTGTGTATAGAGATGCAAACTCATAAATACTTATAGATGAAACTTGAATGTGGTAAGGTTGTATATATAGTTGCAAAGTCATAAATACTTATAGATGATGTGGTAAGGTTGTATATAGAGTTGCAAAGTCATAAATACTTATAGATGAAACTTGAAGTTAATTGCCTAATCCTAACCATATCAAGAACATATGGAGGTTGAAACCAGGTTGTAGGGTGCACCAAAACTCACTCTTAACCTATTTTCATGGGATATAAAAAGGGACAGTGTAAATAAAGATATCCCCACCAGGTTATATTCTCTAAAATAAAACAAGGCAGCACAAATAGGAAATATAAGTATAACAACAAATGAGCACTTATATGATATATAAACAAAATGCATAGAAAGCCACAAGGCAAGCACTAAGTTAACTATACAAATTCTCTCTCCAACTAAATACAATAGGCTTGAAATAGTTCCTTAAGCACATATTTCCCAATGTAAAATGGGGTTTGGAAATAATGCTATTTACTACATGACTGATTAGCTCAGGTATATAGAGTACCGATTAAAGCTTTTTTTCTCTTAATAGCATTGTTGTATTGAACAGAATTTTACTTTCATGAAGAAAAAAAAAAACGTTAACAAGTTAGCTGTACCAAATACAAAAATTGTTCGATATTTCATTGTTTTAGAAATTAATGTGCTAGTGTTGACAACAAAAAGTTAAAGGCCGATGGACAACAGACCATGGCATAAGCGCTGGTGCTTAATATCAAGGGTCATACTTACTAGTATTAATTATATCTGGCTGGTTTTCGAACCGTTCAGAGCTTTCATTAATATCAACAATATGGCCGAGTTTGGTAAAGGCCATATGCTAGATGAAGGTGCTAATGAAGTAACCATTTTAAATAAGTCAAGGCCATAACGTTGCTGATCCTTGGCCGATGTAGTTTTCATCCGACCATCCTGCCAAAGATTAATGAAGATCAGATGAAAAATGAATGCGATAGAGTGCTAACGAAGCAAAATATAGCATTTTTCAATAAATCAAGGACCATAACTCTGGGGTTATTAATCGGATCTAGCTGGTTTTCGACCTTGCCTGAGCTTTCATTACTATCAACAAACCGACAAAGTTCGGTAAAGATCAAATACAAAACAAAGACACAATATGGCATTTTTAGTCAAACAAGGGTCATAACTCTGCTGTTACTAATCCGATTTAGCTGGATTTCGAACTTATCCGAGCCCCTCTTTATAAAACATGGTTTGGTGAAGACAAATTAATACTTAAGGATTATTGTGTCCAAATTGCAAAAGTCAACAGACGGGCGGGCGGACGGACGGACGACGTACAACTCGTTACCCATATATGCTCTACTGGCCGAAAAAACAAACTTACCACACTGTGGTGAGGCACCTTTCCATGTTCCGTTCTTCTCACACTGGAGGCAGAGTAATGCACGTGGATATCCCGCCACGCAGCTGAAACATACCCGTGCACCAATGGACCTTTCGTTTCCTAAAGTTATCGCATTCAGCGGTTCTGGCAGAGGGGGTGTCACAAAATGTCACGGGTAGAGCGTACTGGTCGTATATAGCTCTTGTATCGGTTACACCCAAAATCTATTGTTCGAGTTGAAACAATTTCACCATATTCATGATCTATTCATGTAACACGTAAAAGCGTGCACATTTTAAGTGGCCGCCAGAGAGGCCGTGTCATAAGTTTAGTTTTGTGCTAATGCATGTAAACGTATAGGTAAATTTTCCTTAAACGGCAAAATTGTATAAGAGGCCTCTCGTGTTGATTCAATACTGTAGATTTAGCCACGTTTGTCACGGACTGAACGGGGGAAATAATGATTTGGGCGTAATGTTTGCTATAAATGCCATTGTCTTCTAGCTATCGCCGGGATAATCGATAGTACTTTGTTGGAACAGAGATTGGACGGCAAATTTCACAGGCAACATGTGGTTAGTAGTTTTATTAAACTTTTATCGTATATTTGTATTCAGTGGGCGGCGCCATCTTGTTTGGCGGTTACGACATCCGGTTAGCATTGATGTTTCTCAAACATAACTTTAGACTAGCATATGATTTTGAAGTTACTTTATTAGATGTAATTATTGTAATTGATCATTAATTGTAAAACAATATTAATTTGATAACAGTGGATAATAGGTGCATTAGTTAACGTTGACGTATAACTCGGTGATTGTAATACACGATTGTTAACATTAGTTAACAATGAGATGAGTGACAAGAATAAATGTTCGACGCGTATGCATAGCGTTGTGTAATGTGGTCATTAGTTGACATGCGTGCATGCATAACTCAGTGAGTGTAATATATGAGTAATTTGATCATGTTTATATTACATGTATTAGGGGCATTGATTAACAGCGACGTACATAGCGTACATATGGCGTTGTAGAATATGTATACATTGCTACTCCTCATTAGTACAGCTTGCATATATTGATTGAATAATGATTTGTTTGGGTAATGATAATTATGCAAGATTGTTATGCTTGTCAACCGACATCTAAAACGTATGTATAATTACAGCCTAAGCCATCCAGGATATAAGCCATCCAGGGTTGGAGTAAGCCATCTAGGTTTGGATATCCAGGAGTGGAGCTAAGCTTCCACGACTAACGTTACAAGCGGTGGAGACGGTCCCCGTACCTGCGCAGCCAGGTTTTACTAACGACAACCCCCGGGACACAAGGTGGGCCCGTTACCAGTCCTCACTGGAGGAATATCATTCACAATCTCAGTGGAGATTAACTATCATTGCATCGCGTCATCAACCCTTACAGAAGGCATTTGATGACAATCATCCATTGAATTCGCGCATCATCATCTTCATGAGCTCTCGCGCATCACAGTTATCGCGCTAGATCAACATTGTTATAGATTTAACAACACTTTAGTGTCTTAGACTTTCAGTATTTATAACAATACTAAGAACGTCTTAAACGTTCAGGAGAACATTCTTTTCATAGTTCATTTGTGTATTCGCTTGTTTTTTTAGATAATTGTATATATATTAAACATATTTTAAAAGTTGCATTAAATTTATGTAAATGCATTCACCGTCATTGATTCTTTCCTGAGTTAGCCCAACCACAAAGGTCATCCTGTGACAACTGGTTTTCAGAGTAGTGGGATTTTGGGCGACTACGGAGGGAAAGAATCAATAAGTGATCTTTATTATGATATACTAAATCTCTACTTATTATTTTAGAATTGTGTACCACCCTCTGGTCCATCAAGGCGACTGCCGACGATCACGGCCACAGCTTGGAAGACAAGACACGACAAGGGTAGGGTGAGTCCAAACTGTTGTTTTGTCCGTTCTTTCCTTGGCGCGAGGTCGCAGTGGTCTACACGAGTGGGTCTGAGGCACTTTTGCTCAATAATTTGGGTGTTTGTTTTACCTCCCTTGATATACACATAGTATCCAATTAGGTTGGCGAACAAGACGTTCTACTCATGTTGTGACACTCGAGTATACTTATATTAATGGGAGAAGTAAATATACATGTACATGTTATACACATTTCGATGATTGTTTAAGGTTTATGTCCAATATCAAATTAAGATATTTTATGTAGTGCATATGTTTTGTGGAAGCTAGATACTATCTACACATAATCGTTAGTAGTTAGCGCTAGTACTAATGTGTATGTAACTTGTCCGATGATGATGCCCAGGTATTTACTGAGGACACAGTGACTTACCATTAGTAGTTAGTTGAGTAGAATTATTAGTGACGTGTGTATTGTAATTATTGTAGTGTGTAGTTCACAATGTCTATAGACATGACGTCCATAAAGGATCTTACGGAAATGGGTAAGGAGTTAGGTTATGCTGGTGAGGAGCTTAGAACCTTTGTTAAAGACGAACAGGCTAGGGAAAGGGAATTTAGACTTAAGGAAAGAGAATTAGAGAAAGATAGGCTAGAATTCGAAAGTAGGTTAGCTAAAGAGAAGCTAGAATTAGAAAGTAGATTAGCTAAAGAGAAGTTAGATGCTGATAAAGAGAAGCTAGATGCTGATAAAGAGAAGCTAGAATTAGAAGGCAGGTTAGCTAAAGAGACGCGAGATGATGAAAGTAGAATAGTAAGGGAGAAGCAAGAGTTAGAACATGAGAGGTTCGAAACAGATGGTAGACTAGCTAAGGCTAAGATGATAATGGAAAGGGAGCAAAAGGAGTTTGATCATAAGTTAGCTTTAGAGTTGGAAGCAGCTAAGACACATAGTAAGGACAGTGGAACTGTAGGGAAAGATAGTTATTCTGGGAAGTTAAAAGGTTCGAAGTTACCATACTTTGATGCTGACAAAGATAACATGGACAGTTACTTGTTACGGTTCGAGCGTTATGCTGAGTTACAGGAATGGACCAAAGATAAGTGGGCAGTTCATTTAAGTGCGTTATTGAAAGGCAAGGCCTTAGATGTATTTTCTAGATTACCTAGTTTAGATGCTCTTGACTATGACAAGTTAAAGGATGCTCTTTTAAAGAGATTTGAGTTAACTGAAGAAGGTTTTAGAAAGCGGTTTAGAGCTTGTCTGCCTGAGAAAGGCGAGTCATTTATTCAGTTTATTAGTAGGTCTAGAAATTACTTAGATAGGTGGTTAGAGTTAGGGAAGGTAGCGCAGACTTATCAGGGCCTCATAGATTTCTTGTTGCGGGACCAGCTATTCAATGTTTGTAGTAGAGATCTGTTCTTATTTCTTAAAGAAAGAAAACTAACTAGTGTAGGAGAAATGGCAACACAAGCAGATCAGTTTGCCGAGGCTAGAGGTGGAGCTCATAATGTAGTGTCGAAAGACAGAACTTTTAGAGATAGGCAAGGGGACGATCATAAACAGAAAGGCCAGAGTGGAAACTATAGAGGTGGTGGTAGTTCGATGGGTGCTAGAGGAGGTAGCAATAGTGGTAACATAGGTAGACCTTTTATTCGTTGTCGTCACTGTAATGGGAATCATGCTTCACATGAGTGTAGGAAAGCGGTGAAAGTGTCCGCTGTCGTAGACAATTTTAGTGAAAATAGTAGAGTGGACAACAATGTAGGGAGTCAGAACCAAGGTTTTAACAACCCATGGAATTTCGGTAGAGGTAGAGGTGGTCAAAACCGAGGTAGAGGTAGAGGCAGAGGTAGTAATAGTCCGGTTATTAAAACCGAGAGTAGTAGCTGTTGTGTTAAATCGGATGGTGTAATGGCGAAGATCGGAACATGTCTCTTTCCGTATGCAAATCTTCCAACGGCAGATGGTAGAGTGAACGGCACGGACGTAATTGTAATGAGGGATACAGGTTGTACAGGTGTGGTAGTTAGGCGTAGTTTAGTTACGGATGACCAGTTGGTAGGTAAACAGTCACCGTGTATGTTGCTAAATAAGTCGGTAGAGCACGTGCCAATAGCGAGAATAGATGTAGATACACCTTTCTTTAAAGGGACTACAGAGGCACTATGTATGGACGACCCGATGTATGATTTAACGATGGGGAACATAGAAGGTTCAGTACTTCCGGTAATGTCCGATTTTAGAAGTAGCATAAGTAATGCCGTAGAGACTAGAGCGCAGGTTCAGAAGCAAGCTCAGGCTTATAGAAAATTAAAGGTTCCTGCAGCCGTAGGAGACATATCTAAAGCGGAGTTTATAGAAGCACAAACTCAAGACGAGTCATTAGGTCCTTGTAAGGTGAAGGCCAAGGATGGTGTAGTGAAGAAGTGTAAAGGGTCCGGTAGTTGTAAGTTTGTACATAAGAATAGGTTATTGTACAGAGAATTTGAAGATAGTGGTAGTAGACAGTTTCACCAATTAGTGGTACCTACCCAGTATAGAACGACAGTGCTTAAGGTAGCTCATGAGTCGATTATGGGAGGTCATTTAGGCGTAAAGAAAACGTCAGATAGAGTATTGGCAGAATTTTATTGGCCAGGCGTTAGTGGAGATGTAACTAGGTATTGTAGGTCCTGCGATGTATGCCAAAGGACAGTACCAAAAGGACGAGTGACCAAAGTACATTTAGGTCAGATGCCACTGATAGATACACCATTTAAGCGGGTAGCCGTAGACATAGTTGGACCAATTTTTCCAGTGTCGGATAGGAAAAATAGGTACATTTTAACCATGGTAGACTATGCAACTAGGTATCCGGAGGCAGTAGCATTGCCCTCAATTGAAACTGAGAGAGTAGCTGAGGCATTAGTTGATATGTTCAGTAGGCTAGGTGTACCAGAGGAAATGCTGACTGATTGTGGGTCACAGTTTACGTCAGAACTTATGGCTGAAGTAAGCAGGTTATTGTCTTTGCGTCAAATCATGACAACACCATATCACCCTATGTGTAACGGGTTAGTCGAACGATTTAACGGGACGTTAAAGCAAATGTTACGGCGTATGTGTACCGAGAGACCCAAAGATTGGGACAAGTATCTCAATGCTTTATTGTTTGCATTTAGAGAGGTACCACAAGAGAGTTTAGGATTCTCTCCGTTTGAGTTATTGTACGGTAGGTCAGTTAGAGGTCCCATGAGGATTCTTAGAGAGATGTGGGCAGGTGAAGTAGATAGTGATGAGGTTAAGACTACATATCAGTATGTTTTAGATCTGAAGGAGAAACTAGAGGAGACTTGTAAGATAGCTCAAAGTCAGTTAGTTAAGGCAAGTACAAAGTACAAACGGTACTATGACCAGAAAGCTAGAGCTAGGAAGTTTAAGATAGATGACCAGGTGTTACTGTTACTCCCGACCGACAATAACAAGTTGTTATTACAATGGAAAGGTCCGTTTTACGTTAGAGGGATAGTGAACACTATGGATTACCGTATCGAGATAAACGGAAAGTTAAAGACCTTTCATGCGAATATGCTGAAAGAGTATATAAGTAGAACCGATAATGTGCAACAAGGGGTGTTAACCGTAGTTAATGTTGCAGTTATTGAGGATAGTGAGGAAGACAGTAGTGAGGACACTAGTCCCATGTATTTTCCCATTAGTGTAGGTAAGGAGACAGCAGCCGATGTAGACATATCGGGCATGCTTAGTGTAGAGCAGCAACGAGAGATGGGTAGTTTACTCTCGGAGTTCAGTGATGTCTTGTCCGAAAACCCGGGGCAGACAGATGGAGTGCAACATGATATTGTACTCACATCAGGGGAACCAATTAGAATTAAGGGGTATCCCATTCCGTTTCACTCCCGATCAATTGTTGATGAGGAGGTGAAAGACATGTTGAAATTGGGTGTCATCGAACCTTCAAACGCCCCATTTTCATCCCCAGTCGTACTTATAAAGAAGAAAGATGGGTCAATTCGATTCTGTATCGATTTTAGGCAGCTCAATAAACGTACCATCTTTGATGCAGAGCCAATGCCTAATATTGAGGAGGTATTCTCTAAACTTGCGGGATATTCGTATTTCTCCAAGTTAGACCTCAGTAAAGGTTATTGGCAAGTCCCACTTTCAGACCGAGCTAAAGAGATGACCTCCTTCGAAACTTCGCAAGGACTTTTTAAGTTCAAGGTCATGCCCTTTGGTCTCGTAAACGCCCCAGCAACATTCTGTAGGTTAATGAGGAAAGTCCTGAAGGATTTGTCCAACACAGACAGTTTTGTAGATGACATCCTGGTGTTTACAACAACATTTGAAGACCATATTAAGGCTCTACGTAATCTGTTGGAACGGCTACGCCGGTTTAAACTGACTGCAAAACCTAGCAAGTGTCACATAGGTTACGCAGATATAGAGTGTCTGGGTCATGTTGTCGGGAGGGACCAGAAATTGAAACCCAACCCCGACAAGGTTAAGGCAATTCAGGAAGCACCAAGACCCGAGACAAAGAAACAAGTTAGGTCATTTTTAGGGTTAGCGGGTTTTTACAGGAAGTTTATTCCAAACTTTTCGGCTATAGCTGCACCTTTGTCAGACTTGACAAAGAAAGGTCAACCCAATAGGATAACTTGGGGGGAAAGCCAGGAGCGAGCTTTTGTCTCTTTAAAGGGGAGTCTGGTCAAAACCCCAATACTAAAATTACCTGAACTTGACCAGGAGTTTATCCTCAGAACGGATGCCTCCGATATCGGGGTGGGTGCAGTCCTACTGCAAGAGCAAGATGGGTGTAGTCTCCCCGTGGCTTACGCAAGTCGGAAACTATTACCCCGGGAATGTAACTACTCTGTTATCGAAAGGGAGTGTCTTGCAGTAGTGTGGGGTGTCAGTAAATTCCACCGATATGTTTTTGGTAAGGAATTTGTCTTGGAGACTGACCACCAACCGTTAGCTTATATGAATAAAGCAAAGGTAGCTAACAGTAGGTTAATGAGGTGGGCACTGACTCTGCAGCCTTACCGGATGAAAATTAAAGCAATCCGTGGAAAGGACAATATTGGGGCAGACTATTTAAGTCGCCGCACATAATGACCGGTTTAATACAATAGTGTATTGCAGTGTATTGTACAATAGTAGTATATGTTACGACAGGGTAGTGTACAATTGTAGAATAGTGTTGAAATTGTAATTACATACTATAGTTAGGTTATAACTGCAGTGGTAATAGTTAACATACTCAAGCGATTGAGCGATCAGCTTGTACGTTTTGTCGCTCATTTGCTCAGAAGAATTAATAGTTTCTTAACGTGTAAATATTAATTATCATTTTGTTGAATTTTAAAAGTGTAGCACTTTCTTTAAGTGGGGAGATGTTGTCACAAAATGTCACGGGTAGAGCGTACTGGTCGTATATAGCTCTTGTATCGGTTACACCCAAAATCTATTGTTCGAGTTGAAACAATTTCACCATATTCATGATCTATTCATGTAACACGTAAAAGCGTGCACATTTTAAGTGGCCGCCAGAGAGGCCGTGTCATAAGTTTAGTTTTGTGCTAATGCATGTAAACGTATAGGTAAATTTTCCTTAAACGGCAAAATTGTATAAGAGGCCTCTCGTGTTGATTCAATACTGTAGATTTAGCCACGTTTGTCACGGACTGAACGGGGGAAATAATGATTTGGGCGTAATGTTTGCTATAAATGCCATTGTCTTCTAGCTATCGCCGGGATAATCGATAGTACTTTGTTGGAACAGAGATTGGACGGCAAATTTCACAGGCAACATGTGGTTAGTAGTTTTATTAAACTTTTATCGTATATTTGTATTCAGTGGGCGGCGCCATCTTGTTTGGCGGTTACGACATCCGGTTAGCATTGATGTTTCTCAAACATAACTTTAGACTAGCATATGATTTTGAAGTTACTTTATTAGATGTAATTATTGTAATTGATCATTAATTGTAAAACAATATTAATTTGATAACAGTGGATAATAGGTGCATTAGTTAACGTTGACGTATAACTCGGTGATTGTAATACACGATTGTTAACATTAGTTAACAATGAGATGAGTGACAAGAATAAATGTTCGACGCGTATGCATAGCGTTGTGTAATGTGGTCATTAGTTGACATGCGTGCATGCATAACTCAGTGAGTGTAATATATGAGTAATTTGATCATGTTTATATTACATGTATTAGGGGCATTGATTAACAGCGACGTACATAGCGTACATATGGCGTTGTAGAATATGTATACATTGCTACTCCTCATTAGTACAGCTTGCATATATTGATTGAATAATGATTTGTTTGGGTAATGATAATTATGCAAGATTGTTATGCTTGTCAACCGACATCTAAAACGTATGTATAATTACAGCCTAAGCCATCCAGGATATAAGCCATCCAGGGTTGGAGTAAGCCATCTAGGTTTGGATATCCAGGAGTGGAGCTAAGCTTCCACGACTAACGTTACAAGCGGTGGAGACGGTCCCCGTACCTGCGCAGCCAGGTTTTACTAACGACAACCCCCGGGACACAAGGTGGGCCCGTTACCAGTCCTCACTGGAGGAATATCATTCACAATCTCAGTGGAGATTAACTATCATTGCATCGCGTCATCAACCCTTACAGAAGGCATTTGATGACAATCATCCATTGAATTCGCGCATCATCATCTTCATGAGCTCTCGCGCATCACAGTTATCGCGCTAGATCAACATTGTTATAGATTTAACAACACTTTAGTGTCTTAGACTTTCAGTATTTATAACAATACTAAGAACGTCTTAAACGTTCAGGAGAACATTCTTTTCATAGTTCATTTGTGTATTCGCTTGTTTTTTTAGATAATTGTATATATATTAAACATATTTTAAAAGTTGCATTAAATTTATGTAAATGCATTCACCGTCATTGATTCTTTCCTGAGTTAGCCCAACCACAAAGGTCATCCTGTGACAGGGGGACATTCTGTTATAAAGTAAAATAAACTGAAAGATGTGTTCCGTGCGTAGTATGTTAGGTTATTGACATATCGTGTCCATACAATTACTTAGATGTCCACAAGCGTGCGTGTAAGAGGGCAATGGGTATGACATTGCATGTGATTTGCTTGTTTTCAAATCAGAACCATCTTTAAGTAAACTTCCAAGGAAAATATATGGTTAGTGATTGTGTTGTTATTGTTAATCCAGCATCAGTCAGTTAAAAGTAGGTATAAAAGTCGAAAATGTAGCTTTCAAAGTGTGTCACCAAAACACGCAATAAAATGTTAATAAGTTGCAAGGCATGTGACATCACAGACACAAACAGGTTGACAATAGCGTTACCGCCTTTGAAAAGTCAATTGCAAAAACGACCGCTGCGGTTTAAACCTGGTTCTAGGGTGCACCAAACCATACTGTCATCCAATAAAGCGGGAAAGTGTAAATAACGATATACCTGCCACGTTATATTCTCTAACAAACAAGACAGCGTTAATAGGCAATATAAATAAACCACATAAATGATGAAGTATATATAATATAAAAAAGCCTAGAAAGCCAAAGAGCAAGTACTCAAGAAGGCTGAGCAACAAGAGAACAAACCGTTAAGGGTACGATAAGACAAGATTTAAGACAAACGTCCAACGCTACCGACCTATGAGGATTTAGATAGGCGTTCATAATAGAGTTCACAATATGTCCGGTCATCGCATAATCAATGAAGAAAGCATATGAGCGAACTGTAAATGTGTCAACCACTAAACATGCCGTGATTTGCAAAATGATAGGGTCTTAATCTCTTTTGATAATTATTCAAAACAATTGTATGAAAGTGATTATGAACAAGGATGTGATAGTCCTTTCGCAGACATGTTAGCGTTGTTGTGTTGAAGTTCCTTAGGATGATATTATTAACCATAGTATGTCGATGTTCAATATGTCGTCCAAATACCGAGAGGTGTCATTAAAAGCTTCAATTACATCTGCCTGAGTATCGGATGAAAAACTCAACATAAAATCTCTTTCATAGTAATACAATAACAAATCTGCAACAAGAGGTGCACAGTTTGTACCCAAAGGGTACCAACAATTTATCTATAAACGGTAGTTCCATACCATACCTGACGAAAATATTACCTAATAGGAAAATTAGTGCTTCACTAACTTCTTGGCAAGTCCACATAGTGACATTTTATAAACTGCCGGAGTTTTTTTAAAAAAAAAAAAAAACACTTTAATATTATTACAGGCCAAAAATGTATTTTTTTCTCTAGCGAAAGTTTTTTGAATGAGAGCAATACGATTGTCTTTGAAAAGGTGTTGTGGTAGAGTTATATATAGTGTAGAGAAGTCATAATTACTAATAGATGAAACTTGACATTTATTGCAAAGTTTATCAAGAACGTGACCTGAATATTTAATAGACCAACAAAAATTAATCTCAGAGTGTTCATAAGCTTTAGCACACTATTATTTAACGTGATCTTTAACGGCAGTAAGACAATAAGTTCAAAGTTTGGAGATGTTTGTGGTGGTGCAGGCACTAGAATTCGAAATAAATCGGGCCTTATAAGACTTTTTATGTAATTTAGGAATCCAGTTTATAGTTGGCAGTTTGCGTTGCTTTTTGGCTACCCCAGCCTTGAAAGTAGTGCATTGAGTGATATGTGTGGAAACAACATCATCCTCAGTAGAATGAACTGGAGTATACGAATTAGTGCTACCGAGTTCCAGGGATAAAACATTGACGTAACGTAGAACATGATTACTTTATTAGCTGCTTCTTCAGCATCAAATAAAACAAATTTATTATGAAATTCTTGAATTCTCGATATAAATTAAGAAACGAAAACCTAGATCTCGGAGGAAGTAAAGAGAAGTTAGCATTATAAAAGTTAATACGGGTATCTATAATTTTAAGAATTAACTTGTTCCAAGTAGAAAGAGAGTTTGGGTCCGCATGTTCTCTACGACACCATTTTATACTTAATTCCTCAATGGAGTGGGCGATCTGAGCACGACATGCATTAAAATCAATAATTGAAGGTTATCTATACTTCGGACCTTTAGAAAACAAATACCGAATACGTTTATTAAATATAAAAGTACCAGTGATGACATGATCTGTCGGATGATAGGAACATGTTGATGTTTTACACTCACGTTCCTTAGGAGTGTTGTTTACTATGTCAGTGTCAGAAACTAATTTGTTTTAGTTGAAAATAATATTTCTTATCGGTTTGTTATACTTGTCACTCCTTGTAAATATGAGGTCGGAGAACTTGTTGTGTGTAGCTTTTAATTATGGAAGCAAAACACAAACCTCTGAAAACACAGGAAAGAGCGACATCTTCATCATGGGTTACTTCACATTTTTGTCCCGGACCACATTTGGCATCGTCGCAGCCTGGTAACGTTTTCTGAAATAAAGTTAAATTAGCTTTTACGACGCACCAACACAAAAGCGGTTATATGGCGCCAACGGGAATGAACATATCTACCCCACTCTCCATTTACATCGGCATACAAACATGCATAACATTCTCGCTTGTAGAACTGCAGGGCTGCTGCAAGCTCAGTTGTAGACGCTCCATAGGTTTATGGTACAGCGCTCCATAGGGTTACTGTACAGCGTTTTCCAACATCTGATCTTCAAAGCTGGGCAGAATGCTTGTTGTTGGTTTAATATTTTCAGTATAGCCAACATTATTAAATTAAACAATGCAATACATAAATTAGCCAGGTTGTTGTTATTTCTCACTTTTATTTATTTGACCCTATAAACATACAAAATGGCACTATCTAGCTGTATCATCAGTGTTTTACAGGGCAGAGGAATGAATATATGGTGCTTCTGTCAAATACTTCTGAAACCTGAAATTTCATTAAACCTCATATCAACATAGGATATTCTATATCATCTATATGTTATACTTCAGCTGTATGCATGCTTAAGCAAAGGAAACCTTTTTTTTATCTTCTTTCAAATTAAAAATGACTTAAATGAGGGGAAAACAGAATTATTTTCTGTTTTCCTTTTGTCTCTGAGCTTTCATGGAAGATAACAGAGGCGTGATACCTGAATGACATCTCTACTTAGCAAATAGTATATAAATAAGTGACGTATGTAGGAAACCAAATGGTAGCACCTTACCCAAAAGGTAACCCTTTCTGCCCAAAAGGGATCCTTTGACATTTCCACAAGGTAACACGTGCTAACGGACTAAGAAAAAAGTAAACCGGTTTAAAGATTAACCAGGAATACTTAATACAGACAATTATTTCCTCTCAACGTTAAAAAAAAGAATGTAATATAAAACGTCATGACATATTTTAACATCTGATTCGATATTCAATCTTACATTATATTAAATCTAGAATATTATCACTATCTCCAATCTAGTTAATGTTCTATGTCAATTTTTATCTGCTTGCTCAAATGGATTGCACCGGAAGTACAGAAACATTACAATAAAAAATGGCTGCAACCTTGAATACAGTTTTAATAAACTGCATAACATATATGCACATACCCCAAGATCTCATGAAATATCGACAATCCCCCAAACTGTTCTATTTGTCAACTCGATTGTTAACTATTTCCCCGCTGCAATCCGAGAACATGATCAATTTATACAAAGAAAGATAAAAATATTGGACAGGGAAAGCAGCATTCAAGGACGACAGTCAACCACAAAACACAGAAACAAACACGCAAACAGACAAACGAGAAGGCAAAAGTAATAAAAAAAATGCAAACGACATCATAAACACAAAAGGGTTGACAAAAGGGCTACCGCCTTGGAACGGTCAGTGGCTATGTGACTATATGCGATACATGAAAAGAAATATAAAAAGATCGGACAGGGAAAGTAGCATTCAAGGAGGACAGTCAACCACAAAACACAGAAACAAACACGCAAACAGACAAACAAGAAGGCAAAAGCAATAATAAATGCAAACGACATCACAAACACAAAAAGGGTTGACAATAGGGCTACCGCCTTGGAACGGTCGGTGGCAAAGTAGGCCACTGGGGGTTTAAACCGGTTCTAGGTTGAAATTGTATCGGTAATTACTGTTGTTTATGAGCATACAGACTAACCAGATTTTTAATCGAAATTGCTACATTGTTTAACAAAAAGCCGTAACGTTTAGTTTACAGCGTTCAATATACACTTTTAAGAAAATAACGACTACAAATCTATGGCGACTAAACTGTGCGGGTGGTCAGTTGGCACTTCGGCTATTTCTTTTGTTGTATAGCAATTAATTAGTAAAGAAAGATACGCATATCGGTCAGGGAAAGCAGCATTCAAGACGACAGTCAACCATAAAACACAGAAACAAACACGCAAACAGACAAACGAGAAGGCAAAAGTAATAAAAAATGCAAACGACATCACAAACACAAAAGGGTTGACAATAGGGCTACCGCCTTGGAACGGTCAGTGGCAACACAGGTCACTGGGGGTTTAAACCGGTTCTAGGGTGCACCAAACCTCACACTTACCCTACTGTCATCCCATTAAAACAGGACAGTGTAAATAAAGAAATCCCCGCCATGATCTAATCTCTAACCAACAAGGCAGCATCAATAGGCAATATAAGTAAAACACGAATATGCTCGTGTAATCGTGTAAATATAATACAAAAAATGCAATAGCCCAGAAAGCCACAATGAAGTTACTCAGTGACTTGGCAGAAGCCAGAGCAACAATAGAATAAACCATTAAGGGCACGACAAGAACATCCCCGTCCATACCGGTTATCGTGCATATCGTGCATGTTCTCAACGAGCTGGACATGGGTACAGAAGATACCGGACACGGAAGGACTCTTACATAATGTTAAGGGTAACATGTAGTAAGAAAGGAAGCAAAATCAGTGACAACTATATTTAAATACTGCAATGAAACTGTTCACTTGCAGAAAACACATACAATGGATCCAGTTTTTCTTTAACATGCGATATAAGAATAAAGACCAAATAATATTGGCAAGTGTCCCGTTATTCTCCATTGTTAAGTGTCGTTTTGATCAAAATTGACAAGTGTTTCTTTAATTTCACTTCAAGTCTTTCCTGGTTTATTTATTCACAATAGTCCAAATAATCCAATGTCACTTTAGCATAGATGATCACAATAAGTGTTATCCTCTAACAATATATTTTAATTCAAAGCATCCAATATTTTCACTTGATACCGAATCATTAAATAAATTCTCAATCCAAATACTGAACCAGATACTTAACAAATAACAACCCGAAAAGGCTGTATTTAATAAATACTGTCATACAAGGTCATAGAAGCCTTAGCATATTCAAATAACCTTGAATGAGTCATATGATGTATCACATCATAATCACAATAACATCATTTGTGATGTTAAATGTAAACAATCAACATTCTATTTACTTATCCAAAAACTTCCATATGTTACATATTATAAATGAATGGCCTTGTATGACTAAATAATTTTAGATAATTTTTAAAAATATGCTTAGTTTATTACCCTCGTGTGTGTTTTGCTAACAGCTGATATCAGTCGATTTAGTATCCGTAAAACACGAAATCTTGTTTAAATGGTGAACATATATCAACAGTGCAATCAGGTGCTACAACAGATACAGGCGAAACGCTGTACACACGATCATTTTGTGACAACATCTACCCATTTATAGAAAGTGCTACACTTTTTAAAATTCAATAAAATAATTAAAAGCAATATTAAAATCTGTACTTATGTACTATACACTGCCATACAATCCTCTACTATTGTACTATACACTGCCATTACGTGCGGTGACCCCGGTCTATTAGACAGTCTCTATGTTTACCCGTGATTCCATTAGAAACACTGGAGTTATGGCCCTTGAATTGTTAACAGAGTTGTTCAGTTACCATACAATAGCTTAATTATTTATAATCCAGTCTTCATGAGACTTGGGCACAATATGTATGGTCGCAATGGCTAAGTCAAGTTCGATAACCAGTCTGATTGCCCAATAAACCCCGCCGTTATAGCATTTGAATTTGTAAAAGATGGCGGCTTTCTCACAACAACTTAAGTATTTATAATTCAGTATTCATAAAACGTGGTCACGATGTTTCTGATCGCAATGTCTAGGTCAAGTTCGATAGCCAGCCTGATAACTCTTAAAAACACATGAAGTGACGGTACTGGAATTGGTTAAACAAATTGGCGGTCTCCGCTCAATGATTTTAGTATTAATGTATCCCAGTTCTTGTATTTTGCATTGTAGTATGTACTCTTAGTATTGGTGGATGCAAACCTAATGTACTAATGAGCTATATTTAATAGTATTTATAGTCTGTTCCAATGTTTACGTTTACTGGTTTGTAATGTCCAGTCTGTGTATATTGACCAATACATGTTCGCCATGCGTGAGTGAGTGAGTGAGTGAGTGAGTGAGTGAGTGAGTGAGTGAGTGAGTGAGTGAGTGAGTGAGTGAGTGAGTGAGTGAGTGAGTGAGTGAGTGAGTGAGTGAGTGAGTGAGTGAGTGAGTGAGTGAGTGAGTGAGTGAGTGAGTGAGTGAGTGAGTGAGTGAGTGAGTGAGTGAGTGAGTGAGTGAGTGAGTGAGTGAGTGAGTGAGTGAGTGAGTGAGTGAGTGAGTGAGTGAGTGAGTGAGTGAGTGAGTGAGTGAGTGAGTGAGTGAGTGAGTGAGTGAGTGAGTGAGTGAGTGAGTGAGTGAGTGAGTGAGTGAGTGAGTGAGTGAGTGAGTGAGTGAGTGAGTGAGTGAGTGAGTGAGTGAGTGAGTGAGTGAGTGAGTGAGTGAGTGAGTGAGTGAGTGAGTGAGTGAGTGAGTGAGTGAGTGAGTGAGTGAGTGAGTGAGTGAGTGAGTGAGTGAGTGAGTGAGTGAGTGAGTGAGTGAGTGAGTGAGTGAGTGAGTGAGTGAGTGAGTGAGTGAGTGAGTGAGTGAGTGAGTGAGTGAGTGAGTGAGTGAGTGAGTGAGTGAGTGAGTGAGTGAGTGAGTGAGTGAGTGAGTGAGTGAGTGAGTGAGTGAGTGAGTGAGTGAGTGAGTGAGTGAGTGAGTGAGTGAGTGAGTGAGTGAGTGAGTGAGTGAGTGAGTGAGTGAGTGAGTGAGTGAGTGAGTGAGTGAGTGAGTGAGTGAGTGAGTGAGTGAGTGAGTGAGTGAGTGAGTGAGTGAGTGAGTGAGTGAGTGAGTGAGTGAGTGAGTGAGTGAGTGAGTGAGTGAGTGAGTGAGTGAGTGAGTGAGTGAGTGAGTGAGTGAGTGAGTGAGTGAGTGAGTGAGTGAGTGAGTGAGTGAGTGAGTGAGTGAGTGAGTGAGTGAGTGAGTGAGTGAGTGAGTGAGTGAGTGAGTGAGTGAGTGAGTGAGTGAGTGAGTGAGTGAGCGAGCGATTATATTGGTCTTAAGGTCTTACGGTCTCACTACACAGTTAGCTCCCTTGAAAGCCGTGGTAGGACAAAACTTGCGCCATAAAAAGTAGTAGTGTGTTGTTCGGTTTTAAATATTTATAATAATTGCTGACAGATATATGTATTGCTGTTGCAGGTGAGATGAACACAGTCTGAAGTTGGATGTGCAGCTATTAGACAGTATTTTATGGGTGTTGAAAAAGTGTAGGAATTCTGGTACAAACTCTGAAATAAAAGCCCAAAATAGTGCAATGGATGCCACCACTCAAATTTAGAAACAAAAACAAGCTGGTCAACGTACCATATTTTGTACATTGTTTTGTGTGCAAATGACTGTGTTTCATAAAAAAAGTGACTTTTAGCTTGGAAACTGGAGGTTCGAAATGGCCCGGTAAACCTTATTCATATAGGCCAACGTAGTGAAATTGCACTGTATAGTGAGACCTTAACACCAATTCCCGCCAAACTAATCAATTCTCCGCACGTCTCCTTCTGACTGACGACGTACAACACCTAGTTATACTCAAGAAGGTATCTTGTTCTTTCACGTGAGTGACAGCATGCCTATTATAATTAGTGAGAATTATACTGGTACTAGCATCTCTACTTCCAGTCTGGTAAGACATTGTTTGTATATATATATTATGTTTAAAATGATGAAATACCGCCGCGTGGGTTTTGTATCGTATTTGTCTGGTTTGTCTTTTTTTCGAGTCTTGTATATTAAATATTTGTTTTGTATTGTTTTAGGTTTAAACCGTACTATTAATTCTACCCTTAATAAACCCATGATCCACGGCAGAAAGCGTTGTTTAATGTTTAACCCCGACGGCCATAAGCTCACAATGGCGCCGAACGTTAAGGAGAGGGATAGAGAGAAGACGGTAGTCCATGGATAAACCAGACCGAAGCACGCCTTAGAAGGATCCCGCGAAGGAGTCTAGTGTACGTTCGAGATGATGTAGTGTGTGTTGTGTTTTATTTCGGGCCCGAACCAGATTTAGATATGCGCACAAGTTTTTTTCGAAGTAATTCTCTGGAGAGGGAGGAAAACGATCACGGAAACGTGGAGTTGTCACGGAGAAGTCCCACCAACTTCACAGCTGATGGACAAAACGTTGTGTAAATATGGCGCGGAGTGACATGTGTTTTGTGTTCTGTGTTATGTGTTAGGTTGTGTATATTCCTGGAAAGGAAGGACTTTTGGAAATGCTGTAAAAGAGTATGAGAGCGGACCTTTGGAAACGGCCGAACACGACATATACGAAATATTGCAGTCTCGGTTTGATTGAGACTGTTCATGAACGGTAGTGAAATACGCTAGCTACCGCTCACGCCCTCTAGCCCCGGGTTGAGACGAACTCATTATTCATAAAATCAATAGTAGAAAATGTTAATCATCCCGAAGATGGCATGCATATGGCGGTGGACATGGAGTATATTTCTTCCCCATGTTGTACGGCGTATGGTCCTAGTATCTAATAAAATTAAATGCCACGAAGAGCGAAATAAACATAATGGAATTTTGTTGGGAGCAGCGGTTATGAAGCCTGCGTATCACAAGTAACAGCCAAAAGACTAAATTAAAAAGCAGACAACATATCCTATGAGTGGTTAAACAATACCCAGAGCCTTTTATCGTTAAGTTAACTTTTTCATTTATTTTTATTTGCATATCTAGTATCGTTAGTTAATTTACATGTTATAGCCGTGTCATTCTATTGGTGCGCTTATCGCTACAGTCTATTATAGAGTCTATCACGTGGTAGCAGTGCAGTTTGTCCTTCATAGGAATTTCTCGAGAAGTCACTGTGTCAAATTTAGGTTTACATGCTGCATTGTTATTGTTTTGATTTTGATCACATGTAAAGGCGATACTGGTTTGTGCAAATATACGATTTTTTGTTATTTAAATATATTTTTGAGTCACTGTGTTGATTTAATAGACTTTTCATTGAAATTTACAGCATTTGCCATGAATATGTGTTTGTTTACTTTCTGTTTACGTTGAGTTGAGATTGATAGAAGTAGGTCAGTTTATTCTTGGGTGACATATAGTATTGTGTTTGATTATTTTAGATTATCGGATAATCACATATAAGATGGTTGTCCAGGTTACTGAGTAAGGTGTTGCTACTGTCTCGACAGTTCTTTGACCTGCTTATTTCAACCCATCACTTGAGCACCTTTTATACTGTAAAACCCATTCACAAATTGCACAGCACTTCAACAGCTGAGAGAGAGAGAGAGAGCAGGGATAGACAAAAAGGTATGTTTGCACTGTTTAAATTTATATTTCTATATAGAAAGCAATTATATGTTCATTTACTGCAGTGATATTGATGTTTATTGTTCCGTGGTATTAATATAGTGAATTTTCAGCGATAGTGAACCCCTTTTTGATTTTTTTGTATTGACAGTGTGATAAAATCAGTTATACAACTGCTTTAGCCTTGTTTATATATACCTGTGATTTATTTTCATAATGTCTACCGCTAATACCCCTATGACAGAGAAGGAGATGATACAGGCATTGAATGCCAGTGGTTATGTGGTAACGGCTAAGCCTGTTGTACCACCAGCCAAACCCGTTACACCCCTACCTCCATCCAAACCCGCTATACCCCCGCCCAAACCCGTTGTATCCACATTCGCCCAGTATACCCCTTTGTCGCAAAGCACTCCTATTGCAGGTATTGGACGAGGATCAGTTAGACATGTATTTGTACCGAGTTTGTACATCAAGCCCAAGGTTCAAATTCTGTGGAATCATTCAATTTCATGGACATTAAATTTCGCGGTTCTTTCTAAAAAGACAATTTCGAGGGGACGTAAATTTTTTAAAAAAATAAAAAAATAAAAAAACATCCGAAAATTTGTCTATGTTTGCCTATTGGAAAAACATCCTGCAGACATCCGACGTCACTCATTTCCAGTAGCATGTAACACATCCAATTAACGGAGATTATGTCTGACGCCATTGCTTAACTTTACTAATTATTTCCTGTTTGTTCTAGTAATCGATCATGCGTACGACGCACTTTTGACTGTTTTATTGATTTGTTACTCACATTTTATCTCGGCCAATACCGCTGGAGTCATTGCAATGATACACAATTCGTTAGCTATATTTTCCTTGTTTTCAAAATACGATTTGTTTATTCATGTTCTGTCTGTTTCACGTACTTCGGGTTGATAAAATATAACAAATAAGTTCCGTGTTCAATTCATTGAGAACGCACCCAATTGTCGAACAAATAGTGCTAAGTTCTCGGTAATTGATGACAACGACAAGTAATAGATAGAGTATGGTTTCATTGAGTTGGTTCATTTAAACATCGAGATGGGCGTAGCCCATCGAGGTGTTTAAATTAACCAACGAAATGAAACCATACTCTATTTGTTTTGTAGCATGTCCATTTCAGCTCTATTTCAGTTATTCTAACTATTATTCTCACTGTTATTCTCACAGTTATTCTGACAGGTCTTATTTTCAATTAAAAGATTTATACCTGTGTCTGAACAAAGAGAATTGTCTGTGACCATGCTACAACAAACGTTAGTACCATTCGTGAACGATGTACTAGTACACAGCTGCGAACGTAAACATCGGTATACTGGCTTTGACATGTTTAAAACTAACACTCAAATTTTTTTATTTCAAAATAAATGTTTAAGAAATACATAAACCTGTTTTTCTGACAACATATAACCTGATTCAATAGTTATTGGCTAAAGGATAAAACTGCTAGCGCTACTGTACATTATAGATTCCGAATCATGGCCGTTTTCATACGCATTATTCAAACTTCTGGGCATTAACCATTCATGGCGATTTGATTTCGTGGTTCGGGTCAACCTCGAAATCCACGAAATTAAATCCCCCACGAATATTAATGATTTCACAGTAGGTCCATCGGCACTATTTGGTGACTATCCGGGTACTACACCCAAGCTAGCCAATGCTACTCATACCCCAACCACTTCCACTACAGTACAAAAATACCATTCTTTTCAGGGGATGGCCCGATTTAGAAAGGTGACGTCACATACTATGAGTGGAGGTTCGAGGTGAAATGTCTTATACCTGAATACACTTCAGCTATAATGATTCAGGCTATTAGACGGTCTCTGCGAGGTAGAACGAGACATACCATCATCGCTTTAGATGAGGGAGCAACGATTGAAGTGATACTGAAGCGCTTGGATACTACCTTTGGGGATATGTCGACTCAGGGAATGATTATGCAGGAGTTTTTTAATTCTTTCCAGAGGGAAGTGGAGTCGGTTACTACGTTCGGTTGTAGGCTGGAGACACTTCTCTAGACTGCAATTGAACATGACCACGTAGAAAAGAGGATAAGGATGACCTCCTCAGGCAGAAGTTCTGGTCCTCACTTCGAAGTGAACTCCTTAAGAGTCACACCCGCCATAAGTTTGACTCCATCAACAACTATGATGAATTACTGCGGGAGATCAGGATTGTTGTCGAGCAGCTGAACTTACCGAAGGACACTGGCCCACTTCCAACTAAGAAAGTATACCATCAGCCCATGGTAGAGAGTAGCCAGGATAGACATGAGTTGGAGAGAGAGTTCACATTGACGATCCAACAAACTGAGGAGAGATTAGGATCTCAGATCAACTAAGTTGTTAAACAGCTACAGGAACAGTCTCTAGTCCTCCGGAAACTGCACGAGTTTAACAGAGGGCAGTATTATAGCAACAACCAAGGCCAGAACAACAACAACGGTGGTAACAACAACCGAGGCCAGTACAACAATAGAGGCCAGTACAACAACCGAGGAAGCAACAACCGAGGAAACAACAACCGTGGACAGGCTTTTGGCAGGGGAGCGCCACAGCCAAAAGTAGATGATCATACAGAGACCGGTTCCCATTCTGAAGGCCAAAATATATTATACCAGCGTTTGGTTGGTTTTTCCAACACTAGCATTGTTTACTTTGACAATATTCCAGTCACTGCACTTATCGACAGTGGGTCCATGATTTCTACTTTGTCGAATAGTTTTTATCTATCATTTAGTGACAAGCCAGTGCACAACTCTCTCGAGTCACTCGGTCTTAAAGTGGCCATTGCGGATAGTTAGTTACTGAGTTATTTGGGATATATTGAGTATCCTATTTAATGCCGTTTTTATCTGATTTTAAACTCAGTGTCCTTATTTTAGTTGTATTGGATTCTGCATCCAACGGTTCCTGTCCTGTAATTATAGGAAGAAATGTTATTCGTTTGTGTAGAGATCTCATTGATAATCCTCCAACAGATACAATTCCAGTATCATTGAAAATTGCCATTTATAGTATTAAATGTAAGACAGTTCCAGTCAAATCTATCAATACGCATACTGTCAGCGTTGCGCCATATGAAACCATTACTATAAATGGTATTGCCCGCAATGTTGACGCTGATGTAACAGAAGTGGTTACAGAAAACTTGGAAAACTGTAAACAGTTAACAGTTTGTCCAAGAGTAATCAAGATTGATCAACAGGGATCATGTTCCAGGTTAAAATTTGCCATATGTCGGCCAAATGTGAGACAATGAGACCCAAGTCTGATATATGTCTCATAAGTGAGGTTAAAGTCGTTGACAACTTAGCTTCAGAGTCTCTGCCCAGCATGTCCAAGGAGAACAGTGAACATTCTCCTCTGGATGATCTGAAGGTGAAAATTGAACTTGAAAATCTGAATCCAGCATAGAGAAATATAAAAAGATCGGACAGGGAAAGTAGCATTCAGTGAGGACAGTCAACCACAAAACACAGAAACAAACACGCAAACAGACAAACAAGAAGGCAAAAGTAATAATAAAAGCAAACGACATCACAAACACAAAAGGGTTGACAATAAGGCTACCGCCTTGGAACGATCAGAGGCAAAGTAGGCCACAGGGGGTCTAAACCGGTTCTAGGGTGCACCAAACCTCACACTTACCCTACTGTCATCCGATTAAAACAGGACAGTGTAAATAAAGAAATCCCCGCCATGATCTAATCTCTAACCAACATGGCAGCATCAATAGGCAATATAAGTAAAACACAAATATGCTCGTGTAAATATAATACAAAAAAAAACAATAGCCTAGCAAGTCACAATGAAGGTACTCAATGACTTGGCAGAAGCCAGAGCAACAAGAGATTAAACCATTAAGGGCACGACAATAAGGATCTTAGACAAACATCTAACGCCACCGTCCCAATAGGATTTAGGTAGGCGTCATCATAGGGTCCACAGCCTGTCCGGTCATCGTACAATTAAAGAGGAAAGCGCAGTGGCGAACTGTAAAAGGGTCCACCACCAAGCATGCAGTACGTTGCAAAATGATAGGGTCATAACCTCTTTTGATAAACCTTTTAACAAGTTTAACAAAGATAGTATGAAAGTGATCATGACCAAGAATCTTACAAAGTTTGTAAATCACATCACCATAGAAGTCAGGTTGTGATAGTCCTTGTCGCAGAAGAGTCCTTAAATTGATTTTATTTGGAAAGAAGAGCAGCGTTACGATAATAAAATTGTGCAAAGGTTTTACGAAGTTTATGATAGCGGTAACCCTGATGGAGTAGATTTTTACTTATACAAAGATTACGAATATTAAAGTCCTCAACTCGACTTTTACTTTCGTGTATAACCATGTTTATTGTGTCTTTTGCAGTATGTGCATTCTGAATTCAATTTCAGAAAATCTTGGTAAATGCCAAGTTAACGGTTAATGCCAATATAACGGAATATTTGCGTTTCAGGAGGATAATTCGAGTATCTTCCACGATTTTATTGTAATTTCAATTTCAGCAGTCTTATATATTATCTGCAAGGGTAATAAACTGTGTATTGTTCAGATCTTATTATATTCATTTGAAGTTTTTATTTCAGAAGACTTGAAAGATAGTTCTGAATTTATTTGTTTGTTCTTGTTCTTTATGTAGCAAATACGAATTGTGAAATGTCAGGAGACATTTATACGTAGCGGGGGAGTATGTGACCAAGGTCTTGTATTTTGCATTGTAGTATGTACTCTTAGTATTGGTGGATGCAAACCTAATGTACTAGAAGAGAGCATCTCTACTTCGCGTCTGGTAAAGAAATATAAAAAGATCGGACAGGGAAAGTAGCATTCAAGGAGGACAGTCACATTGGTTGTATATATATACACTCAGTACATTTGAAAACGCACATCTTTTTGCTGATGAAATTTATTATGATCCCATAAAGCTACAACAATTTTGTAGTATTCATATCATCTTTATTTCATTCATTTGCCAAATTTCATCAATATCGAACAGAAAATTCATGTATTTTTACTTATTCAAAGTTACCCACTTCATAAACCAAAGTCACAAAGTTAATATCGCGTGTGACCACCTCGAGCGTTTAACAATGCCTGGCACCTTCGCTCGAGTTGTCACACGCGATATTAACTTTGTGACTTTGGTTTATGAAGTGGGTAACTTTGAATAAGTAAAAATACATGAATTTTCTGTACGATATTAATGAAATTTGGCAAATAAATCAAATATAGATGGTATATGAATACTACAAAATTTTATTGTTGTAGCTTAATGGGATCATAATAAATTTCATCAGCAAAAAGATGTGCGTTTTCAAATGTACTGAGTGTATATTATGTTTAAAATGATGAAATACCACCGCGTAGGTTTTGTATCGTATTTGTCTTGTGTGTCTGTTTTCCGAGTCTTGTATATTAAGTATTTTTTTTATATTGTTTTAGGTTTATACCGTACAATTGATTCTACCTTATTAAAGCCACGATCCACGGCAGAAAGCGTTGTTTAATTTATAACCCCGATGGCAACAAGCAGCTCACATTTATAATCAATTTCTCTTGCCAGAAACTTTTTCACAATGTTTACGGTCATAATATCTACTTCAGCTGGTGAGATGTGGGCATTTATGTTTTACAAACATCTCTTGTTTTGTTTTTATTGACGTGTACATCATTTTAGTACTGAAGACACTGGGAGGGATTTTATTCATTTATATGTCCGCATCGCCATGGATTTTCTTCGGGTAAACCTAATTTTGATCAACTATAAAATGGGAGCGTTTCAACCAACATCTCACCAGTGTACAATTTGCAACACGATTGCACGATTTAAAATCCTCTAATGGGTTGACCAGCATAGAAACATCATTGCTTTCAAACTGATATTAGGTTTATATAACGCTAACGTGTTCCCCTTTAATAAGCGACTTGACGACCAGATTTGTCGCACGCAAAATGCAACGGTACTTCCGGGACCATGCTGTGTTGCTATTAGCAACATTTTTAAGAGTTACTTGTATATGGTCAAATGTTGAACCAAAATTATAATTCATCTTGAAAAAAAGCTTTTTTTATTCAACCAGGATAGTTAATAAAAATGGTTTGTGTGGTTTGCTAATTTAAGCCATCCATAAACGTATATATTGTGAACAAGCAAGGTTTCGTAAAATAGCTGCTGAGAGAAAATGATATTATTTCTAAGGGAAAACGTGTAAAATAAAAATAGATTAAGTAACGGGAGCTCAAACAATATTGAGAAATCAAGTACACCGCCCAAAATATTGTTCCTACTAGACACATTCTTCCCCATATTACACACCCCGTCTCACTAAAATGCATACTTTAATAACACGTGTAAGGATGTTTTCTACCAAACATTACTGGTATATATTTAAGGCATATATACGACTTCGTTCCGCTTTGAACGCCTTAAGGGAATACATTCACATTTTAACACCGCTTGCGATTACGTTACCAAAGTGAGAATCTCAACATCAATGATTCTCATTAAATATATATGCAGTTTAATGATCAATTATTTAAAATTTCATTCGATTGCGGATGTCGTTGGTTCCCGTGGGACTGTTTTTTGTATGGTGTTTTACGTCATTTTGAGCACATGTAATGTTATATATGACGGTCGATTTTATGTGGTGAAGGACCCAATTTTCCTGGGTAGAACCAGTACTGTACATCTCCTGCCATTCGTAATTCCTTATTTACAAGCCGAGCTCCCAGTGGGATTCGAACCCGCAGGGGTGACAGATGAGAAGGCCCATTGGACTGATATATGAGACTTGGATAGACTGAAACACGACTGGTTTTTAATACCCGGGAGATATAGTTTATTCGGAATAAATTGTTTGCATACCATTTGAATGGGTGTCTATTTGTTTTAAAGTCCCTATTTTAATTGTGTATGTATTCATGTTGGGTGTTTGTGGGGAGGTGGGTGGGGGAGGACTGTGTAGGTAGCGGTATATCACTGTTAGACATGCAACGGCATGATAGATTCGTGGTAATCAATTTTGTATCAAATGATGAGGCCCTCCCAATACAGCTTTCGTATGAAGCCAACATAACACCAGGCTTTTCATTAGCTGTGTTTTTTGGTTATATTTTTATTCTAATGAACTCCAATGAGTATCAAACATGTGAACGTGTTGTTTTTTTCTTCATAAAAGTAAAGTTCAAATTGTTATATACTGCCATACCCTAGATACTCTTCAAGATAATAATACTATTCAAAGAAAAGTCTTCACTCAGGATAATTAATCATGTAGCATGCTAGCAGTAAATAAGGAAGCTTTCCATGCGTTATAATGATCATTTAGTAAGAATCTATTTCCCAACGCTAAATATCATTGAAAAAGCGTGGAAAGCTTGTTTATTTACAGCTAACATGCTACTCAATTGATTAATTCGGGTATATAAATTGAGGCCGATTATAGTTGTTTCTTTACCAGTCCAGACTCTATTGTACCAGGAATTGTAGTATCTACGATATAGCTATATACTACATTGTACTCTACCTTTATGAAGAAAACAAAGTAAATGTAGAAGGCGAACAGGAAATGTAGTCTCTACGATATAGCTATACACTACATTGTACTTTACCTTTATGAAACAAACAAAGTAGATGTAGAAGGCGAACAGGAAATGTAGCAATCGAGACCCACAGTCAACCCAAGTCATGTAGAAATCAAGGACAAGTCAATCGAGGCCCACAGTCAACGCAAGTCAATCGAGGCAATTTAGCTGTACTAAATAAAATCTTTTTGATTATTATTTATTGCTTTTAGAACAAAAACTAAAAACAAAACTTAATTGAAAAAAAAACTGCTGTTATGTTTTAAAATGCTTATTAGTTGTTTTGACAGTGGAAAAGAGAAATGACTGGTGTATGATTTTACTTGCTAAGTCATAAAATGGATTCTCTATTCAAGGGAGCTCTCATTGATGTGTATCAAATACTTCCTTCTCTTGCAATAAATGGTCCAAATGTTAATAACTCTATTTCTGCCAATGCTTTTGGGTGCTGTGATTTCTGTGGCATGACTTTTGGAACTGTATTTCAGAAAATGTCAAGGATCTTAGATAGAATGAGAAAACAATTCTAAACAGTGTGAACTATAAGATGATACAGACATCTCTTCTTAGCAGTCAGGAAGAAACCCAGCGTGAAGCCCTAATTTTGGATGTTGTATTCCTCTGTTACATAGATTTCAGAGCATCAGATGTTTTAGTCTGAAATACCAATGGTCAACGTCCTTCATGAACATATATATGTAAATTGGGGTTTCTGGACCAAAACGAATATGACCCAAACAACCCCAAAATCCACCCAAAAATCCACCCTTGAAATAAGCTGGGTTAGAGTTATATTTTGAGATTTTTTTTATAAAAGTTGAAATTTACACCTAATTCTGAATTTACTTGATTTATTAAAACTTTTTTAAAATAGGGGTAGTGAAGATTGCAAGTTTAATTTTTTTTATAAGTTATCAAAATTATAAAAATATTGCTTTTTTTTTTGAAATATAATTATAAAATGTTTCTTTAATACAAAACAAATTTGTTGATTTGTAATCAAAATTACACTCAAATCAACGAATCAACACGAATATAATAAAATATGATTTTTTACTAGAAAATCAAATTTCTATATGTTTTAGCCTATTACATTCAACAATATATGGCTTGACTACTTCCCAATATCTATGTCTTAATCTAACTATATGAGCACCACAACCAACACAAATTTGATATTTTGCACTTGTACCTTTTTCACATTTTAGACACGGTAAAACTTTACTTTGCTTTAATCTGAATTTGTGTAAACTGCAGTAGTTTGAATCTTTTGTTGGTTTATTTTTACAAGGTTCGTGATCTCCAACTTTGAGAAATTGGCAAATGTTTTTAATTTTCTCAGTGTTTTCCATTTTCTTTTTCTTGTTATAATAAATATTTTTTTATTTAAAGAAAACAAATTAATATGATATATATTACAAAAATGAGTACCGAAGACGTTCACTACATTTTACAATTACACCGGGAAGGAGTAATTAATAATGATCAGCTTAGAAAGGGGCTAGATGCTCTTAAAGAAGTTCCAAAGGAAACTCCAAAAGAGGTTAGTCAATCATTTGAAAATTACCAAAAGAGACGACGTGCTAAAAAACAACGTAAACGAGAAAAGCAGAAATATGATAAATTACAAGAAAATATCATAAATGAACAAAAGCAGAAATATGCTAAATTACAAGAAAATGTTATAAATGAACTAAAACAAGTTTTTAAAGATAGAAAATTAAAACTGGTTGACAAACCAATGTGTGGCTATTTTAAAGCATACGAGATATCTGCCGAGAAATACAAAGACCCTCAAAAACTATTGCGTGATAAAAAATATATTATTACAAAACAAATAAGCAAAGAGCTGACAAAGATGAATGGATTAAAGTTTCAATTAGGTCTTACTGTAAATTTATTCAAAGATGATGGTGATACCAAAAAATATACCACAGCAGTATTACACAGCGAGCAAAATGCAATCTTAAACCCTGAAAAAATAAATGAGTTTTACGATGAATCATCTGCAAATATACAAGAGAGCCTTGAAAGATTTACAAACACAGCATCCGGATTAGAAATTGATCACTGTGTTACGTTTTACTTAAATATTGCAAAGTACGAGCCGTTAAAAGGTTCTTCATATATTCCTTTACCCAAAGCAGTAGCTGATAAAAAAGCAATTATAAATGTGAAAAACAATGATGATAAATGTTTGTTCCATGCAATAAATTCTGCTTTAAATCCAGCTGCAGATCATACAGACAGATTATCAAAGTATCCTAGTATAGAGTTCTTGAAGAAAGATAACATTGACTTTCCCACTCCAATTTCTCAAATAACCAAAGTAGAGAAACAAAACAACCTTGCTATCAACGTTTATGGATATACCATAACAGGAAAAAATAAAAAGGTATCTGTTTTTCCATATAAAATATCAGAACAACCAAAAGATATTGAACGAATTAATTTGATCTTAATATCTGAAGACACTGAAGTTGAATCAGAAAACGAAGACGACCCAAATAATGAAGAAGGAATTATAAATGACAACTATAACCCTGATGATTATTCCAAAGAACCAAAAACATTAACAACAAAATATCATTATTGCTGGATTAAAAATTTGAATAGACTACTCTGGGATCAAAACAAACATCATGGTCAAACTTACTTTTGCGATCGTTGCCTTCACGGCTATTCTGGACAAGGACTACTTACAAAACACAAAGAAGACTGTGCTGGTATTAACAAAAATTCTTGCAGAATAGAAATGCCAAAGGAAGGTAAAAATACTGTAAAATTTAAAAATCATCAAAATCAGATGCCTGTGCCTTATGCAATATATGCTGATTTTGAGAGTATAATCAAACCAGAATCAATTAAATTTGGAAGGAAATCTGAAATCACAGGTGTGCACGAAGCTTGTGGATTTGGATATCAAGTTGTCAGATATGATGGTAAAACAGAAGAACCTGTTATTTACAGAGGTGAAGATACTGTTGAAAAGTTTTTAAATCACTTAGAATGTGAGAAGAGCAACATTAATAAACTATTTGCTCACCCAAAACCATTAATCATGACACAACAAAATGAGGAAGATTATGAAAAAGCAACACACTGCTGGATATGCGAGAATGAAATAGGTAGGAAATGTGGTAAAAACGGTAAAGTAAGAGACCACTGTCATTTACAGGTGAATATAGAGGTGCAGCACATAAAAACTGCAACCTAAAGCTGAAAATAAAACCAAATAAAACAATCATCCCTGTTATATTTCATAACCTCAAAGGATATGATAGTCATCTCATTATGCAAAAAATACATAAAATGACAGGTAATATTACATGCATTCCAAACAACGCTGAAAAGTATATTTCATTTAGTGCCGGACAACTTAGATTTTTAGACAGTTTCCAATTTATGGCTTCGTCTCTGGAAAAATTGGTTGATGCAACAGACAAATCTGATTTCAAAATTACTAAAAATCAGTTTTGGGGACAAACAGATTTACTTTTACGAAAAGGTGTTTATCCATACGAATATATGGACAGTATGGAAAGATTTAAGGAAACGCAATTACCGCCTATAGAAAAGTTTTACAGTAGTCTTTCAGATGAAAGTATAAGTTCCAAAGATTACGAATACGCTCAAAAAATATGGAAAGAGTTTAACTGTAAAACTCTTGGAGACTATCATGATTTATATCTAAAAACTGATGTAACTCTGTTAGCAGATGTGTTTCAAACTTTTAGAAAAACCTGTATGAGTGCATACAAACTTGATGCTTTACATTACTATACAGCACCTGGATTATCTTGGGATGCTTTACTCAAACATTCAAAAATAGAATTAGAACTTTTGACAGACATTGACATGCACTTATTTATAGAAAAAGGTATGCGTGGTGGAATTAGTATGGTATCAAAACGATATGCCAAAGCAAACAATCCACATGTAGTTGATTATAACCCTAACAAGGAAAACAACTTTTTAATGTATTATGATGCCTGTAACCTCTATGGTTGGGCAATGAGTCAGCCACTTCCATATTCTGGCTTCAAGTGGGTGGAATCAGAAACCTTGCCAGAGCCAAAAGAAGGAAAAGGATATTTTCTAGAAGTTGATTTTGAATATCCTAAAGAACTTCATGAAGCTCACAATGACTATCCGCTTGCACCGGAAAGATTAGCAGTGAAAAAAGAATGGTTGTCTGAATACCAAACAGATCTGTTAGAAAATAATAGCATGATAA
The DNA here is from genome assembly GCA_037043455.1 of Cyrtodaria siliqua. Taxonomy (NCBI): domain Eukaryota; kingdom Metazoa; phylum Mollusca; class Bivalvia; order Adapedonta; family Hiatellidae; genus Cyrtodaria; species Cyrtodaria siliqua. Next base: position 99,525 of record JAWPHD010000148.1, read on the forward strand.
ATACAGAACAACTAGTTCCCAATCTTAGGGACAAGTACAAATATGTGATACATTACAAAAACCTGCAACTGTATTTATCTTTAGGCATGAAACTAAAAAAAGTACACAGAGTATTAGAATTTAATGAAAAACCATGGATGAAATCATACATAAACCTAAACACAGAACTTAGGAAAAAAGCTAAATCACAATTTGAAAAAGATTTTTACAAACTTATGAACAACTCTGTGTTTGGCAAGACAATGGAAAATTTACGCAAGCGGACAGATATAAAACTAGTCAGAACTGACGGCTCTGAAAATGAAAAAATAAGAAAAATAATAGCCAAACCCAACTTTAACAGGCGTATAAAATTTTCAGATGAATTATCAGCAGTACATGTAAACAAAACAAAATTAACATTAAACAAACCAATCTATGTTGGGATGTCAGTATTGGATTTATCAAAGTACCATATGTATGATTGGTATTATAATACTTTGAAAAAAAGGTACAAAAATAACTGTACTTTATTATACACAGATACTGACAGCTTGCTTGTAGACATCAGAACAGATGATGCATACAAAGACATGGCTGAAATGAAAGATGAGTATGACTTGAGTGATTATCCTCAAGATCACCCAATGCATGATGATACAAACAAAAAAGTATTGGGTAAAATGAAAGACGAATGTGCTGGTGTTGCTATAGCTGAGTATGTTGGATTAAGACCCAAGCTGTATTCTATTTTGAGAGCGGATGAGCAGGTTATTGAAAAATTAATAGATAAAATGAAAGATGAATGTCCTGGTGTTTCCATAGTTGAGTATATTGAATCAAGACCTGAACTATATTCTAAACCGGATGAGCTAAGATCCGGACTATCTTCTATTTTGAAAGCGGATGAGAAGATTATTAAAGCAATAGGTAAAATGAAAGATGAATGTGCTGGTGTTTCTACAGTTGAGGATATTGGATTAAGATCCAAACAAGATTCTATTTTGAAAGTGAATGAGCAGATTATTAAGAAAGCAAAGGGTGTAAAAGAATACGTAGTTAAAAAACATATAAATTTTGAAAACTACAAGGATGCACTATTTAACAAGAAAAGATATAACCATGAAATGAATATGTTTCGATCAATAAAGCATGAGATATACAGCATAAAAGTAAACAAAGTAACACTGTCACCATTTTACTCAAAAAGATATATACGAGAAGATGGAATAACAACTGATGCACATGGCTTCTATACAAACTTATGAATTTGGGTATCAGCAGGAACAATAAGTAGTTCTTCGTTGACAAATCCTCTCTGTGGCGCTGGTGCTTTCAAATAATAAACTCTTATACCTTGCGTCACCATATAACTTTTAATCTTGTGAATATCTACACTCCACATTGGATCAGTTGCTCTGCGTCTTCCACCTTCTTGTTCCCCGGGTTGATATAAATATCTTACACTTGCATTTATACAGATAGGATCATCTTTTAATATTTTTGTTTCAACAGGAGGAGGCTTTTTTGTCTCCGAATTTATGGCTTTAACAACTTCTGGTAATCTCTTTACCCATTCTCTATTACGTTTTTGCGAATCTATTTCCTTAGCATACCGATAACCAAACAATCTTTCAGCTAATGTTCTGTTAAATCTTTCCACTAAAGCTTGGTCTCTGTGTATTTCTGTTCTGCCTCGTCTGATATTTACTTTATGTTTTGCCATCATCTGCGATACTGCACCCATAAATTCTCTGCCTGGATCCACTTGTAATAACTTTGGATATTTCAAATGTCGACTGTATATTTTCTCGAATGCTTTAGCAACTTCTTTACTATCCTTGGAAGTCAGTGGCTCTGCTTCTTTGTATCTACTTGCAATATCAACCACAGTCAACGCATATTTATATGTCTTGCGTCCACGACCAATCCCAAAAGTATCATGCGGCAGAAATAACAAATCAGCTTGATGCACTCCATTTTTAGCAGAAACATCAAACCTGGGTCTAATTATTTTCTTCGGCGCAGTTAAATAAATTTGCCACACAGCTTGTTTCTTTAAAAATTCTAATGCCTTTTTTTCACTAACACCAGCCTCTTTTGCTAATTTTTTAACTGCTGTGTAACCTCTCCAAAATCCTTTTGGGCTGTAATAAATCTTTTCCATTTTTTCTACTAAAGATTAAACTTTATATAACTATAAAGAAAAAAATGGAAATCACAACTGCACAATTCGATGAACTGCTCGAAGAGCAATATCAAAATAGCACAAAGAAATGGACAGACTTGGAAATAGATAAAATATACAAAATTACAAATACGAAAATAGTAGATACCGAATATGGTCCATCCATGGTATTGACATTATTAGACAATGGTGAAGTATGGGCGCCTGATCATCTCAAAAATAAATTAGAGAAGAGTGCTAAACCACCATATTATATTCGACCACTTGGATTGAAACCATGTAAAAACAACAAAACAAATAGGTATCATGCATATGACTTAGTCTTTTCAAAGTAAACTTAGTCATTTCAAATCCAAAAAAGTCTAAAGTAATTATAGTTTTAAACTATTTTTTTTTATGAACTCAATTTATTCGCCACAAATCCAGTTGCAGCCATGCCCACCACAATAAACGTAATTTCTCTATTCTGTTGATCCGGAGATGGTGTATAAAAATCACTTAACTTGGGCTCCGGTTCCAAAAGCAAATGTTTGCCAGTTATGTAATAATACTGTTTCATAGCTTGGTCTACATCATCAAAAGTCTGCTTTGCATGATGCTCCTTTTGCAGTTGTTTATTAATAAAATCTAATCTCTCTGTTCTTTTTTTATTCCACTCCACCTGTGCTGCGTTTAATTGTTCCACTGCTTTGTCATGCCTTTGTCTTTCCTCATCTGAATGACTTCCCATTTTTGAAAAGAAATAATTTGAACCGCTAAACGCCAATGCATTTGTTAATGCGCCACCTATCATCATTGCTACTGCACTTGCCATTTTTTTATATATATATTTTTTTAAATTATTTCATAATATCTGCAGGAATAATACCTTGCTTAATCAGCATATCCTTTGTAGCCATTGCTAACATTATATCCACAGACAGTATCCCAACATTTTCTATATTAAAATCCACTTTAGGTGCTGGTCTTTTTAGTAGTTTTTTGCCAATCTCAGAATATCCAACAGTTAGAAGTGTTTCCACTCCTGCATGATACATCATATTTACAATTTGTTTTCCGTCAATACTTGCTGCCATTTTTTTTATATGATTATTTTTTTAAAATAAATTATTAAAAATCAAACGGGTCTTTTGGTGCAACATGAACAGGTTGCACAGCTACAGGTTGCGTAGCAGATTTCTTGTTATAAATATACAAACCCAACCCAGCAATACCTAATAAAACCAGACACGGTGGAATATAATTTTTGTATACGTTTATTTTGATTTTTTCTGGTTCTTTTTCACCTATTGCTATTTTTGTTATTTGATTTGCAGCATCTTGCTTTGCAGCATTTTGATTTGTAACATCTTGAAGCAAACGCTTTGCCTTTTTTGCCGCTGCTCCTTTTTTTCCAGCCTCTATTCTTTTTGGATTTTTTACTTTTTGTTGTTCAACAGGTTGTGTAACAACAGGTATAACTTCACTCTCTTGGTTCTCCATTTATATTATCTATAATTTTATTTTTATTAAAATCAATATGTCTAACAGTTGTCAGTATTGCTGTAAATGGTGCTAAGCACATTCCATACCTATAAAACAACTCGCAACAAGCACTTGTCAAAGCATGATTAATAAATGGGTCTTCCTCCAAATCTTCTATCAGTTTTGGTGGATTGGTTACATTAAAATATTTTGATACTCCCATTACATACAAGTTAATAAAAGAATTGCCTAAAGTTTTAGTCATGCTTGCCCCAAGCCTTGCTTCATATCTGCAGTAAAGTTTGTTAATTTCATCCGGGGGCATGCTATCTATGTTTGTGAGTTGTATGTCTTTACCCAAATATTGACGACTACCACCGCAAGCCACTATGGCTGATAATCTTTCTTTTTTTGTTTCTTGTTGCTTTGATTCATCTGGTTCCGTCTGTTCCGATATATTTTGTAATAGTTCTTCCGCATTCATTTTTATATTATTAATCTTATTTTTTATCTTGAAATAAATATAAAATACAAAACAACTAGCTGCGATATTCATGCAACTAGTAATTGTTAGTATTGTTAATAGCATTGTTATTAATATTGCTATTTTTTCTATTAACATTATTAATTTGCTGCAAGCATTGCTATTAACATTGCTACTTTGCTATGAGCAATGCTATTAGCAATACTATATTTTCTGATATTTTCATTATATTTTCATGTCAGTATTGCTATTAACATTGCTACTTTGCTGTTAGTATTACTATTAGCAACAAAGCAATGCTGTTAGAAAAAAAGAATTGCTGGTAGAAATTATTCAACCCAATAACCAGTTGGTTGGTCAATCCTCAATATCAACTTGGAATATTTAGTCTTAGCTAAAGCTTTTCTTATTCTGGTTCTCTCTTCCAGTGTAGGAATAACATCATTTTCTCTCAAACAATTTTCAAAACTATCTCTGTCTTTGGTGTAAAACATACACAACCATTTTGCTTGCTCTCTCAAATTTTTCAATACAGAATTATATCTCTGTGAAATGACCCACACTGATTGTTTAGCGTGACGACCAGAGAATGCCAACTCTGACAACATATCTTTTTTCTTTGTTAATTCTTTTGTGGCTGAGCAATCGTCAATAATGTATAATGTGGGCTGGCCAGCATATTGTTTGAAAAAGAAACGCAACAGTTCTTGTAACATTTCTTTACCGTTGCTCACGGGATTGACAATTATTATTTTTTTATCTTTAGGGTTTTTCACATCTCCTATACAGGATCTATTTTTATAAGCCTCGTTCCACTCTACGGTTGGACACAATATAATTATATGTTTAAAAACTTCAACGTACTCTTGTTCAAGTATGTCAAGAACAAACTCTGTTTTACCACAGCCTGTCTGACCACAAATAATGGCACTGTGTGAATATTTAGGATATTTTTGTTGTAAACTAGTATCGTACTTCTTTGAATCTTCCATCTTCGAAATTGATTTGCGCATCTTGTATTATATATATATAAATATTTAAAGTTTGATCTGCATCTGCTTTTTTATTTATTAGTATCGTTATACCTTCACTGCCGTTTTCTATTCTTCTCCCACTGCCGTGTAATAAATTGTCCTCACATGTTCTAAGGTCAAGCCACAAAGCATATGATTTTGTCAAATAAGTCTCAAGAGAAACACTGGTAAAGTTTAAGTCCCTCGCTACTATTTCTGTCTCTTTGTTTCTTTTTGATGTCAAGGCAAAATATTTGTTAATTTCATCCCAATGTTGATATGCCCTCATGCCCTGACTATGCAACTGATTTGATAATCCCTCTATTGTCATTTCAACCTTTTCAATCTTTGGGTTGTAATAGGTTTCTGCGCTTGTTCTTTCTGGGTCTTCAAACAGCATTAAAATACCTTTCATGCTCCGTGCTGGTGTATTAATGTTGATGTTCCAAAGAGTATCAGATTTGTTTGCTATTATTTTTCTATGTCGCAAGATACGATCATACATAAATGACATCTTACCATTGATTTGCTGTCTTATTTGTCTGGATAATTCAACATCACTAACCGTATCAAATTCCAAGCAGATATTTTTTATTATATAATATGCATCAGCATCACTGCTTTTGATAACTTTGTTATAATCGTTAAACGTTAATTCATATTCTAACCTATCACCAAGCCCCGCTTGATAAATTGGCATATGACTTTCTAACATTTCAAAGTCCAGTGGAATACAAAATCTATTTCCATAAGCTGCTGCTATAGCTTCATCTCCGGTGTCTGAGGAAGCATCTCCTGCGCTAACTCTATGTTTTAGCATGTTTGATTTACCAATACCTTGGTAAGCTGTGTTTAATCGTTCAGTAGGGCTTTTCCATAAATCTACATAACAATGATATATATCACTGTCATCTTTTGACATGACTTCATTGCCACTTATTCTTATTGTCATTTTTTTCACAATTGTTCTACACAGATTTTGAAATAGAGTAACGTTGGCGTCTGTTCTGCTTTTAAGTTCTATTTCAAAGGCAAGACGAGCAGTACTTGGAACTATCACATCATTAGTACTTAGATTTGGAAATCTCACAAGCAGTTGCTGGTTTTGGTCTATTGTTGATGGATTATTAGTTATTACTACACTTGTGCGGATGCCTTTGGCACCATGAGGCTCTCTTAGTTTTCTATGAGGGCTGAGTTTGTTTCCGTAAGCCGACATTGTTTTTATTTTTTAAATATATTTTTTAAAATTAAATAAAATAAACAATGGCTGAGGGTGGATTTGAAAATCCTGCGTTCGATAAAGCACTTGATATGACTGAAAAAGACTTGGATAGAATACTTGAAGACGAATTTATACAACCTGACCCAGAATTCCAGAGACAAATTGTAAATGAAAATAACTATATTGATCAGCTTCAAGGGGAAGATAAAACAGAAGAGCAGCTTAAACATAAACGGTGGTTAGTAGATGAATTTTATAAAGAATTTGAAGAGGATATCAGCGAAATTGATTATAAAAATTTCAGAATGGATAAGGACAAAAACGGTAGAATAATGTTATATGCAGTTCAGTTGGGAACAGATGATGTTCCACTTACTTATCATAGGGGAAATAGTGCAGTCAAATTTTATGCGCTGGACACTTTAGTTAAAAAACATGGTATTGACTTTGTGAAAAACACTTTAAAAATGTATGATTATTTAGTTCCACGTGAAAGAGTTGCTCGGGGTAGGGCAGACTTTGCAACCTTATTAGAATCAAAAAATACCCTCGCAAAAGGAGGAGAAAATATATCAATGCAAACTTTTTCAACAACTGAAGATGTACAAAATACAGTAGATGCTGTAAATACAATTGAGAGTAATTTGAGTAATATAATAGATGAAACTCATCCTAAAACTGCTGTTCAACCAGAAGATCTAACACTGCGAGAGATACGAGGTTTAGATAAGAGATTGCAAAGCTTTCGTGGAGAACTTACTAATAATCTCTCAAAGCTCACTGAGTTTGAAAAAGATATAGCAAAAGAAAAACAAAAATTAGAACAGGTTAGCATCCCCGGGCAGGAGGATGAGTTTCAACAAGAGCGCATACGTGATAGAATAAAAAACTTAGAAGATGAAAGAAGTTCACGACTTGAAGCGGCGAGTGAAAACAAAGAAGCATTACGCAGTCAAATAAACAGGATAAAAGAAACTATAAATAAGGTGTTAAAAAAAGACACAACATTGGGTGAGAGGATCAAAACCTTGTTTAGGGAGCAAGGTATTACTATTGTTAGTATTTTGACTGCCTTTGGTATGATTATTGGGGTATTAGTTGATACCATTATTCCTACAACAGGAGGAGGGACTGCACCTGTTCCAACTCCAAAGCCTAATCCATCAAGTGTAAAAGATTGGATAAAAAAACAACTATTTAATCTTGGTAAACTTCTTGCCAACCTAGCTGGTAAAGCTGCTGCAGCACTTCCAGGAGTTATTGGTGCAATAGTATCATGGCTTTTATCTGCAACAGGTAATGTTATTAATTGGCTTGGTAACAATCTATGGGCTCTGCTTGTGTTTGTTTCCGGGTTGTCATATGTGGCAGCCAAAGAGTGGTTTAGTAAATCTCGTAAATAAGTAATGCAGCAAGACCTATTACTATAGTACCAACAATTATAGTTGTTTTGTTATCTTCATGTTCAATCGCTATTTTTTGTATTTCTGGTGGGTTATGTTCCACAGTTTTATGTATTGATATATCAAAGTCAGAATGTTCCGGTAAAAATTTCTTTGTCGTGGTGCCTTGAAAAGGTTGAATATTTTTTGGTGGCACTGGTTTTACATTTACATCATTATTCAATCCTAATGCTTGTTGCTATTACAATTTCATTATTGTAGTCTTGTATTGTTCCAATTCTTAATTCCATGTCGCTCGGAGACATATACAATCCACTTCCATAGACAAAATTTACTTTACTTCTTGCATATTTTAGAGTGTTTTCATATCTTGAAATTTGACTGGGCAAGTCGATGGGGCTATATATTGCGTCCTCTACATTTGCCAGAAATTGTTTCTGTGCATCAAATGCTGTTCCAGTTCCAAGTATATCTGTTCTTGTTTGTGATTGTGAACCAAGGATTGCCCAGCAGTATGTTCTTATGCTGTCATTGATTCTTTCTACTCCAGCTCTTGTAAATCCAGATGAACTATCTAGTATAAAAGTAGACCAGCTATTGTCAGCCTCAGATCCTTGTGCAATGTAATCAATGTGATATGTTTTATCACTCTCATAGACTGTAAAACTCATCGTTTTGTTGTCGTATACAGTATTTACCAAAGGATGATAACCAATATGTGTCCAGTAATTATAAATTGTTCCTAGACCATCATTATAGCTTTGTTTTTGTCTCCAGTCTGAATATAAGTCAACGTTAAACTCCTTGCATATTCTTTCGTACGCGTTTCGGTTATATGTGTTATTAAATGCATTCCAATTTGAGTCTTGCGGCATTGCTACACTCATCTCAAATAATATTCTTCTGACTTGGTAATAGACATGAAATCGAAATAACGAACCAACCAGAGTATCAGCTTTTAGATGGTTGTTAAAATCAATGCCACATCCAGCTGTCGCACACCAAATAGCAAAGTTTAACTGATTCTGACAAAATAACATCCAATCTGTTTCCCAGCGTTGGACTATAGCATCTGATTTGACGTATGGGAGTTTATATTTTTCAAAGACATTGGGAAATGATGCTTTAAAGCCTTTACCGTCTGATGTAATGACTATGTTTTGATTTATTATATCTATCACTTTCTTGCTAAAAGTATTTAAATATTGAGCATCCGGGTTATATTTGAATTCTTTAGAAATCATTTTTATTTGTGTTTTTATATATACATATTAAAAAAAAATGTTTCATGCAATTTCAAACATAGACAACTCTATTAATTTACAACAGTATATCGATAATAGAGATGGAACTAAGCGCGTTGGATTAAGAGTTTTACATACACTATCGGTTGGTATAATATTATTCATGAAACCATAAAGACACGAAACCCAGATATAATAGAACATTTACCAGGTGGGCTCTATAACTTTCAAGACTTGGTAGAAGATTTTAAAAAGCTAAATGAAAATATTATCCTGGACAGTATTGGCCAAATTGGTACAGCCATTATACATACGCCAATAGAGACACGAATGTCAAGCGGTCTTTCAAAAATGCTGGGATTCAAGGACAGAAAATGGTTGACAGGTACTACTTTAGGAGATTACCCAATTAATTTAGCTCCTTATAAACAGCTATATGTTCATCTGGAACAAGTTAATACGAGTAGTAATTATTTCAATGGTAAGCCAAGCACTATTATAGGTGTTGTACCTGTAGTAAATAAGCAGTTTGGAGATATAGTATATACAAGTTTTTATCCTGAATATCACTGTCTTATGAATGGTGCAATTACTGAATTGAAAATAGAAGTTAGAGATGAGTATGGCAACAAGATATTTAATCACGGTTTGCCTATGAGTTGTGTTTTAGAAATAATTTAAAAAATATATTTTTATAAAAAAAAAAAATGAGTATATATGGACCAACAAGACCTAAAAAAACAGAAGACTTAGAGGCTTTGATAAATGATGTTCAAAATTTATATAGGCGAATTGCGCCTTTTGTTGACCAGTTTAATCATTTAAAAAATAGAGTTTATAATCTTAAATATGGGATTATAACAATATTTGCAGAGGCTAAGGGCCCACTTGTGTCAAACAGAATACTCTCATTTGGTAACGGCGGGGCAGAAAAAAATGTGGGGCATGTAATGACACGCCGTGGACGGATTATGGGAATAGGTTTAGCATGTGAACGATTAGTTGGTGACGTAACTGTAATAGTTTCTGTCAATGGTGTTGAACAACCAAATTATGGTATAACGCTTCACATCATTCCACGCAATCATGATAACTTTGATAAACCTTTAGAGATTTGCGCTGGTTCTGTTGTTAACTTTGTATGCAAGGTTGCCAACGCTACAGCTGTAAATACGGTGGCATCATTATTAATTGAATTAATTTAATTTTTTATTTATTAATAAAAAAAATGCCAAAGCAACCAACAGCACCAAGTATATATCCTGATTTGTCAGTGGAAAATTCAGTGGAAAACGGACAAAATTATAGATTACAAAAGATTTCAGAAATTGAAAAAAAGTTAATTACAGAACGAGATATACGTCAGTCACTTTATAAAAAATATAAACGTGGTATTAATATTACAGATGGAATTGACACTACCTTGATATCTGCAGGTGTTATTATGGCTGGGATTGGATTTGTTATTCCAGTTTTGTTACCTTTAGAAATAGCAGCAATAATATGTGGAGCTACAGGTGTTTGTATTAATTTTATCAGACGCAAGCTTAATTCAAAAGCTCAAAAACATCATGAAATAAAAACTTTGGCAGAGTCTAAGTTAAATAGTATAAAGCAGTTAATATCAAAAGCGTTGAGTGATGCACAAATATCTGATCAAAAGTTTAAGATGATTTTAGATGAGTTAGATAAATATTATAGTTTAAAAGAAAACACCAAACAAAAAAAGGCTGAAATAAGTGAAGCTCAAAAAAAAGAACTAGTAGAGCAGGGAAGAAAGGAAGCAATGGCAACATTACAAAAAAGTCTAAAAAGTGTGTAATAAATTGTTTTAGTAATGTGTATGAGTACGATCCACCACCTTTGTATTCAAGGTCAGAAAATTGTTAATTGAATGTAATTTTGATAACAAATCGACAAATTTGTTTTGTATTAAATAAACATTTTATAATTTTGATAACTTATAAAAAAAATTAAACTTGCAATCTTCACTACCCCTATTTTAAAAAAGTTTTAATAAATCAAGTAAAATCACCATTTCATGGTGAATTAGGTGTAAATTTCAACTTTTATAAAAAAAATCTCAAAATATAACTCTAACCCAGCTTATTTCAATGGTGGATTTTTGGGTGGATTTTGGGGTTGTTTGGGGCATATTCGTTTTGGTCCAGAAACCCCAATTTACATATATATTGAACACATGCACGAGACAGTGTTGAAACTCATGAACATGTTTATAAGTGTTGTTTTTAAACTAGAACTGTCGTTAAAGGCTGACAAATATACCCCCCCCCCCCCGCCCCCTCTGTTCCTTTGACTCATGTGTTTTATTGCACCAATATAATAATCACATTCACTTGATGCCTCCACCCCACCCCTCTGCTCCCTTGACCCATGTGTTTTATTGCACCAATATACTAATCACATTCTCTTGATGCCCCCAACACCCCCCCCCCCCCCCCCACCCCTCTGCTCCTTTGACCCATGTGTTTTATTGCACTAATATAATAATCACATTCACTTGATACTGAATCATCAGAAATATATGAAGAAAATCGTAGGAAAACAAATAGGTAGTAAGCCACATAAGGATGTCCATGTTTGTTATATATGTCAAAAACTTCAAAGGTCCAGAACACATGTAAACATTTACAAATCAAAAGTATTTTTCTTCGCTGTCATCTTCACATCATTCATATATAGTCAGCATGCCAACTATGAACAATGAATCAAGACTAACACACGAGAATTTCAATGTGATGTATCTCCTTACGTAAAAATATAGATATTTCTTTAATTATGGATTCATTTTTTATTTCAAAATGTCAAACTCTGTTGGATTCTATTACTCGAAAACGATATATTGACATAAAATAATTAAAATTGAATTTCTGTTAATACTGAAGCATGCGCACTCGATACTTATATGTGGATTCAAATGGATTTTACGGCACATTAAGCCAAAATATATGAATGAACATTCAAAGCAGGGATACTGTACATGCTGTTGTAATCACTCCATCGCGCCGCGATGGTCAGTAGTACCCTGTTAGTCAAACAGGTCTTATGACTATGAATTTAATTAGCATGACAAACATTTAACATGAGCTATCTACTCATATGACCCTATTCTTGTTCAGGGACAGCGTACTTTATATATGTATCGATAATTTTGGGTTGTGTGGACGCTTTTTCTACCGAAGATTTAGTAATACCTGCTTCCAATTTTTCTTCTCCGAAAACAGGAATCCTGTTTCATCATCACATGGCATTAATGTGCCAGTATCCTGCATATGCATTCGACACATTCTCAGTCTCACATGTAAGTTAATTGTCTCACATTTGGCACGTGCGCAACATTTATCGATTCATCCAGAGTAGCCCTTATTCCACAGGACGATGTCATGGTCACCAATCATGCATTCAGCTTGGAATGTTCCTATGACGAGTTGTGTACTCAATACGCAAACTACCTGTACAGCAGCCAGCAAAATTAGTTCCTGCCATAGTATCGTTTGTAATCCCCTCTGAACTACTTTCATGGTTCTTCGTAACATAACTGCAATCGTGTTTGTCTTGCAGAAAATTAAACAAGTTGTTATCAATAAATTTCGCTAAAAATGTCTGACATGTAAACTACGAGCATGTGAATCAATGTAAACACACACTGAAATACCATGCTTATACAGCTATAGAACTGTTTTATTACCGAGCGCAAACTAGTTTCAAACGGTAGCTTAACGAACTTAAAACGCGACACTGGATACACGCATTTAACTGGTTTTCTGTCGATCAGCCGATCAAAATTGAAGGGAAACGTTTCTAAATGTTTTTCTGCTGAAAACTGGTTTGTCTCATTTCGCGTTTTTGCGCTTTAAGTTTAGCCAATCAGATTGCTAATATTTAGTTTGGCCAGTCAGAATGCGAAACGCCTAAACCATAAACGGTGACTGAGCAAACGGAAAAAAACGGGTTTGCGTTTTTTTTCGTTTGACCAATGAAAATGTAGATTATTTAACCAGTAAAACATTCCGGCGCGCTAAATAAATAATCTTTATAATTATTTCGCAGCATATGCATCCTATTTCATTATTACAATAGAGATGATTTTTTAAACTATATATGGTGCTGTATAAATAATGAGTTACATAGCTATATGATACATGTATATTTAGCGTGTTTGCATAAATGGGATTAACACTGGGTACCTTGCTTTAAGTGGATTGAATAAACAGCCGCCGCGCCTGACTTGAATGACGCGCTTACTGCGTGTGTATACCGGGTGTTAATTGTGTAATCGTAATAACTGACACGCTGAACGGCGGAGGATTAATACTTGAGTTGACTATACACATTAAATATAAGTGGTTAAACAATTACAATTGCTTATATTGTATTGTGATCACGATCGGGTTCTCAGAATCGAGTTAATGCAAATCAAACGTAATGTTTAAATGGTCAACACAAACTTTACAGATATAAAGAATGAATGAATGGTGTTTTACGGCACGACGACAAATAAATAGGTCATATTGTGCGCAAAAACCGATATACTGCTTTAATTGTGCTGATACAGAATGTACACTAAACCACATTGCTAAGTACCAACCTAAGAATATGTCAATAATATTCTCATTGTTTTGTGTATTTTGAGCTTGATTAGAGATACGGTTAAACTGCAAAATAACGAGTGTAAATCGTCTGCTCTGATTGCATAAACATATTTTAAAACTTTTAAATCAATGTGTTTTCTTAGAAATAAGTTATAACACTTATACAAAGTTATAACACTTATACAACTGGGTATATAGGATTTTATTAAGTACTTCGAAGTAGTGAAGCTTTCGATGTTCCTAATTCTAAAATATACCAGTTAAAACTATTTAGACATCATATTGTACTAGCATTACCACTGCAAAAGAAATTTTCGAAATATTTAATGTTAACGCTGAATTACAGTTACTTGAATTTCAAACAATATTCAATTTAAAGGGAGGTAATTTAAGATTATCCATATTTCATTTTTTATAGACGGAAAATCTGCGATAAATGGGGCAATTTTTTATGCTTTTTTCTATTATTTCATACCAATTTTAAGAATTTGATATCTTTAAGCGATCTTTGACTCATGTTATGTGTTTTATCAGTACATTTCATTTTTTCATATAAAGGGAGGGTAACTCTCAAAAGATGTAACAATTTAAACAAAAAATAAATGTTTTACAAACTATGGGTCAAAACAAATACTTATCATACGAGGGTCATTCAATAAGTTCTGTCACTAACGCGTTTTAACAATTATATGCTCGTTGTGAGTGTTGATGTTTGGTACCAAATGAAGAGAGTTTCAATATCATTTCATTGATGGTAAAAAGAATGCTGTATCTTTTTTGTGTGACGAAAGTTATGGAACATTTAATACACATCACTTATACATACTGACGCATTTGCGTCCTGAGTTTTTTCAGGTATGTTAATTGTTAATTTGTAAATGCCTGTTTCTCTTTAAGTACTTGTCGAAGACCTTTGAAATTTCTCATACATTACCAGTTATATCTGTACATTACAAGATTCAGAATTTAAGCATGGTTTGTATTACTTTTACCATCTCGTTTGTCTGTTTGCGTGTTTGTTTTTGTGTTTTGTGGTTGACTGTCGTCCTTGAATGCTGCTTTCCCTGTCCGATATTTGTATCTTTCTTCACTTATTAATTGCTATACAACAAACCAATTAGCCAAAGTTCCAACTGACCACCGCGCAGTTTAATCGCCATAAATACGTAGTCGTTATTTTCGTAAAAGGTGTATCTTGAACTCTGTAATCTAAACTTTACGACTTTTTGTTAAAAGCAATTTCGATTAAAAATCTGATTAGTCTGTATAATAATAAACAACAGTAATTACCGATACGATTTCTTAGGAATGCATGTCACGCCTGAAATGCGACTTTCATGTATCGCATATAGTCACACAATAGTCTAAAAACACACAATTACATGAACCTGTCCTTCATAGCTGCGATTGCAGTTGTATAGTTGCAGAAATAATTTGATTAAAAAGCGTATTATTGGGCTAAAATATAACTCTTTTTTTAAAATCACATCAGTAATGCTTTTTAATGATATTGATGCCTTGGCTCTTATCAGTCATGTTATATTATCAACGGAATTATTTATATCAAATTAGGCCACACCTTTCATTAAATTTTAAAAAAAGAACATCTAGTCGCTGTATTATTTGACTTAGAGAAAGCTTATGATACTGCATGGAAGTATGGTATTATGAATGATCTTCATGACCTTGGTCTTAGAGGCCGATAACCCATTTTTATAGAGAAATTCTTAGATGATATACAATTTCGTGTCCGAATGGGTTCAGCCCTCTCTGATATTCATGAACAGGAGAAGGGTGTTCCACAGTGCAGCATACTCTCTGTCACACTTTTTAATATAAAGATTAACAGTATAGTAAAATGCATCAATCCATATGTGGATTGTTCGCTATATGTTGACGACTTTGTTATATGTTATCGTGCAAAAAACATGAATACTATCGAGAGACAATTACAACAATGTCTCAATAAAAGAAATAAAAAAGGATCGGAAAGGGAAAGTAGCATTCAAGGAAGACAGTCAACCACAAAACACAGAAACAAACATGGAAACAGACAAACAAGAAGGCAAAAGTAATAATAAAAGTAAACGACATCACAAACACAAAAGGGTTGACAATAGGGCTACCGCCTTGGAACGGTCAGTGGCAAAGTAGGCCACTGGGGGTTCAAACCGGTTCTAGGGTGCACCAAACCTCACACTTACCCTACTGTCATCCCATTAAAACAGGACAGTGTAAATAAAGAAATCTCCGCCATGATCTAATCTCTAACCAACAAGGCAGCATCAATAGGCAATATAAGTAAAACACAAATATGCTCGTGTAAATATAATACAAAAAACAATAGCCTAGAAAGCCAAAATGAAGGTACTCATTGACTTGGCAGAAGCCAGAGCAGTAAGGGAATACACCATTAAGGACACGACAAGAAAGATCATGGACGAACATCAAACGCCACCGTCCCAATGGGCTTTAGGTAGGCGTCATCATAGGGTCCACAGCCTGTCCGGTCATCGTACAATTAAAGAGGAAAGCATAGTGGCGAACTGTAAAAGGGTCCACTATCAAGCATGCAGTACGTTGCAAAATGATAGGGTCATAACCTCTTTTGGTAAACTTTTTAACAAGTTTAACAAAGATAGTATGAAAGTGATCATGACCAAGAATCTTACGAAGTTTATCAATCACATGACCATAGAAGTCAGGTTGTAATTGTCCTTGTCGCAGAAGAGTCCTTAAATTACATTTATATTTGGAAAGAAGATCAGAGTTACGATAATAAAATTGTGCAAAGGTTTTACGAAGTTTATGGTAACGGTAACCCTGATTCAGTAACGTTTTAGTTATACAAATATTACGAATATTAAAGTCCTCAACTCGAGTACAAGCTCTAGAAAAACGAATGAGTTGAGACACATACACCCCATAAGAAGTTGCTCGGGGAACATCCCCATCCAAGTGGAGATAATTAACAATGTCAAAATTAAAAACACATTTAAACATTTAGGAATCCAGTACATGGTAGGCAGTTTATTTTGCTTATCGTTTACACCAGCCTTGAAAGTAGTGCACCGAGTGATATGTGCGGAAACACCATCATCCTCAGTAGAATTAACTGGAGTATACGAATAGGTGCTGCCGAGTTCCAGAGATAAAACATTGACGTAATGTAGGCGTCAAACAATAATAACAATATTAGCTGCTTTATCTGCAGGAACTAAAACAAATTTATTATGGAACTCCTGAATTCCCGATTTTAAATTACGAAAGGAAAACCTAGGTCTCGGAGGAAGTAAAGAGGGGTTAGCATTATAAAAGTTAATACGTGTATCTATAATTTGAAGAATTGACTTTTTCCAAGTAGAAAGCGAGTTTGGGTCCGCATGTTCTCTACGACACCATTTAATACTAAAATCTTCAATGGAGTGGGCGATCTGGGCACGACAGGCATTAAAATCAATAGTTGAAGGTAATCTATATTTAGGACCTTTCGAAAACAAATGCCGAATACGTTTATCAAATATATCAAAATTACCAGTGATGGCATGACCTGCTGGAGCATAGCAACATTTTGATGTGTTGCATTCACAATCCTTAGGAGTATAATGTACTATATCAAGGTCAGAAACTATTTTATTATAGTTGAAAATAATATTTCTAATAGGCTTTTTATATTTATAACAAATTACAGGACTTTCGGAATTTTTTAAATATTTTGGGATAGAATCAACTACATGAGTATCCCGAAAAATACTAGGCATGTCAATGAAATCAATACTTTTATTAATATATAGTAGTTTTAGAAAATGCCTGACGTGATCAGACTCCTTGTCAATATGGGGTCGGAGAACATGTTGTGTGTAGCTTTGAACTAAGGAAGCAGTGTTATACAAGGGATCTGTACGAATGAAAATTTTGTCTACTTCCTCGTCGATCAACTTTAGTGAAGAAATGGACAAAGAGGTAAGCCGTGAAAGCATAGAGTGCTTTCCAGACTGTTTAAAAATAGTATGTAAATCAGCGACAGAAATAATTACCCGTGATTTACGTTTGATGTTACCATTACGCCTAAGACCATGAGACCTAGATTTACGCTTTCGAACAGAAAATATAGAAAAAATGTCAATATTAGGATCTTTAGAAATATTTCCTTCTTGATAAATATTGTAAACTTCAGACCTGGTCTGATGAAAATGGTTTTAAATTTCTAAATCTAAAACTAATTGTATGCACTTTTGTTAACTTCGTAAACATCGTGAAGACCCTCATCTAACACTGGATGTGTCACCAATACCAGTAGTGGATGAGACAAAATTCCTTGGTCTTATTTTCGACCGTAAATTAACGTTCATACCAAATGCCTTAAAGCTCTTAACTTACTTAAAGTTGTTGCAAACACTAACTGGGGAGCAGATCGGAAAGTCCTCTTGCGACTTTACAGATCTCTTATCCGATCCAAGCTGGACTACGGCTCGATAGTATATGGATCGACTCGCAAGTCGTACTTGCAGATGCTCGACCCTATACATAATCAAGGAGTACGACTCGCCTTAGGTGCCTTTCGTACATCACCAGCTGAAAGTCAATATGTTGAAGCTAATGAACCATCACTGTCTCATAGACGGGACAAATTAGCTCTTCAATAGGCCATTAAATTAAAGTCTAACCCTTCAAACCCAACATTCGATAATGTTTTTAATCCTAGTTGTGAACCTCTTTTTGGTCGAAAACCGAAGGCCATTCGACCATTTGGTCTTCGTATTAAACCAAAATTAAGAGACACTGAAATAGACCTAAATTTGATTGCCAAGTACAAAGTACCACAAATTCCACCGTGGACTTTGGAAACACCAACAATTATTTTTGATTTTTGTAATAATAACAAATCCAGTACAGAACCTACTGTCTTCAAAGCAAATTCAGTGAAATTAAATCGAAATACAGTAACTTTCAACATATATACACAGATGGCTCTAAAGATGGAGATAAGGTAGCTGCAACAGCTGTTGTTCACAAACACAGCATAAAGAGCCGCCTGCCTGACAAGGCCTCTATCTTTTCAGCTGAACTTAAGGCAATTGAACTTGCCTTAAATTATATTCAGGAATCTGATGATGACCATTTTGTAATCTTTTCTGATTCCCTTTCATCTCTTCAAGCACTGGGTAATGCGAAACATGATAACCCAGTTGTGCTTCAACTTTTAGAAAAGTACAATTCTCTTATAATTGATAATGTTATTTTCTGCTGGCTTCCAAGCCATGTAGGAATACGTGGTAATGATATAGCGGATAGTGCTGCTAAGGCAGTATTAGATTTACATATATCTTATACCAAATTACCTTATAATGATTTTAAAAGTTGTATTAACACATATATTCGTAACTCTTGGCATACCGCTTGGGATTTGTCAGTTAACAATAAACTCCATTCAATTAAACCGTTACTTGGAGAATGGCGTTCTTCTAGTAGACCCATTCGTCGAGAGGAAGTTGTCCTAGCCCGGTGCAGGATAGGGCATACACGTTATACTCATTCATATTTATTACAAAGAAATACAAAAAGATCGGACAGGGAAGGTGAGCAATTACCAGAATGTATACCCTGCTTTGCAGCGTTAACGGTCAAACACATCTTATTGGAATGTGTAGACTTTGATCCTATGCGTCAAAGGTACTACAATGTTAATACTATGAAAGAGTTATTTGATACTGTAGATTTTAGTCTTGTTTTAGATTTCCTAAAAGAGATCCGACTATATAAATCATTATAATGTGTTCTTATAGATATTTACTTGTTTATATACCCATTGACAGGCATTTGTTGATTTACATACATAGTTTATATTACACCTTATCATCCCTTATTTTTTAATAGTTTTATCTTTATATATTTACACTAATATTTAAATAATACTTCATTTTTCATCAATTTTTGCGCACAATATGACCTATTTATGTGTCGACGTGCCGTAAAACACCATTCATTCATTCATTCATTAAATTTATGAAAGAAAACAAGCATGTGACATTTATGTTTGCATATCGACTTGATACGTGTCAAATACAACAAGCAACGTATACAATTATGTAACCGACCAGTCATGTTTAAAGCGAATGTAGACATCAACTCAATCAGACTGTTTAAAACAAAACGTGTAGTAACGGGTGAATAATTACCAAAATTGGATGAAAAAAAGATTCAATTCAATTCAATATTTTTATTTTCCATAACATTAACAAGTTTATTGCCTAAACAAGGCGGAATACAATACACAATATTTCAGAGTAGAGTACAAATAACATACATAGTTCAGTTAGAGAATGAATATATATATTTCGGTGGAACAGTTATAATTACTACTTTCTATCAATGACATTTTATCACATGTTATTACCATTATCAAGATTGTGTTTAAAAAGCATTCATATTTAAGGACTTTAGAACAATGCATAGAAACTCTGACTACCTTTACATCCATTAACCATTCATTTATCAGACTAAGTTTAAGTCGTTTACCCGTTTACTCATGAAATACAATTTATAATTTACTTCAACGGACCTCACGCGCTATACAAATAACTCAGCTTTACTTTGAGATCGCGAGGAATTAGTGACAAAATAAACACGTGACTCTGTTACACTTACCGGGAACCAGTCAGTGTATACAAAACGTGAAGAATATCGGAGAAAATTATTTTATAAATTTCCAGTGTTTATGTAGGTTGCCGACAAAGAGACTTACAGGAGTGTTATTTAAGAAGACATAGAAGAAAAAAAAAGTATGATATTGGACCTTTGGAAACGGCCGAGCACGACACATACGAAATATTGCAGTCTCGGTTTGATTGAGACTGTTCATGAGCGGTAGTGAAATATGCACTTTGTCGATTTAGAATTGCGAAAAAATGAGTTTTGACTGCAAATTTTGACGATTACTTTTGGCCATTGCTCGCTGTATATTACATGTGTGGTGGGTTGTGTATTGGTAAATTCCAATATTGCCCACGCTTGCCGCTTAAAAACCCGTCACGCTCGAGTGAACACAACAACTAAAGCGCAGGTAACGCGCAGGCAGTAGAAACATTGAAAATGGCTAGTAACAACACAAATGATGCTGATTTTGTAGAAAAGGTCATGGTTTCACCAGCGGTGAATAAAGTTATACAATCCCGCGAAGTAATTGCCAGCACGCGCAAAAGATGTCATTCGGGTGATAGCAGTGAACAATTAGAATCAAACAAAAAGCTAAAACCTACACTCATTTCTGATGAGAATTCTGAGTTGATGGCCATGCTTAAAGTTGAACTTGTATGTTTTAAATCAGAATTACGAGCGGAAATCAGTACAACACTTGAGAATAAATTTGAATCGTTCGAAAAGAAAATTACTGATGCTGTACTTAAAGTGGTCCAAGAAGAAAGTTTAGCAGTTAGAAAAGAGTTCAACGAGAGAATTGACGGGCTTTCAAATAAATTGGAACAAAAAATGATCAAAACACTAGAAAATAAAATGGAATCTAAATTGAAAAACGCAAAAGATGAACTTAAAGCAGTATTAGATATCTCAAAGTTGCAAGATGAAATTTCTGAAGCTAAGAAAAGCTATGCGGAAGCAGCCAAATCTGAATCTCCAGATTCTAGCAATAACACGAACATCGTAATAAAAAACTTGGCATCTGATAGAAATGAGAAAACAGACAACACACTGCTACTTAATTCAGTAAATAAACTAATCAGAGACGGTCTAAAATTCACAGATATAAAGGTAAGGAAATGTGATAGAAAAGTTTCTAAAGGTCAAAACCCGGGTGTAGTTGTTGTTTCAATCGAGACCGTTGAACAGAAAGTAAAAATTTTGAAAAGCAAATCCAAGCTGAAACATGTGTCGGGCTATGAGCGGGTCTACATCGAGAACGACAGAAGTTTGGAATCGAGAGTGAGCGAATCAAACATGTTCACGGTTCTAAAAGAAATCGGCAGAGCGCAGAATTAGTATATGTCTGGAAATGGCAGAATCATCAGGAAAACAGGTGATCGTCGTTAGGGAGGTATAACGGTTGGAGTATGGAATGTTGGTGGATGGTCCCTTAAAAACAACAGTGATGAAAATATTAAATATAACATTATTAAGCATTTTAACTTTGATATATTTGGCATTTGCGAAACCTTTCTGAAAAATGATGAAACATTGACTATGAATGGCTATAAATGGGTTGGAAATAACAGAAAATTACTTCACACAAAAGCAACCCGAGGATCTGGTGGTGTATGTGCTTTTATTAAAAATACATTACTTGATTCATACACGTGAACAGTTGATTCAGCGATGGAAGATGCTATGTGGTTAAAATTTAATCACACTGAAATAAACCACACGTTCAATGTCTGCATTTGCTACTTGCCACCGGAAAGGTCATCGCGTCGTTGTGACGCTGAGTCTTTCTATTCAGATCTGATGTTAAAAGTGTATGAGATTCAAAACGATGGTGATCTGATTATATGCGGCGATTTTAATTCACGAATTGGTGACGAATCTGATTATATAGAAGAGGTAGATTGTGTTAAGCCTAGGGAGGTCATCGATGACAACGTGAACCCCTATGGACACCTTCTAATCGACTTCTTAGTCGACACAAATCTATGTGTTGTAAACGGTAGATTAGGTGAAAACAATTTCACGAACATAGGTATACATGGAAACTCAGTAGTTGATTACTTTATAGTGCCTCATGAGCAAATACTGAAGCATACATGCTTTAATGTTCATCCTATTTCTAATATTATAAATGAATTAAACCTGCATGTACCTCAAAATCATCAGAGCATGCTATTCTCAGTCTGGAAATGAATACCCTACCAGTGCGTTGTAATTCATATACTCAAATAGAAAATAGCAATATTGACCTTAAGTTAGCATGTAAGAGTAAATACATGGTAAATGATATACCAGCTTCGTTCTTAAATTGTGCAGATTCAGTAGAACAAATTACAATCACCATAACCCGAATTGAGAGTGACCTGCACAGCGAAAATGATATAAAATCAGCATATAAAGAGTTTTTCAATTTAATCAGTAGAGAAATGAAATCGAAGCTAAAGGTGAAAATGTCATCGAATATCATTTCAAAGCCGCACGAGGCCAAAGCAAAGCCATATTGGAACACTGAACTGCAAGATCTATGGGACGAATCTTGTAAACGCGAAAAACTGTGGCTGCTTAGTAAAAATTGTAACTCAAGAAAAATGAAACTTAGAGAAGAATATTGTGTTGCACGTAAATTGTTTGATAAAAGTAACAGAAAATGTAAGCGTAAATATCGAATTGATGAACAAAATAAACTCGAACAAGATCTTAAAAACACTGAAAGCACTAGAGACATCTGGAAAAAAATAGGTAAACTAGGTGTTGCAAATGATAGAAAACTAAATATTCCATAGGAAATTAAAACAGACCAAGGTGACATCATAAATGATAAACAAAATGTGTTGAATAAATGGAGACTAGAATATGATTCTCTGTTCAATGGTATTCCTGAAGGTTCAAACTTTGATGATACGCATTTGGAAAATATTAGAGAACTCGCCAAAAATCCAGACAACCCAATATTTCCCAAACCTGACAGCACAACTCTAAATTTGCCAATTTCTAGAGACGAGGTTAAACTGTCAATTTACAATGCTAAATTACGTAAAGCTTCAGGTTTTGATCAAATTCCTGCTGAAATATTAAGAAATGAAACGTGTGTTGATATTTTGTTCAAAATTGTAAGATATGCTTTTGACAAAGGGGTGGTTCCAACAGAATGGACCAAGGGTATTATAAGTCCGATATTTAAAGGAAATGAAGCAAATAACCCATTGAACTATAGGCCTATTACGTTATTGTCTATTCCATGCAAAATGTATGCTCACATTTTGAATAAACGCTTAACCCATTGGCTTGAGACAAATAATTTGTTAGATGATGGACAAAACGGTTTTAGAAAGAACAGAAGTTGTCTGGATCATATATACACATTGTACACTATTGTTAACAATAGAAAGATAGTCAACAAAGAGACGTGTGTCTGTTTTGTAGATTATAAAAGGGCATTCGATACTATTCAAAGAGATTGCCTCTGGTTCAAACTCATGACTTTGGGTATTCATGGTAAAATATTGAATGCCATACACTCGCTATATGTTGATGTGTCATGCTCTGTCAGAATAAAAGAATATGAAACTGATTGGTTTGATGTAAAACAAGGAGTAAAACAATGGTGTGTTCTCTCGCCAACTTTATTTTCTATTTATGTGAATGATTTAGCCAAAGACATAAATGATTTAAAGTGTATGGTAACACTGTCTGATGAACTATGTTTAGCTATCCTATTGTATGCTGATGATATTATAATTTTAGCTGAGAACGAAATTGATATGCAAAGAATGTTAGATAAAGTTAGTGAATGGTGTAATAAATGGCGCATGTGCATCAACGAGACAAAAACCAAGGTGTTGCATTTTAGATCAAAACATGTAAATAAATCGGATTTTAAATTCAAATGTGGAACTAAAGACATTGATTTCGACTGTAATTATAAATACCTTGGATTTTGGTTCAATGATCATCTTGAACTTGTTAAAAAGTTTATCAAAAGAGGTTATGACCCTATCATTTTGCAACGTACTGCATGCTTGGTTGTGGTTTGATGTTTGTTCATGATCTTTCTTGTCGTGCCCTTAATGGTTTATTCTCTTACTGCTCTGGCTTCTGCAAAGTCATTGAGTACCTTCATTGTGGCTTTCTAGGCTATTGTTTTTTTGTATCATATGTACACGAGCATATTTGTGTTTTACTTATATTGCCTATTGATGCTGCCTTGTTGGTTAGAGATTAGATCATGGCGGGGATTTCTTTATTTACACTGTCCTGTTTTAATGGGATGACAGTAGGGTAAGTGTGAGGTTTGGTGCACCCTAGAACCGGTTTAAACCCCCAGTGGCCTACTTTGCCACTGACTGTTCCAAGGCGGTAGCCCTATTGTCAACCCTTTTTGTGTTTGTGATGTCGTTTGCATTTATTATTGCTTTTGCCTTCTTGTTTGTCTGTTTGCGTGTTTGTTTCTGTGTTTTGTGGTTGACTGTCCTCCTTGAATGCTACTTTCCCTGTCCGATCTTTTTATATTTCTTTTGATATGAAACTGTCCATTAAAGAGGTAGCAAAGTCAGCCAGTAGAGCTCTTAGTGCAATATATACTAAATTTATATGTGCTGGTGGAATGACTTTCAGTGTTTATACAAAAATGATTGAATCCATTATTGAGCCCGTATTATTCTATTGTTCTGGTATATGGGGTCAAAATAAATTCAGTGAAATAGAAACTGTTAGGACGATATTTTCTGGGAGCTACACAATACTGCTCAAATATCTCCGCCAGGGGAGATCTAGGGTGGGAGTCTTGCGGCACTTAACAGAAAATTGAAACGGTTCGATTATGGT
The DNA here is from genome assembly GCA_037043455.1 of Cyrtodaria siliqua. Classification (NCBI taxonomy): domain Eukaryota; kingdom Metazoa; phylum Mollusca; class Bivalvia; order Adapedonta; family Hiatellidae; genus Cyrtodaria; species Cyrtodaria siliqua. The sequence goes on from JAWPHD010000148.1 coordinate 124,619, forward strand.
GCAGATAAAAAAATATGCCAGAACATAGAATAATACGTAGAGTGCATGAATGGTCTTTGAATAAATCAAGGTCATGGGAAAGTAAAATGCTTAAGTTTATTCAAAGCACATATTCTGCAGAATATATGATATGTATAAATCCAAATGCAAGTGTCTGTGTACGTAAAATACGTGAATACCTGAACCAAGAAGATAAAAATGTATGGCTTGGAAAACTAATGAATGATGGAAAAAACTGTCAAAATGGTAATAAATTAAGAACGTATAGAAAGTATAAGACAGAACTTAAAACTGAATATTATGTAAAGTGTAATCTAAGTAGGGGCCATCGACGCATTCTTGCTAAATTTAGAAGTTGCAATCTGCCCTTAGCAATAGAAACAGGGAGATATGCTCGACCGAAAACACCTGTTAGTGAACGACTTTGTAAATGTTGTACCAAGTCAACTACAGAGGATGAAACTCATTTTTTAGTCGACTGTGATTTTTACTCAGATCTGAGATATGATCTTTTTAATACTGCAAGCCAGTTAGATAATAGATTTTTAAACGGTTCGTCTATAGAAAAATTATTTTTTCTGATGAACTGTGATTCTTTACAGTACAAGTTAGCAAACCTACTTCTTAAAATGTATAAAAGGAGAGTTTAAGCTTTATGAACGAATAATATTGTAACTGAATCACAGTTTACTCATTATATATATAAATCCATTAAATACACATACATGCTCTTTTAAATTCTCTACTTATTTATGTGTGAATATATGCGTGGATGAATATGCATATAGAGAGAGAGATAAGTACATACAATTTTAACCTTTAAATACGTATGTGTTTGTGCAGTCACGGTTAATAAGGCTATCCAGATTTTTTTTTTTTTTTTTTTTTACCAGATATTTTAAGTTAGTACCGTTTAAGTCTTTTACACATTTTAAGTAATTGTTTTACATACTATAATACATATTAAATGTAAGTATTATACTAGTATATATATTAAATGTAAATACTTATTTATCTAGAGATAGTACATATAATCAGTTGTTGTATTATATATTAACTCTGACTGAACAAAACCGTCCAGCTGCACATTTGATGATGGCATTTTTATAATGTATATACATTTATAGTGTAGATATAATGAGATTATTGATTTGAAATATATGTGTTTGAAGTGTCTCATAGGTCGTTATTACGGCCGGGTATAAAAGTTTGTTTGTGTAATATTTGAATATGTTTGTAACTTTTATATATGACACTATAATAAACTATTAAAGTCTAAAGTCTAAAGTCTTACCTGAGTTACTTAACGAATGGATTATACCACTTATGTTATCAATATTATTGTGATTATTAATTAGTCAAGGATTAAGTCTAATTCTCTTTTGATTGTATGGAAATAACGGAGCCAACATGTAAGTATTTAGAAGAAAACAAATTAACATTATCAATAATTTATAGAAGATTAGACCATGTGAAGGTTCTTTTGAAACGGAACGGATATGGTAGCCTTCCCCGCCCCACCACGCCACGCCGTAACCCCATTTCAAACCAAACCATTTCGACACGTAAACGAATCGGCACCTAGACGTTTCGGCGTCAAACCATTTCGGCATCTATCGCAATCTGCCCAGCGGTTCTTGAGCAAAGGATTTTTTAAGGCTTTGACCATATATGGTAATGGCGGCCATCTTGGATCTCGCGCTGACCAAATTCTAACAAATGTAAAAAGCAATCATCCACGGATCATCCATGTGAAGTTTGGTCGAAACTGGCAAAATGGTTTCTGAGAAGTCGTTTAAAGCAAAAGTTAACGACGACGACGGACGAAGAGTGATTGCAATAGATCACCTTGAGTCTTCGGCTCAGGTGATCTGAAAATAAAACATCATAGTTAACTTGAAGCAACAACGAATGTGATGTATCCCCTTACGTAAAAACATAGTAATTTCTTTAATTATGGATTCATTTTTTATTTTAAAAATGTCAAACTCTGTTGGATTCTATTTATCGAAAAAGATTTATTGACATAAATTAAATACAATTTAATTTCTGTTAATACTGAAGCATGCACACTCTTATATGTGGATTAAAGTGACGTTTACGCCACATTAACCCAAAATACACGAATGAACATTCAAAGCAGAGATACTGCACATGCTGTTGTAATCGCGCCACGATGGTCTGTAGTACTCTGAAGTCAAACAGGTCTTATGATTATGACTCGATTTAATTAGCATGACATATATTTAACATGAGATATCTACCCCTATGGCCCTAGTCTTGTCCAGGGACCACACAATTTATATATATATCGATCATTTTGGGTTGTGTGGACGCTTTTTCTACCGAAGATTTAGTATTACCTGCTTCCAGTTTTTCTTCTCCGAAAACAGGAATCCTATTTCATCATCACATGGCATTAATGTGCCAGTATCCTGCATATGCATTCGACACATTCTCAGTCCCACATGTACGTTAATTGTCTCACATTCGGCACGTGCGCGACATTCATCGATGCATCCAGAGTAGGCCTTATTCCACAAGACGATGTCATGGTCACCAATCATACATTCAGCTTGGAATGTTTCTATGACGAATTGTGTACTCAATACGCGGACTACTTGTACAGCAGCCAGAAAAATTAGTTCCTGCCATAGTATCCTCATTAATCCCCTCTGAACTTTCTTCGTGGTTCTTCGTAACATAACTCCAATCGTGTTTGTCTTACAGAAAATGAAACGAGCTTTTATCACTACATTTTGCTAACAATGTCTGATTTACGAGCATGTGAATCAATGAACAAACACACTGAAATACCATGCGTGTTGTACAATGGCAACTGTGTTCCGTTATTTATTGTCTGTTTCTGTTTATTCCCAAAGCACAATATTCATTGTTAAAAGGCTGCTAAAGTCCCATGTCCATGACCGTATCCGTGTAAATTATGTAAAGACTAAAGTTGGTTAAAACTAAATATTTATATTGCATTTGCTACGATGAATCTTATTTTACACGCTGCATTTCATTTTCCGATGACTAACATTCCCTTCGGAATATCTCATGATATGCCCTTTAACGGTTTTTATTGGATAATGGGCGGAGCTTAACTAAATAGAATATTGCGCATGAGGGGTGTGTCTAAAATGGCTGTTACATTTTACTCCATAAAAATCCCCGTATAATAAACTATTTTTTTCGAAATAAATAGTAAATCCGTCCACAGACCTAATAACGGCAGGTACTACTGGCCTGCTACCTTCGATATATCTGTCAGTGTAATACACCACCTTGTGACGAATCAAACATGTTAGCCGACAAACGGAAAGTAATATCAGACGTATAAACAAAGATTCACAGAATTTGCCATCAAAACCGCATAAACGCGAAGAAATGCAAATCAAGTCGTCAAGATCATTGAAGAAAGGCTCGTTGATTATGAGTAGATGTATTTAATAACATTGTGTATTGAATTAACGTAACACTTCAGAACTAAGCACCACTTATTAAGGAACTAACGGTCTCACACCACAATTAATTTCCCCATAGGTTACTGTACAGCCGTTTCCAACATATGAGCTTCAAAGCTGACTAGCAGAACTTGTTGTTGGTTTAATATCTTCAAGACAGCCATGACCTGTAGTATAAAACAATAAAATAAAAAGAATAAAATAGAAACAATAGCCAGGTTGTTTTTTTCCCTCTCTCCTATTTATGTGACCCCTATATACTATTTAGCTGAATATGTGGTGCTTCGGTCAAATGCCTATGACATTTGAATTAAGAAATAAAAATACTTCCAGCGGGTTTATATTGTCCCAGCTCAATACCTGATGGGCGGGACTTGAACTTCATCGATATCAAAGGCCGTAGGACCATGATTTCGATGTTTTTTAAGTCCCAAACACCAGGTTTTGATCTCGCACAATATAAACCCGCTGGAAACCAGCTGGAAACCCGCTGGAAATATTTTATTTCTTATCTAACATAGAGTTTTATGTATCATGAAACACATTTCGAGGGACTTCACACAATACAAACAAATTCTCACAACTTGCATTTTATGCCTTTCTCTCAACATCAAATGAGAAGAATATACAGCTTTATCCTATTTAAATGTCCTTTTGTCTGTAGGTCCATGAGCTTTCAGGGCAGATAATAGAGGTGTGAGACCTACATGCACTTTCGGCACATATTAGGCAAATGTACATACATTAAGACTATAAAAACAAATTAAATATCTTCATTAAAGAACACATCTCAGTCGTTTGTAAAGAGGATTGAAAGAAACAATTATAATTTTATCTTTGTGTTAACTCCGGAATGCTGTGGAAGTACTGGTAATACAGAGCTTGTTAGGACTTGTCCAGGAAGCTGTGATACAATTGTAAGCTGTGATACAGTTGTAAGCTGATACAATTGTAAGCTGTGATACAGTTGTAAGCTGATACAATTGTAAGCTGTGATACAATTGTAAGCTGATACAATTGTAAGCTGTGATACTATTGTAAGCTGTGATACAATTGTAAGCTGATACAATTGTAAGCTGTGATACAATTGTAAGCTGATACAATTGTAAGCTGTGATACAATTGTAAGCTGTGATACTATTGTAAGCTGTGATACAATTGTAAGCTGTGTTACTATTGTAAGCTGTGATACAGTTGTAAGCTGATACAATTGTAAGCTGTGATACAATTGTAAGCTGATGCAATTTTAAGCTGTGATACAATTGTAAGCTGTGTTACTATTGTAAGCTGATACAATTGTAAGCTGTGATACTATTGTAAGCTGTGATACAATTGTAAGCTGATACAATTGTAAGCTGTGATACTATTGTAAGCTGTGATACTATTGTAAGCTGTGATACAATTGTAAGCTGTGATACAATTGTAAGCTGTGATATACAATTCTAAGCTGTGATAAGCTGTGATACAGTTGTAAGCTGATACAATTGTAAGCTGTGTTACTATTGTAAGCTGTGATACAATTGTAAGCTGTGATACTGTTGTAAGCTGTGATACAATTGTAAGCTGTGATACAATTGTAAGCTGATACAATTGTAAGCTGTGATACTATTGTAAGCTGTGATACTATTGTAAGCTGTGATAAGCTGTGATACATTTGTAAGCTGTGATTCAATTGTAAGCTGATACAATTGTAAGCTGTGATACTATTGTAAACTGTGATACAATTGTAAGCTGTGATATACAATTGTAAGCTGTGATACAATTGTAAGCTGTGATATACAATTCTAAGCTGTGATAAGCTGTGATACAGTTGTAAGCTGATACAATTGTAAGCTGTGATACTATTGTAAGATGCCACAAGCTGAGGTAGAAAGGCATTTTAAGTCAAGTTGTAATTGTCGATAATGCGATGCGACTGAACATTAAAGATAACTTTGCAAAATTGCTTTTTTTTAAAAAAACTTGCGGCTTTCCATTAAATTTTCTACATAAATTGCATTTGTTCAATCGTTATTATGAGTTATAAGAATAGTAACAAGCAAATTTTTTTTGCATATTACTAACTGTTGATTACATTTCACCATTAATATATTCAAACCTATGGCAGAATAACGAAGACAAGTTGAAAACTTAAAATTGTATTTAAATATAACAGATTTTAAGTCAAAATTATACTTGATTAATAAATCAAGAAATTAATTTTTTAATACTTGATAAATACCTCAAGATTGCCATGTGTCCCTTTAACAGACGTCACGATGTGATGCTACAATGGCTCGAGACTGTTTGTTTCTTTCAAATATCGTATTGCAAAGTTCATGTCATTACTGCAATTGTGGTTTCTGTAATATTGTATCGTGCCATTGATACGTGTCGTCATAATACTGCGCCGTGCCATTGATACGTGTCGTCATAATACTGCGCCGTGCCATTGATACGTGTCGTCATAATATTGTGCCGTGTCATTGATACGTGTCGTCATAATACTGCGCCGTGCCATTGATACGTGTCGTCATAATACTGCGCCGTAAGATAAAGTTACCTTTACTGTTTACCCAACTTAGTCATCCAATTAGTTGCCTTGAGAGCAGATTTTCGAATATTTGCACCAATTTATAAATATTTTACTATCAGCGCTCTTCATGGTTTAGAGCGTAAACTATATAGAGAATACCGATAAACCTGTGGTAAACATTAAATCGGATAGAAGCTATGAGGCAACATCTTCACCAATAAGAACCGCGGTCCTTTACTAAGATTCCTCCATTTCGGTTTCTTAATGGTGCAGAATGTTCTTCATGGCATCTTATATATATACTTACAGGATGCCGTAATTAACGCTAGATCATCGGCATGTTCTTGTTTTCTGTCTTTTGCTTTTTTTTTAAAAGACATCAAAAAAGACAACATCGAAACGACATCCATTTTACCGATATATTGATATCGTTCACAGACACACCAGATAGACCGACAGAAAGACAATGCTCTATTTCATAAATTATTTTTAAAAAAAGTGGAAAACTTCAATATTATAATGGATGTGGTTCCGGTTTCCATTTGTTTTCTGCACAAAGGGACAGGACGCTTGTATGCAAAATCAAGCGTCAATGATGATTCAGACTAAACGCCAGTTTTCATAACAGTCAATGTTTCCTACAAATCATAAATAACTGAGGGGAAGTTTTCAAATAAACAATTGAGCCCCCAACCAACCTGTACTGTGATACACCGCTGGTTCCCATAGGTTGGTACGTGCGTAGGTACGTGTGTAAGGCACGTGTATGCGTATATAAATGTGTAGTATCTTGGACGTATGATGGAGAAAGTCAACACTTTGTTGTAGTTAGAACTGTTTGTATTTATTGTTGATCCATTGTAGATAATTGAAAGTAAGTACTAAATGTCTAAACACAAATGAAGTAAAACATGTCCTTTAGTAATCGGTGATGTAATCCAATTATATGTAATTTAAATATAGTTGGTGGTATCCAACTTCTAAATAAAATAATGTCAACTAATAATTTGTAAGATATGGTTGGATCCAAATCTATTAGAGACGGTTAAATCCGAACTCTCTGGACGCCTAGATAAGAAGTGTGTACATCTGCACAAAGACATCGAATCTTGGATAATTAATCTGTCACATGGGTCACCTTTAGCAATCGTAAATACTTGAATTCACGGATATGTAAAGAATATTATGTAATATTTAAGTGTAACAATTTTATGACAGAAAGGAAATCCAGTTGAAGATAAAACTAATATTACGATTTGACTGTTCGCAAATAATATTAATTGTAGTAGTATTTAACATAAATAAACATTTTTCTTGTAAAATTGTGTAAATAAAATCATTACCATTGGAAAACAATCAAACAGTATTTCAGTTTGATACCAAACACTACGCAGTTCAGTATGATGTTTCTGAAGCATTAATTGAATTCAATGTGCACGATTCATAAAAAGAACCGCTGATAATACTTCGATAAAAAGAAATGAAACTGCTTTGATATTGTAATATGTCACATGTATATTTTAATAATGAAATATAGCACTGTGACAACTGTATACCTCACGCCATCCGCATCTAGCTGCCAGTGGGTTTCGAACCCGCAGCGGGGAGCTATGATGGCTCTAAATAACTTATAATGTATTGACAAAAGCCTTTTATGCAACATTCAAATTAATTGCACTGTAATTTCTGACAAGAAATTCAACAATAGGCATTGTACTGGCTTAATATCAATACAGAATACATCAGTTAGATATGAACAAAACAGTGTCTCGTATATCAATTATTGACTATAACATGTGATAAATATGAAACAAACGCAATATATAGCGTTACAAAATAAGTTTCACAATGAACATGTTGTTCATGCATTATTTATTTAAAACATTACGCGGGTAGTTTACCGTGTTGAGTACAATACTGAATTCTGTAACTGAACACCGTTAAATGTATTAATTTATTTCACACCTCTATAATTCTAATCAAACGTTGTATTAGTATGATAATTTTCTAACAAATATACCCTTACATATTAATACTCCCATACACGGGACTGTCCCGTTCGGATTGACGAAGCTAAGGAAAAGTGTCTTGCGCAAGAACACAATCTCAGAGGCGACGGTGAGGCTTAAACCCATGTCCTATTGATTTCACGTCCACCGTGGCGCTTTTCCGACAGTGAGCTTTTCCACACATATACGTCATATATATTCAATAATGTCCTATGGCATGGTATCGTCATCTTACATGTAATTTAGGTCCAAGCTGGTGGACAGATGGGTCATCAAGAACAGATGGATTTTCCTATGCAGTGTCATTACAGTCAACAAGTTCAGATGCCACAAGGTCAACGTCAGATGAGAAGCCAGATGTCAACGCAAGGTCAAATGATGCAGGGTAAATCAATTTAATTAGTTAAAATAGTTTCGGAGCTAGGTCAGACCATTGCGGGAAGTCAGAGTTCAAATGGCCAAAGTTCAATGGGTATTCAGAGGCCAAACCAAGCGGCACTGAGTGAAAATATGTCAATTCAGGGGGTAAATGTCTATAAAAAGGAGCGCTATCGTATTACAAAAGCTGTTATCTTGACCTATGTTTTAGTATCATTTAATAATAAAGAAGACACTGTCATGTAACTTCATTCAATTAGTAAATATGTTTAAGCTCGTCTTTGAGCCTTCTGCTCAAAGGTGGACACTGGGATCACTATTTGTCTGTCGTCCGCTCGTCTGGCATCCGTCTGCCACTTTGAAAGTCCGATGACCGTAGTTTTCTTCTTTAAGGTAATCCTCAATACAAAATCCATTACAGAATCAACTTTGCCTTACATTACTTCTTCTAACAAATCGCATGACCAATTTTATACAAGCTACACGTGTATTAAAATTAGGTCAACGTGCCTTCCAAGATGGAAACCGTTAATAAACATAGTCGAAGTCTCCCTTTCTTAAAAACCGCTGATAATACTTCGACAATTTTGCTTAGTCATTTTCGCTAGGCACTAAACTAATTAATTTGTTAAAATTAAGTTCCCCGGATCTGAAATGATCTCGCGTTATCGGTCCAAAGTTAGTACAGATTTCACATGTTTTTCATAGTCGTATATCGGAAAAACTTGAGAAAGCTTCTATAAAGCATATATCTCTCATATAATGCGTGTTTCATTAGCTAAAGAAGCTCCACCACTTCATTCGGTCAAACTAGTATTGTCACTTAAGGTCACTAGTATCCCCGCCATCGTGTCTAGTCAGAAACAAACCTCCAACTAACAATTGGTGGAAATCAGAACCCGTTGACTAAAGTTGTTGTGCAGTCGGCGAAATTGCCATATTTTTCAAAAATCAAAGGCAATAGCTTTGTTAACTATTCGTCAGATGTGCTCATTTGTTAAACTCTACTAAGATCGTACTACTTACTAACCAACCATTTGATAACATTCAGTTCCCATTTGTAAAAAGTTAACATAGAAACGATGATCAGAAATTCGTCTTTCTTGATAACCAAGGGCAATAACCGAGTAAGGCACACACTAAATTATTTACGTTAGTGTGAACACACGCTCATCCTTTTCCTTTAATCAAAGGAGATAGCCCAGTGTTTCAACGTTGCTTATTTTCAAAGTTTAATATGAACGATTTTATTGATGTTTAACCTCGCTGTATATTGATTTTGATGAATATCGTAATACGTTTACTAAAGTTCTTGTGTACAAAAGCACAAATTTGACGTTTTGTCAAACACAAAATACTTCAATATTCATTGGAAATAACTCAGTATGGCAAGTTGTTGAAATGGGCAAAGCGTCTCCGTGGCCGAATGGTTAACAACGTTGCGTTGTTAACCTTCGCCTCTCACCGCTGCGGGTTCGATTCCTACTGGGAGCTCGACTTGAAAGTGAGGAAGTGTCGATTCTTACAGATAGTGGGAGGTGTACAGTACTGGTTCTATCCAGGAAAAGTGGGTAGCCTGCCGCCACCACAAAACAATCGACCGTCATATATAACCTTACATGTGTTGAAAATGACGTAAAACACAATACGTACTAACAATGTTCTGTTTGTTTACGGCCTCACAGCAAACCTGACGAAAGTCAGAAACAGTTTACTGAAGTTATTGTACACACAAGACATTTACATGACACATGCTCTAGTCAAATGTCGCCGGCTAAACAAATTAAATGAGTATATTATGTCAAGTTGTTGTATTCTTTCTAAAAGGAAAAGTCTAATTAATCCTTGGTATGGTCCATTATTTAACATCAGCTGGTAAAGCACAAAACGGTTAATAGTGCCCACTAAGTAAGGCACTGGTGGAGTGTAACCTAATGAGGTGTTGATTCTGTAGTGTGATATACTATATCGTCATACCATACAGGAATAAAATGTATTGAAACATAAATCCCAATATTTCTCCCATAGAAATGTAATACATGATAGTTAGATATACCATATCATTATACCATACAGGAATAAAATGTATTGAAACATAAATCCCAATATTTCTCCCACAGAAATGTAATACATGATAGTTTGATATACCATATCATCATACCATACAGGAATAAAATGTATTGAACATAATTCCCAATATTTCTCCCATAGAAATGTAATACATGATTTGTACCTAACATCTTACCAATATATTCTTATTCTTGCAGAAGAAGGTCTACAAAAAGATATCAAAATCTATGGACGAATAGCTGTGGTTAACAGAGTACTCGGAATTGGCCTGCTGGTGTGTGGTGGACTATCTGCGAAATATAGCGCCGATACCTTCGTGGGTGGCTTTGTCGTGGGAGTTTTGGTGAGTACTGTGTGACAGTTATTATGTGAGTTGGTTGAACGGTGTTTTACTTCATTTTAAGCACATTTTAGGCAATATATAACGGTCGATATTTTGTTAGTGGTGGAGGTCAACAACTCACGTATTCCTGGGTAGAACCAGCACTATACACCTTCCGCAACCGTAAGAATCGACACAATTACAAGCCGAGCTCCCAGTGGGAATCGAACCCGCAGAGATAAGAGGCGAGAACGTTTTAAACTCAGCATCTTTACTATCCTGTCCAGGTTTCAAACTTAACGTCTTTACTATCCTGGCCACAGATTCGCTTATTTATTATGTCCTAACATCCAGGTTAGACGGTTCTAGGCCAATTTTATCTTGATGTAAATGGAGGATGAGCCTGGCTTGTTTAGCGTAATATAACCGTTCATGTGTTGGTGCGCCGTAAAACACAATTCAATTCAATTCCATCACAAATAAACAAACTGTTCATAGTCAATCAATATGACATTGCGATAGTCAGTATGATTATTTCAGTTATTAAAGTATAGTTTTTAATATAACTATATATACTTTTATTTATCCCTCTTTCGGTTCAGATATATATTTCTCAAACACAGATCAAATTCCATAGAATAAGGCAAGGTAGGCTACTGATGTTACATATGTAATCTGTCTATTATAAGAATATGTCATATGGTATCCGGTAAAGATCGGGAATTCCAACCCCAGGTATGAATTGTTTTTATCGGAAACGAGGCTCTGCAGAGGGTCTGATTGAAACAATTATACCAATATATATTTCTCAAACACAGTTCAAATTCCATAGAATAAGGCCAGGTACTGATGTTCCATATGTATTCTGTCTATTATAAGAATGTTTCATGGGCATCCGGTAATGATCGGGAATTCCAACCCGAGGTTCCGATTAAAACAATTATGACGAGGGTTGGAATTCCATATCTGAACCGGATACCCATGATTGATTTTTTTTCTTGCATGTCATTGACATTTTGTGCGTAGACGTCGACAATAACTAACGTTTTTTATGTCTTCTTACTCAATGACGTCAATGTAGATGCGCGCGACTTTTATTTTCCCCCATGTGTAAGATCAGGCTTTCCATCACCCATATAAACTGCGGATAACCTTTTCCGGTAGACTATGCAAGAACATTTTTAATTATTATAAGGTAATGTTAAAAGTAAGTGGAGTGCGTGGTCAAATGGTAGAGCTTCGGAAACAAGATCGAGAGCTCTACAAATCGGGGCGATTTTTATAAATCTCTAGAAAGGATCATGCAAAGATGCTTCCGGTGAAGTATCGTCAAATTTTACCCAAGCAACAGTTCATGAAAAGAAGTCGTGGGTTCGATCCTCACCGTGGCCACGTTATTTGTCCTTGATCAAGATAATTAATCCACATTGCTTAGTACTTGTCTACCCTGGAAGCCAATGAGAGTGATTGATATTTTGCAAGAACGTATTTCGCAGTCGATGTAAAAGAAGTATGTTCAAACTTTCAATTAGAAATACGTATGCCATAAACGGTTATTAGATTTGTATTGGGATATATGCGCGAGTTTGTCTGCGTATACATAAGTCGCGACTATTAATACGCGCAAGAACTCATGCATATATCCCAAATACAAAACTAATAACCTATAATTACAGATTCTTTTTCTTCTTGTATAGGCGCTGGTACATGCCCTGCTGTGTAGGCAGATAGTAGTGAAAGGCTCTGTCTCACAGTCCGATGATACCAAGCAGAGGGAAGTCATACATATGGTAAGCAGAGGGAAGTCATACATATGGTAAGCAGAGGGAAGTCATACATATAGATATGGTAAGATGAGGGAAGTCATACATATGGTAAGCAGAAGGAAGTCATACATATATATATGGTAAGATGAGGGAAGTCATACATGTGGTAAGCTGAGGGAGGTCATACATATGTATATGGTAAGCAGAGGGAAGTCAAACATATGGTAAGCAGAGGGAAGCCATACAAAGTCATACGCATATGGTAAGCAGAGGGAAGTCATACATATTGATATGGTAAGCAGAGGGAAGTCATACATATGGTAAGCAGAGGGAAGTCATACATATGGATATGGTAACAGAGGGAAGTCATAGATATGACAAGCAGAGGGAAGCCATACATATAGATATGGTAAGATGAGGGAAGTCATACATATGGTAAGCTGAGGGAAGTCATACATATGTATATGGTAAGCAGAGGGAAGTCATCAATATGGTAAGCAGAGGGAAGTCATACATATGTTTATGGTAAGCAGAGGGAGGTCATACATATGGTAAGTAGAGGGAAGTCATACATGTATATATGGTCAGATGAGGGAAGTCATACATATGGTAAGCAGAGGGAAGTCATACATATATATATGGTAAGATGAGGGAAATCATACATATGGTAAGCTCAGGGAAGTCATACATAAGTATATGGTACGCTGAGGGAAGTCAAACATATGGTAAGCAGAGGAAAGTCATACAAAGTCATACGGATATGATAAGCAGAGGGAAGTCATACATATGGATATGGTAAGCAGAGGGAAGTCATACATATTGTAAGCAGAAGGAAGTCATACATATGGTGGGCGGAAGGAAGTCATACATATGGATATGGTAAGCAGAGGGAAGTCATACATATGGATATGGTAAGCAGGGGAAGTCATACATATGGTAAGCAGAGGGAAGTCAAACATATGTATATGGCAAGCAGAGGGAAGTTATACGTATGGATATGGTAGGCAGAGGAAAGTCATACATATGGATATGATAAGCAGAGGGAAGTCATACATATGGATATGGTAAGCAGAGGGAAGTCATACATATTGTAAGCAGAAGGAAGTCATACATATGGTGGGCAGAAGGAAGTCATACATATAGATATGGTAAGCAGAGGGAAGTCATACATATGGATATGGTAAGCAGAGGGAAGTCATACATATGGTAAGCAGATGGAAGTCATTCATATGTATATGGCAAGCAGAGGGAAGTCATACATACGGATATGGTAAGCAGAGGGAAGTCATACATATGGATATGGTAAGCAGGGGGAAGTCATACATATGGATATGGTAAGCAGAGGGAAGTCATACATATGGTAAGCAGAGGTAAGTCATACATATGTATATGGTAAGCAGAGGGAAGTCATACATATGTATATGGCAAGCAGAGGGAAGTCATACATATGGATATAATAAGCAGAGGGAAGTCATACATATGGATATGGTAAGCAGAGGGAAGTCATACATATTGTAAGCAGAAGGAAGTCATACATATGGTGGGCAGAAGGAAGTCATACATATGGATATGGTAAGCAGAGGGAAGTCATATATATTGTAAGCAGAAGGAAGTCATACATATAGTGGGCAGAAGGAAGTCATACATATGGATATGGTAAGCAGAGGGAAGTCATACATATGGATATGGTAAGCAGAGGGAAATCATACATATGGTAAGCAGAGGGAAGTCATACATATGTATATGGCAAGCAGAGGAAAGTCATACATATGGATATGGTAAGCAGAGGAAAGTCATACATATGGATATGATAAGCAGAGAGAAGTCATACATATGGATATGGTAAGCAGGGGGAAGTCATACATATGGATATGGTAAGCAGAGGGACGTCATACATATGGTAAGCAGAGGTAAATCATACATATGTATATGGTAAGCAGAGGGAAGTCATACATATGGATATGGTAAGCAGGGGGAAGTCATACATATGGATCTGATAAGCAGAGGGAATATGGATATGATAAGTAGAGGGAAGTCATACATATGGATATGGTAAGCAGAGGGAAGTCATACATATGGATATGGTAAGCAGAGGGAAGTCATACATATGGTAAGCAGAGGGAAGTCATACATATGGATATGGTAAGCAGAGGGAAGTCATACATATGGATATGGTAAGCAGAGGGAAGTCATACATATGGATATGATAAGCAGAGGGAAGTCATACATATGGTAAGCAGAAGGAAGTCATACATATGGATATGGTAAGCAGAGGGAAGTCATACATATGGATATGGTAAGCAGAGGGAAGTCATACATATGGATATGGTAAGCAGAGGGAATATGGATATGATAAGCAGAGGAAAGTCATACATATGGTTATGGTAAGTAGAGGGAAGTCATACATATGGATATGGTAAGCAGAGGGAAGTCATACATATGGTAAGCAGTGGGAAGTCATACATATGGATATTGTAAGCAGAGGGAAGTCATACATATGAATATGGTAAGCAGAGGAAAGTCATACATATGGATATGATAAGCAGAGGAAAGTCATATATATATGGATATGATAAGCAGAGGGAAGTCATACATATGTAAGCAGAGGGAAGTCATACATATGGATATGATATGCAGAGGGAAGTCATACATATGGATATAGTAAGCAGAGGGAATTCATACATATGGTAAGCAGAAGGAAGTCATACATATGGTAAGCAGAAGGAAGTCATACATATGGATATGGTAAGCAGAGGGAAGTCATACATATGGATATGATATGCAGAGGAAAGTCATACATATGGATATGGTAAGCAGAGGGAAGTCATATATGTGGATATGGTAAGCAGAGGGAAGTCATACATATGGTAAGCAGAAGGAAATCATACATATGGATATGGTAAGCAGAGGAAAGTCATACATATGGATATGGTAAGCAGAAGGAAGTCATACATATGGATATGGTAAGCAGAGGAAATCGTATATATGGATATGGTAAGCAGAGGGAAGTCATACAGATGGATATGGTAAGCAGAGGGAAGTCATACATATGGATATGGTAAGCAGAGGAAATCGTACATATGGATATGGTAAGCAGAAGGAAGCTATACAGATGGATATGGTAAGCAGAGGGAAGTCATACATATGGATATGGTAAGCAGAGGGAAGTCATACATATGGATATGGTAAGCAGAGGGAAGTCATACATATGGATATAGTAAGCAGAGGAAATCGTACATATGGATATGGTAAGCAGAGGGAAGTCATACTGATGGATATGGTAAGCAGAGGGAAGTCATACATATGGATATGGTAAGCAGAGGGAAGTCATACATATGGATATGGTAAGCAGAGGGAAGTCATACATATAGATATGGTAAGCAGAGGAAAGTCATACATATGGATATGATAAGCAGAGGGAAGTCATACATATGTAAGCAGAGGGAAGTCATACATATTGATATGATATGCAGAGGGAAGTCATACATATGGATATGGTAAGCAGAGGGAATTCATACATATGGTAAGCAGAAGGAAATCATACATATGGATATGGTAAGCAGAGGAAAGTCATACATATGGATATGGTAAGCAGAAGGAAGTCATACATATGGATATGGTAAGCAGAGGAAATCGTATATATGGATATGGTAAGCAGAGGGAAGTCATACAGATGGATATGGTAAGCAGAGGGAAGTCATACATATGGATATGGTAAGCAGAGGAAATCGTACATATGGATATGGTAAGCAGAAGGAAGCTATACAGATGTATATGGTAAGCAGAGGGAAGTCATACATATGGATATGGTAAGCAGAGGGAAGTCATACATATGGATATGGTAAGCAGAGGGAAGTCATACATATGGATATGGTAAGCAGAGGAAATCGTACATATGGATATGGTAAGCAGAGGGAAGTCATACTGATGGATATGGTAAGCAGAGGGAAGTCATACATATGGATATGGTAAGCAGAGGGAAGTCATACATATGGATATGGTAAGCAGAGGGAAGTCATACATATAGATATGGTAAGCAGAGGAAAGTCATACATATGGATATGATAAGCAGAGGGAAGTCATACATATGTAAGCAGAGGGAAGTCATACATATTGATATGATATGCAGAGTGTAGTCATACATATGGATATGGTAAGCAGAGGGAATTCATACATATGGTAAGCAGAAGGAAGTCATACATATGGTAAGCAGAAGGAAGTCATACATATGGATATGGTAAGCAGAGGAAATTCATACATACGGATATGGTAAGCAGAAGGAAGTCATACATATGGATATGGCAATTAGAGGGAAGTCATACAAATGGATATGGTAAGCAGAGGGAAGTCATACATATAAATATGGTAAGCAGAGGGAAGTCATACATATTGAAATGATAAGCAGAGGGAAGTCATACATATTGATATGGTAAGCAGAGGGAAGTCATATATATGGATATGGTAAGCAGAGGGAAGTCATACATATGGATATGATAAGCAGAGGGAAGTCATACATATGGATATGGTAAGCAGAGGGAAGTCATACATATGGATATGGTAAGCAGAAGGAAGTCATAAATATAGATATGGTTAGCAGAGGGAAGTCATACGTATGGTAAACAGAGGGAAGTCATACATATGGATATGGTAAGCAGAAGGAAGTCTTACATATGGTAAACAGAGGGAATTCATACATATGGATATTGTAAGCTGAGGGAAGTCATACATATGGATATGGTAAGCAGAAAGAAGTCATACATATGATAAGCAGAGGGAAGTCATACATATGATAAGCAGAGGGAAGTCATACATATGGACCTGTGGTCATGAAACATTGTACAGTTCCTCGTTATCAATTATCCATTTCAGAGTTATGCCACTTTTCATAAACTATTTCTCCGTAATTTATGAACGATTGAACCTGTTAATTTCAAACTGTATAAATCAGTACATGAGTTTATAATGCAACGATTAGTTATGCTTAGTCTAACAAAGCATGACGTTTAACTCAATCAACTCCCTATCTAAAAGAGACAGGTGTCTCGGGCCTCTCCACGTTAAGTTTCATCAACGTTTATTCGTCTCAATAATAAAACTGTGAGAACAGCGAAGGCAAGGACGGACAATGCTACTTAACTCCACCTTTAAATAAACGTGTCAAAGTATATAGTATATGGCTCCTTCAGCGTCCGTCTGTTTGTTTTTTTAGCTTTTGTATTTGTCATAGTTTTTCTCAAAGTAACATTCCGAAAAGGTAAAGTACAACATTTCATTAAACTTTAACGACAATCTAAATTCGTTTAATATTTTGTTGATTCTAATGAATTCAAATTCTGTAAATTACAAAATGGCCGCCATGTCTGAAATAAACAAAACCTATAAAGTTGTGTCTGATCACTATTCTTCTAGAACTTAACAAAACAGGATTTTTGTCATTATGATTGTCTTGACATGTAATAGACATTTGTGTTGATCCAACACCTAAGATGGCCACTGGTTTGTTGAAATAAATGTATAAAGGTACGTGTATTCAGATCTTCATGAAGCATATTTAGTACGTACATGTAATGCGTATGTTTTGATACTTTTCAGAAATAAGTATGGTCGTTTGAGGAGTAATTTTGGCTTTGTACTGAAAAGCTATAGTGTAGCCGACAAAATAAAGTAGCATTACACGATATAGCCATAGCTACGATAACGATGTTTTCATTTCAGATAATGCTATAGACGAATACGAGGAACAGAACATAATTTTATCAATCGTGATATAAGTGTGTTACATTTTAATGTCGGTGATGAATTTATTGACTTTAAGATTGGTGTGTACAAACGGTGCATATTTTGGAATGGTACGTGACAAGATGCAACGTCCAATAAAATCACATTACAGACCGAACAGCTGAGAAGTCAAATTCTCTTGTTCAGCAGCAAATACTGTTGCAACAGCAGTTGGCAGAGCAACAGCAGCAAAATCAATTTCCCAAGGCGTGTACATGTCTCCACCACCTTCGTGTGAAGATGTCGTAAATAAACCGGTTGTCGTAAAATCACCGGTTTTTTCTCTGACCCCGAATGCACCACAAAAAGATGATGATACATTGTCTGATAGATATACTTAACAAAATTCCTAAGCACCCAGTGGTATAATTGTTATAGTTTATTTCGAAGAACACACATCGACCTGAAAGCTTTAAAATGTATTCATACAATCAGAGCAGACGATTTAATATCGTTTTGTGATACTTTATTCTCCAGAATACAGTTTATCAAGAAATACACACAACAATGACACAATTGGTGACATATTCTTACGTGGGTATTTATGAATTTGGACTAGTATATACTCCATAGAAAATAATTACACTTCATATTATGACTGTGTGGTATTTTGATATAAATTTTCGTAAAACATGTTTTTTGACCGCAGGTGTCATTGTGCATGAAGTTGACTAGGACTTGAATATCATGACTGATGGACGTATGCGAGCGGTTTCGATGACCTGCACACATGTCATCTCGCACCCTTGACATTGTCTGAAAACTATTTTATGAATCAAAACGGTGTTTCTAAGCATACGCATTCCCTTTGTCCTTACATTCGGAGTATGTGTACGCTTACTCTCTTTATTAAAGGGACATACGGCAATCTTGACTGTTTTAACAATCGCTGCGTCCAGTTAGTTTTTCTACATAACTTGCATTTCTTCAATCATTAATATTAATTATAAGAACATCATAAAGCAAATTGTTTTTGGATATTTCAAACTGTTTATTATAATCCCTCAATAAAATATTAAGATCGAAGGTAGAATAAAAAAAAAAGCAAAATTGAAAACCCAAAATTATACTTAATTATATGCAAGCAGGTTTCAAGTCAAACTGGTACTGGATAAATAAATCGGGGTGCTAATTGTAATGTGAGTCATACAATGTAGATTGCCTTGTGTCCATTAAACACAAAAGCCATGTGAACAAAGAACCTATATTTGACCTAAAACTGTCTCATACCGATACAAAACAAAAGCTTGACCAAAAGTATGTCACTCCATTTCCTTGACTTTCAGATATGTTGTGGGTTTTTGTGGGTGGGTTTTTGCTGTTGAGGTGTAGCGATATTTGATTAATAGCCCTGCATTGTAATAAGTTTATACGCTGATCCATCTCAATTACGGGCGTGTAGCTGCATTTAGGCCAAAAGGCCCGGGCCTGCACAAATATTGTCATGGACTATAATTATGTAAATGTGTTATGTTAAAATGTATGCTCATGGACCAAATGGTATTTTGTATTACTGAATAAAGTTAGATTATGAATCTTGCTACGTCTGTTAAAAGTAATACTTCCTCACTTACAAGTCGAGCTCCCAGTGGGATTCGAACCCGCAGTGAGATTCGAACCCGCAGTGCTCAGTGAGATTCGACACGGTTTACAACGCTCCGTCTTCAATTTCTCGGTCACGGGTATGGTTAGTCATCAGGGTCATAACGCTGAAGATGTTACGCGTAACCAAATTATGTTACGCGTTACTTAAGCAGCCAATGGAAAGAGCTCCTTATATTACGCGTAACATAGGCTTAAGTTACGCGTAATTACACTTAACGCAGCGTATACGATGCCGTTCTGGCCGCCAGGGTCATAAGATCTTATGTTACGCGTAACCAAAGCTTAAGTTACGCGTAACATAAGAACATATTTCCATTGGCTGCTTATGTTACGCGTAACTTAAGCAGCCAATGAAATGAGTTTATTATGTTACGCGTTACTTAAGAACAACGCTTCACTGGTTGCTTAAATTACGCGTAACATAAGAATATAATTGCATTGGCTGCTTAAGTTACGCGTAACATAAGACACTCATTTCATTGGCTGCTTAAGTTACGCGTAACATAAGAAACTTGTGTCATTGGTTAATTAAGTTAGTTACGCGTAACATAAGAACATCAATTTCATTGGTTCAATAGTTTAACCAAGCACCTCTTGTTTATATGCTCCGATTCCAAAATGGACCATGCTAATTTGGTTGGAATTCGACATCAATAGACCAGCAGCTGCTAATTTCACCAAGAGCACTGCAATCAGCAGGTTTACTGATGCGTAAGTAATAGGGTTAGATACACTGGGTACGACAGCTGTAACTGTATTATGATTGTTTATATTTTCCCGCGCGTGATTGTTTATATTTTCCGCGGGTTAAAATTTACAGAATGTTCTAAAAATAAATCGAAACGGTCACTGATTTCTGATAAACAGTTTATTTATACTTATATTCATTTTGTTGAGATGTTTACACAATATACCGATTTATTTAGTATTTAGGTTGGGCCTATTATGACTATGATTTTTAGCTTGGGGTGATTTTATTTGTACACCGTTTTAGCTCTTCAAAAGGCAGAGGATAGCACACAGAGGGAAATAGATGAACCTAGACCACCATTATTTTTACATAGAGTTGTTAATAAATACCTACCCGAAAATATCCAATCCTGACTATGCTGGCCATATAACACACACAATGTAGTATCAGTCATGCCCAGTGCAACACAAAAATGAGCCTTAGATGATTCGCTGACCTGCTTTTTTTTGCAAAATATTTTGCAAACTGGAAGTAAACACCCTCTTTTTTAATTCTGAGGTCAAAATGACCAAAGTACACTTCAAACTGTGCTTCACAAAAAGTAGTGAAGCATGTCCAGCTTACCTTCAATTTTCATGCGGTTTTCGCTAGAAGCAAGTTAAATGTTTCAGAAACAATGAAAAACATTCAATACATACCAGCCCTGTGTCATTCACCACTCCTACGCTTCACAGTAACTTACTCAATAGTTTACCTGAGGATACTTTCGCGTTCCACCACACTGTGCCCATGGTACCTGATCTAGCTCCTGATGGAGAAAGGATACAATATAAACAATAATTCCAAACCCCTCCTACGGACCCAGGAATGGCGCATGTCTATCTGACAAAGACATGTAACGATGTTTGTAGAATAAATGTATAAACGTATATAATAGTATTAAAGTTTTAAATATTAACAAAAAACAATTAGAAAGGTTGCAGGGATTAGATACATTCCACTTTGTTGAACAGCTCTACTGTATATTGGTAGATATTGGGGATATCTGGGGTTAATGCATTCCAGTGAACTTTTGTTCTGGGGAAGTATGAGAAATTGTTATAGTCGGATGTTGTACCTATTAATCTAAATTACTCTTTTCCTCAACGGCCTGTTTACAACTTGTTCCCAAAGGTGTAACATGCCCATTTGCTTAGAATATTTCAAGCTTGCCGACGGTAAGAACTCTAAAGCTTTCAATCTGTTTTTGATATTTTGCGGCGTCTTTGACATTCTTGATGTTTTATGGCAAATTAACCATCCAGTAAAACTGAACTGAGTCTGAACGTTGTCATAAAAAGCGATGCAAACGCAAGTTGAATCGAGGCTAATCAAAACAATTCTGTGAAGCGACGCCTAATCAAAACAATTCAGTCTAGTTGTTTTAATGCTGCTTTGCAACAGGTTTCTTGTTTTTCCATTGAGTTCTGTATATTATAAATTTAAAATTCAATGTCATTCACATCTAGGACCAGTTTTAAAAAATAATAACTTACATTGTCATCACAACTGATGCATTTGCTGACAGAAAACAGAAAAATGGGGGTCATGTATCTTCTAAGAAATAATGTCTCATTTTGAATGCTGCATTTAAAAACATAAACATTGAGAAGCCAAAAAATTGGATACAAAGACACCAATTTCCATATAGCCAAAAAAAATATCAAAACTCACAATTTTAACATGACAACGCTTAAAACATGTCACAAATAGATCAACAATGTGATACAAACCAGAATTGTCACACTGGATTAGTGAAAATGCCATTTTTTACCATTATGCGACTGCCCCACGCCGACACTTATTGTGCTGCAATGGGTGTGCTACATCCAAAGCGCTATGGTCATTTCATGTTGGAAAGGAAAGGAGTATTATAAAAATAAAAATTCACATAATTTCTCTTAACTTATTTTACAGTTTCAATCACATTCGTCTAAATCCAAGGGTAGCAGCTCCTAGAAGACAGTCGAATAACGAATGTCACGTAGACGTTACTTTGATTTGCAGTGGGTCGGTCAATGTACGAACAAAAAGGAAAATGGGAGACACAGGTTATTAATTACTGGATTTTCATTTAATTTGGTCATGTTGATTGGGTCAA
The DNA here is from genome assembly GCA_037043455.1 of Cyrtodaria siliqua. NCBI lineage: Eukaryota > Metazoa > Mollusca > Bivalvia > Adapedonta > Hiatellidae > Cyrtodaria > Cyrtodaria siliqua. The sequence continues at coordinate 147,359 of JAWPHD010000148.1, forward strand.
CGAGCCTTCTCCCAACGTTGTTTGTAAGACATAAATAAACATTTATTTTTTTTGTCATGAATTACAGATTTTATTACATTTCTATCTATCAGTGAATGATTGATGCATGTATTTATGAAGAAATATATCCTGACTATGTAAGAGATTATTTAACACCTGAGTTCGATTATGTGGAAATCCTTCACTCGATGGTCATGATGGTAGGGAAGTTTTGTTTCATCAAAATCTCTTAAAGACATATTTCACTCATGCTTCATGAAAATATCAAGTTTGCTAATGTATCGATGAAATAAAATCTGTTAATACAAAAAGTATTCTCATTTAGCTCACTGTGACGAAAGTCTGGGGAGCTATTGCCATGACCCCAGCGTCGGCAGCGTCTGTATACAGCAGGTTTAAGTTTTTCTAAGACCCTTCAACTTTTCAACCCTTTGAGGGATGGCTTTCATATTTGGTATGTAGCTTGTCTCAGTTTGAGTTTGACCTTGCGTCAAGGTCATACTTAGAAACACTTGAACCTTTTGGTTAACCTTTAAACCCTTTGAGATATGGCTTTTATATTTGGTATGTAGGTTGTCTATGGTAAGGTCTTTCAAATACAAAACCAGTGACCTTCCCAATGGTCAGATTGATTTTTCGCCAAGGTCAATTGCATACTTAGAACAACTTTAACCTTTCTAAGCTTTGAGAAAGGTCAAACTTAGAAAAAACTTAAATCGTTGTTTTTTCACAATGAAGCTGCACTTACGCATCACACTCTTACACTCCATACCCACACCAAACTGACCTACTCATCATTCTCTCCCCCACTTCTATTTGCCTCTGCTTTTGACTTTGCCTCACTAGGCGAGATCTGTTGTCTTCTTACAATTAGTGTTAGTTATTTATATCACGTTTTATTTAAACATGCATGCAGCCATTTGATGAAAGAGCAAATGAATGATTTTAATTTAGTTAAGAGTTCGTAAAAGATTCTGAATGTTTCTAGTTATACACGAGTGTATTAGAGGGTATACATTAGAAATGTAAATATGTAATGACTAACCCTAGTTAAACTACGTTTAATATTTATAATGAACCTGAATTTCAGTGCCAACATCGAAAAAAGAAAGGATTACAATAAAACGTTCAGCAACGTTACACGAGTTAAACCTAAAAATAAAAGAGTTCTTCGATGTACTGGTAAAATTCGAACTGTTACGCTGTTCAAGTGTGCAGACAGGAAGGCAGTTAGAGTGCCTACCTGCAGTACAGACGGTAAAAGAGCTTAAGCAAGTGCTTAAGAGGTCAGCTTTGTACGTTCGTCCATTTGAGGCTGAGGTTAGTTCTTATTTTAACTCTGGTTTATCGGCTGTCTGTCCTGAAACTATTTGTCATGCCACCTATACCTCTACGATTACTGGATGAACATTCGTGAAACATCACAGGAATATTGCTTTACACAGTAAATATCAGCATACCCTTTATGGACACAACAGATACAAAATAGATCTGTAAAATTAAAATTTGTGGCGACTTCTTGTCTTGTCCAAATCTAGTAAGTGGTATTGATTTTGAGCTTCTACCAAAATTACTTATAACATGTAGTGTTCCGAATTATTTAATGCTCCCACCCCCGCCCCAAAGAAAGAAAGTTGAAGGGGGTCATGCTGGTTTGAGCTTGTCTGTCTGTCTGTTTGGCATTCATCCTAATATTTTGTAATAACTCTTCTTTAAGGCAGATTGTTTTAATATGTTTCATGCTGCGGAAGTATGATTTGAAGATGTAAGCCAAGAAAAAGACTTCTGATTTCATTATTGTAACATGGGTCGCGACCCTTTGATTTGCTTATGTATATATTTAACACCGTATATAAATAGGGACCAAAATCTTGCGTTTAAATTCGCATGATGTGAAGATGATGGCGAAGGAAAATATTTTTGCACAATTACAAAAAGAAAAGTTACATGCTTGCAAAACAATTTACACCAATTACAAGGAAAACACATGGTATGCTTTCACTTCAGTTTGACGTAGATGAGCTGCCAGATATCGCTGAAGAGGTGTATATTCCTGCTAGTACTCCGCTGGTTTGTATTTAGTGAGAACATTATACAGTTATTGAATGACTTGTCGGTCAATAGTGTAACTATTGCCTGATGTGCATGGAAGAATCATGTGAACTATTGCCCAAGGCCGAAGGCCGAGGTCAATAGTTCACATGACCCTTACATGCACCGAGGGCAAATAGTTTTACTATTGACCAGCAATATCATTCAATAACTGTTTTATAACATGATTTATACCAAGCCGGTCAACAGTCAAAACTGTTGATTCGTAACTGTACCCTCACAGAATGAAGTTTGCAGTGGGGTGGGGTATATTGGAAGCGGCTTGCCCGTCTGTCCGTAGACGCAATTCTTTTACAGGCTATTACTCAATAACTCCTTCTTAGAATTTCTCGAAACTTAGTAGAAAGTATCAGTATCAAGTGGAGATGCGCATACAATCATGGCGTTCCAGTCCGATAATTTTTCACTGAGTTATAACCCTTTAAATGTTTTTTTATAAATATATAAATACACAATTCTTGTTCAGGATATTCCTCTAAAAATCCTTGTTAGAATTTCGCGAATCTTGCTATGAAGTATCAATATCAAATGCAGATGCGCATACTATCATGCGGTTTGATTATTTTCTACTGAGTTATGGCCCTTTGTATTTCTAATATATATATATAATGCAAAATTCTTGCAGGACTATTTTTCTAAAACCCCTTGGTAGAATTTAGAGAAACTAGCTAGGAAGTATCAGTGGAGATGTGCATATTGTCATGATGTTGCGGTTCAATAATTTTCAACTGAGTTATGGCCCTTTGTTTTTTTTATTGCATTTCATACTTGGTATGCAAATAGAAAATTATTGTCTGGGCTATTTCTCTAAAAACTTATGTTATAATTATATTCCCCGCAACCCGAAGTTTGCAGGCGAGTATACTAGAATCGGCTTGTCCGTTCGTAGAAAATTCTTGTCTGGGCTTTTTCTCAATAACCGTTTGTTATAATAACGCCTGTGTACTTCAAAGACCACTTCATTCTAGGCATTGCTGTTCCATTCAAAGACTTACTACACTAGAATGTTATCAAGGCTGCAAACACAACAACTTAAAACTCTACACGTTTCAATAAAAAATTAAATTATTTACAACTTTACATACAGGTTTCATAACTTGGAAAAGTTAAGAGCCTTTGGATTTTGAATTATTTTTGCATGCTAGTGTCTCCAAAGCCGGATGGCAGAATTAAATAAACCATATAATGCCTAAAACTACAAATGTTTCCACACAGTTCATTTTTTTTTGTATCCAGGTACAACAGTTACACACTTTTTCTCACAGTACAGTTTTGTTTGCAGTCAGGGTACGGACTGCCTCTAATTGATTGATTTTAGTAAAAAAACTGAAATGGATACTTGGTTACAAAGGGCTACACCAGGTAACGACTGGGTACAAGAGATCCGTTTTTAGTATATGAAAATATGACAGGCACAGGTTTCAGAAATCTCTATACACACATTTTTTAGGTATCCAATACCGGTGATGAGACATCTTTCGCAGTGCCTGGTACTTCAGATTCTACTCCAGTCATAGATGTAAGTATGTGTTTAATCAATTTTGATGCACCTTTCTGCTTATAGCAAATTTATTTTCTGGAAAATATGACAAGTTGTTTTCTTTAAAAAGAATACAAAGTGTGGTTAGCAACCTTAACTGAAATACAATTCTTAAAATTATTGTGCAGAGGTAAATAGAAAGCGAAATTCTGATTAAATCGTATAATAAGAATTGCACCATAGAAGCTGCACCATTGCTTTATAATAAAATTATGACCTATTAAAGTCAGATACCACGCTTATGTTACCTCTCGCCTATGGTGAGCCATCAGAGAAATATTTTTCTCTGCATACGTCAGACCTAGTGATCTTATTTGCATGAAGCATTTCCTCTCATGATGATTTATTTTATACGAACAATAACCCTACAGATATCATATTTTTATGCCCGCAAAAGTAGGCGAATAGTAATAGCACTGGCTGTCTGTCCGTCCATTCGCCTTTTTGTATGAGTGAAACACAGATAGTGCAATTGAAAGTTCAATGCCAACACATCGAAAGTAGTGAATGAATACCACGAAACTTAACACAAATTGTAACCACAATGAGTAGGTGTTTTGCCTGCAAGAGTATGGCACGTATATGCATACACGTAGCTCAAAAGTCAAAATCACACTGAGGTCAAATGAGTCAAATTCATGTATTGGCCATAAATTAAGGTACAGAAGGGATATTCATGCAAATATAAACCACAATGAGAAGGTGTGTTGTGTGCAACAAAAGTGTGTGTATCTTAGAGGTCAAGGTCATATATGGAGGCCAAAGTTAAATGAGTGAAATTCATGTCTAAGCCATAACGATAAAAGCACTAAAAGTATTTCGTGGAATATTCACACCACAATCAGAAGTTTTTTCATTTGCAAAAATCAGGTGCTTGTTGCAGATGCACATCTAAGGTGAAAAGATTCAAAGTTTTAGCAGTCCCAATGTAACTACAAAAGGAAGAACTATGAATAACCTGCCTACTTTTAAAACTATCTCTTTTTATACTCCAAAACAAAGGAAAAGTCCTAGGCCGGTGACATTGGTAACTCAGTTACTATTGTTTTACCTCTTTTTTCACTTACTTCAATTTCAGGAAGCTGACGACGTTATCGTTATGGACACAACTGCAAATCAAACTCCCACAAGTGTAAGTCTGCATAATGTTTTATTATTAAAATTCAATTCTTCTGTATGAAATGCTGATTTGCAGAAACTTAGTTAAGTGTAACTGGTCATTGTGCTAAGAATAATAAGAGTAAAACAAATGGTCAGTACAACAGAATGATGGATGTTTACCTAAAATATCTCGCAATGTAACCTTTATTTCGTTTTGGCAAGAGACATACGTGGGGTATACTATTATTTCTAATTCATTTATCTTTTATCTCAAAGAAACTCATTTAATAACACATTCTGTTACCTTATCTTTTCGGCAATTTTTGTATTTATAAATACAGGGGCATATTTATGTTTTACGTATATTGCCTATTAATGCTGTCTTGATGGTTAGGGAATAGTTCATGACGGAAATCCTTCGACTCTTGTTGTAGGTGGACGTAACCCGATGTCCCGCATATCCACCAATTGTAAAAGAACTACATGAATATAAGTATTAAAGAGTAGGTGGGAATCCAATGTTTCCTTTCCCTCTCTCTGGGGAAGCTCTATGTAACCTATAATATGTTGATGGGACGTTAAACAATATCCTCTGCGCACTAACACAAGCTGCCGTCTTTCTTCATTTGCAGAGAGGCAGAAGAACACTTTCGTTGTCGAGAAATAACAACAGAAATAGGAGTCGAGTAAGACAACTTTGATTTATATATTTATTTCACCTAATATTCATTGAGGTTAATATTAGAGAATGGTTTACAATAGTATTTAAATGGTATATTTATTTTTAGATAGTATTGCGATCAAATTTGTTCAAATACAGTTTTTTGGTCAAGACACCATATCGACTCTCACCGTTATGAGTTTGAATCACAATCGGAGCTAGACTTTTCAGTGAGAAAGTATAGATTCTTGCGAATGGCTGGAGGTATACAGTAATTATTCTACCCAAAAATAAGGTCTGCCTCCTCAAAAAACTGTCAGTCATACATAACCTAAAATGTGCTGCAACCAAAACCAATCAAAGAAGTCCCATGGGTAAAAAAGTGACCCAGGGATTATATAGTATATGATAAGGTAGTCATAAAAGTTAAACAGGTAATTTAGCCTTTACATAACACCATCAACCGAACCCGCATACAAACATGCATTTTGTAACACGTATACAAAACAGTCGCCAGTTATGAGGATTTAAAAGAAAACATGAAGTATGCTTATATTTCCAGACTAACTGCTACTCTAATGATGAAGATGAAGTGGATGCCATAGCTGAACAGGCTTCTTGCGAATTTGTTCCTGCTGGTACTCCGCTGGTATGTATTTAGTGTGAACATTATAACGTATGTCCTCTCGTTGGCCAACTTCTCTGAAGACCTGTCTTTACAGTTTTACGTTTGTGTCCCAACTGATACCTCGCAATTTTATTGGAGAAGTTACTTGGATGCTGTTTCTTTGTATATGATGTTGTCTATCAACAAATAAGCAGGCCACAATGTATGTATATATTCGTTATTTCTCATAACTTAAAAAAAACACCAGGCCTACATCTTTTATATCAATTACTAAAACACTAGCGTTTAGAGGATTTTATATAGGTTTCATTGTCTGTTTTTCAATAGGATCTACTGATACACCCACCACAACCCAGTAATATCGCAGGAACAATTGCTGTTCATTATGTTAGTTAATTATAATATTAAGGAGAGTTATATATATAAATGCTTTATAAGTAATAATTTATTATTAGCTCGGCTGTTTTGAAATAGCTTGATAGAGGTCGGCGTCATTGTTGTCTCAAAACTTTAATCTTGGCCCATAACTTCTAAAGTATAAGACCTATTGCTTTGAAACTTCACACACTTGTTTATCATCATAAGTGGAACTACCAGGGTAAGTGCCGTAACTCTAACATGCATATTTATGCCCCTTTGTCAACTTAGTTAGTATGGTATTTCAGTCCACTTTTATATTATAGTATCAGAAGTATTGCTTTTAAACGTGTTTACACCTTTGTTTATCACCATGACCTTGACCTTGACCATGACCTTGGTGACATTAGGTAACAGTCTCTACACATCAGTACCGTACCTACACATTTGGCGATCCCAATCTTCCATGTCAACCTTCGATGTTTATTTAAAGTTGACTCATTTATCCTCAGACAAGCAACATATGAGCGTTGGCACCCGCAGGCGGTCCTCTTGTTAAATTTGAATGCTATATAATTTAACCATATTAATCTGACTTAATTTATTGTACAATTCTACAGTTATATATGTGTAGTTAAGCCACAATAGCATTTAAAAATAATTATTTTACACTGTTTTCAGCTAGCTCGTCCATTCGAAGCATAGGTAAAGTTGTTGCAATCACACAATTAAAAAGTAATTAAAACGCATTGGTATACATTGGTATCAAATTCATGGCTACATGGCATTATTTTAATTAATTACATTACATTAGTTTCTATGGAAACATTTAAGTATCAGTTTTATTTTTGATTTTTGACAATATTGCTACTTTAAGAATACATAATTACAACTTTTAATATTGTATTAATTTTTTCATAGGATCTACTGATATCCCCATCAGCCCCCACTACTGTCATAGAAGCAAATGTTGTAAATGATGCAAGTAATAGATGATCACATTTTTTCGCGAAAAAGGCGATACATACGGATCGTCCGTCCTGAAAACATAACGTTGCCTATAACCTTTTTATTTCTCGATATTTCTTCATCAGACTTTTATTATATACTCACCATGACCACTTCAACATGACCATACTAAATGTAAAGATCAAGGTCACACTGAAGGTCATTATATAGGTTAAATACTCCTTTTGCTTCACGAAAACTTATCGTTGGCTGTAACTTCATTTCTCAATATTTCTTTATCGAACTTTTAATATACTGCGGGGTCCCTCTATATTCATCACCCTCGCTAAATGCCATAATTGTGTCAGGATATTACATTCATGGAACCTTAACAAGATGGATATTTCAAACCTTACAGAGACAACAATTTTTTTTTAAGTCTACTCATAAATAGTCATAGGTTGGCTATACTCATCGGATGCATTCTTATTACGACATCCGACAACTACAACCAATCTAATACAAATGACCATGCTTAAATGAGTAAACCTGAGAGACCGGTGAAGGATGTGTGATAATTATAAAACAGACGAAACAAAATGTATTATTTAATTAAAACAAAATAACATGACAGTATAATTTCAGTAATATCAAATCTCAAATGGTCGCGATTCATCATGGTTCTCGGTCCGCGCTGCCAGTAACATCATGGTGTCCTGTCTATAGATTCTTTATTTATCGTTGGATTCTAATAATATTAATTTTACAGATATGTTCACCACCATGAGTTGGTGTGTTGACCAGCATCAAAATGCCTACTCTCAAGATCATGAACTTTGAAGGTTTTTGCTATAACCTTTTTGTTATATAGTTAATTCTATCCCACTTTTGCCTTTTCAAAACGATACACCAGTTGGCAAAATCGTTGTTGTGACCTTCACTCACGAAGCAAACGGCAGATAACTTGGTCATTCATACCTTTAGATCATTTCCTCAGGAACACTATATATTGTCAAACTTCACTTAACAGATCTTTCAAACTTTGGTAATATCTATAACCTATATCTTCGGTTTAAAAAATTGACATGGTTGAGTTGTGTCTTGGGAAGTGCATGGGTTATATATGACCGTGAGCTATATTTCTGGGATGATGCCATTAAGTCAATTTCTCAGGTACTAAAAGCAATACAGTTTTGAAACTTCATACATACATACATCTATATGACAGCAATATTGTCCTAACCAAACAGGTCAATACAAATGACCTTGACCTGCTTTATACACTTTATTAATTAACATTCAAATTTTACATTCAAGTTTTTTATGAACATTATCATTTACAAGCAGCAACATGTTCCTGTTAAAAGAAGTTCAGTGAGAATGGCATCGAGTCATTAATAGCACACTAGCAAAAACATTTATGACTGACTCTTGTTATATGATGATGATTATGTTTTAATTAAATTATTGTCAATTGTTTTAAACTGTTTAGAGTCGGGTTTTGCAATAAAGCTTTCAAAGGGCTTTTAGTAGACGATTAAATCCGCGGATTTTTTTTTATTACCTTTAAACAAAGACCCAAAAGGTAAAGCCCTGCAACCAAGATATAGAGGATAGTTGTTGGTTTGGAGTGAATATATGATTTATTTTCATCGAGAAGTGAGAAAACTTATATTTTCAGGAGTGATTTTAAATGAAAACATATTTTCACGAGTGCTTTAGAACGAGTGAAAATATAAGTTTTCTCACTTCGAGATGAAAATAAATCCTATATTCACGACAAACCAACACATATTCTATTTAGTATGTACTTTTTATCATGCAACATTACCAAACTGTTTCAAACAGATAATACGTTTCGTTCCGACAGTTCCGGCAGATAAATATAGTGATGCCAGCGCATGTGTTGATTTACATATATTTAGTGCGCATAGAATATAGTTCTAAACGTTGACACGAATTATGACTGTTATAAGCAAATGTAGAAAAAAGTAGTTCCATTTTTCCGTGAAAATATAAACAATGATAATATAAGGTTTATTTTAACCATACAGTCCACTCTTTCACTGGGAAGTATATAATAAATGTCTTGTCTGTTTGGGCGCTGAAGACAGGATAATAGCGAGGATTGTGCGCATTTAAAATTGATTCAAGATAACCAGCAGGCCTTTTTGCCTACTGACCGTTCCAAGTCGGTAACCCTGTCTTCACCACCCTTTCTGTTGTTTTTTGTCTCTTTCGTTGTAGTTTCAAGTCCTTGTTTGCAGTACAGTGCGGACCTACGATGCCATTGCGTTCGGACGCTGTGGTTTCTATAGGACCGTATATATCATTTTGCTATATTTGAAAATTATACCTGCATAGTCATATTCAAAATATTTATAACTTTCAATCCATTATTATGCCAGAAACACATTTTACTTTAATGATTTCATTAATGTTCATGTTTATTAGGTCTAGAGACTCATCAGGTATTGAGCCTGCTCCGTCAACCTGAAATTTGAGCATGTGCACGAGCCTTATTCAAAGCCAGTGGCAGTGGCAACTTTGAGAGCAATGTTGCGATTTAAATATGCCGAGGGCAATGCTAGTATAGATCAAAAGGCTACATCACATTTTATACATCTTTATCTTTATACCCTTGCAAATGAGGTTTGAGAATGGGTTTATAGGAGTCACTGCGGTGTGCTATCGGTCTGTTGCTTCTTGTGGAGCTAACTACTTCTACACTTTTCGAGATATTGTATTGCACGTTTGTGTTCATGATCAACATGATGTGTAAATGTGCGTGACACAATTTTGGAGTGACTCACTGAATTCCGTGAAGAGTTATTTGCCTTGCACTTTGTCAGAATTACTATATTCAGCATATGCAATCTTAAGGAGAAAACTAATTTAATTTTATTACAGCTTTGAAGATATTGAATTAAAACTGTATATACATGGTCTGACAACACGATATGTGCTTGACACATTTATTCCAGTTAAGTCAGTGAAGCTCTGCAATTATGAAAACGTTACTTTTATATCAGTTTTATTACCAATAAAAAAAACATTGTTTCCAAAATGTATTTTCAGAAATATTGAGACAATCGGTACTCATAATTCTAAAACAGAAAATTATTTTCAGATAATCACGAAATTGTATTAAATGAAAATGTCAAGCGCATCTTTTTCATTTAGTCTTGTGGCACTTCAACCAGTATGGGAGGTTTATTTTTTACAGTGAATCTAGCTGTTTATTTAAATTCATTTTAAAACCAGTCATAATAGGGTAAAGTGATCGAAAGTCGGACAACTTTTGTAAATAACGACACAGATATACAACATCACATCAAAATTCAGTCTGGTTTCTGTTTAAATCAATATGGCAGTATCTCTTGTGAGTATCCTACTTGTTTACATGTGTTTTACATGTAGAAACAGCATGTTTTAAGGCAAAATAGTACCCTACCCCATGAATGATCTGGGGTCGAACTATTTTGATCATGCGTCGGACACTGTGTTTTTGTGAGAATATAGAAGAACGAGTCAATTTGATGACTTTATTTGATGGTACAAACGGATGATCATTCTGTTTTCTTTTAATTTGTATGTTAATTTCATCAAACATGTGACACTTGATGAAACTACATGACGGTATACGAGCTCATTCGATTCGATTGTAAGTTGGACACACTGTCCGACTCTATATCAAGGAAAAACAGGTTTTCATATACCACCTTTAAAATCATACAGGAAACAAGCAATATTGTATATCAAGCACTTGCTGGGTTCCAGTGGTTACAATGAACATCAAACTGGTTCCCTGTTGCTATTGTTTGCAGTTCATATGCGTTTGTGGCAACTTAAAAACAGTACCAAATCGGGAAAAATCGTCCGACTCAATATCTGGTCCGACTAAAGATCACTACTCTATATATATAAGAAATGGGTCTACACCTAGTAGGCGTTGTAGGGTTACCGGCGGACTATCGTTTGGTACTTTTGGTTTTGCGCACAAGGTCGACAGTTACAAGAAATATAAAAAGACCGGACAGGGAAAGTAGCATTCAAGGAGGACAGTCAACCACAAAACACAGAAACAAACATCCAAACAGACAAACAAGAAGGCAGAAGTAAAAATAAATGCAAACGACATCACAAACACAAAAGGGTTGACAATAGGGCTACCACCTTGGAACGGTCAGAGGCAAAGAAGGAAACTGGGGATTTAAACCGTTTCTATGGTGCACCAAACCTCACACTTACCCTACTGTCATCCCATTAAAACAGGACAGTGTAAATAAAGAAATCCCCGCCATGATCTAATCTCTAACCAACAAGGCAGCATCAATAGGCAATACAAGTAAAACACAAATATGCTCGTGTAAATATAATACAAAAAAAACAATAGCCTAGAAACCCACAATGAAGGTACTCAATGACTTGGCAGAAGCCAGAGCAACAAGGGAATAAACCATTAAGGGCACGACAAGAAAGATCATAGACAAACATCAAACGCCACCGTCCCAATGGGCTTTAGGTAGGCGTCATCATTGGGTCCACAACCTGTCCGGTCATTGTACAATTAAAGAGGAAAGCATAGTGGCGAACTGTAAAAGGGTCCACCACCAAGCATGCAGTACGTTGCAAAATGATAGGGTCATAACCTCTTTTGATAAACTTTTTAACAAGTTTACCAAAGATAGTATGAAAGTGATCATGACCAAGAATCTTACGAAGTTTATAAATCACATCACCATAGAAGTCAGGTTGTGATAGTCCTTGTCGCAGAAGAGTCCTTAAATTACTTTTGTATTTGGAAAGAAGATCAGGGTTACGATAATAAAATTTTGCAAAGGTTTTACGAAGTTTATGGTAACGGTAACCCTGATTGAGTAGCTTTTTAGTTATACAAAGATTACGGATATTAAAGTCCTCAACTCGAGTACAAGCTCTTGAAAAACGAATAAGTTGAGACGCATACACCACATAAGAAGTTGCTCGGGGAACATCCTCATCCAAGTGGGGGTAATTAACAATGTCTAAATTAAAATCATCTCTCTCTTGTCATAGACTTTGCTAATTATTTCACCATTTTCAATCGAGAGATCTAAATCAAGAAAATAATCTTTATTATCAGATATATTAGCTTTGTTAAGCTGAAGTTCTTTAGGATAAATAGTATTAACCATAGATGGAAAGAAAGGATTGTCAATGTTCAATATGTCATCCACATACCGAGAGGTGTCATTAAAGGCTTCAATAACACCTGTCTGGGTATCTGGTGAAAGACTCAACATGAAATCTCTTTCATAGCAAAATAAAAACAAATCTGCGACAAGTGGTGCACAGTTCGTACCCATAGGGATACCAACAATTTGTCTATAAACAATGGTTCCATACCTGACGACTCGTTTTTATAACCATATAACGAAACATATATGACTTTTTCTAATACAAATAGGCATATATTTGAAATAATATTGCAACAAATCACACGCCATACAAAGAGGCATATACAATCGAGTTTCCAAAATACGCTATTCTGATCAGGGGTCCACACTGTTTGCCATTTTTTCAGTCATTGTTAATTATAGCGGAGACGGTTTATCCCGATCAGACAGCCTTGAAGCCTTAATACTGGTTTGTGCGTGATGCGTCTCATTAATGTACATTGTAGACGCTTTGATTATGATTTAATAAAATGCAGTACTTATAGCTGATTGATAAATGTGTATTAATTATGATTAAAGTATATATTAAGGAGCTGGACAAAAAAACTTCCCTAAAACCGACAATTCGCTGTAGCTGAGTTCCGGCTACATGTACTCTTAAAAATCTGACTTTTGACTGTAAATAATGTTTCAATGCACTGGGAGAGACCAAATTTGACCCCAGGTTCACCATTTGAACAAACTTGGTAGAGGATCCAAAAGCTGATAATAAATAAAAAATATTAAACCTTTTATCTCTTGTAGTTTCAGAGAAGAAGATTTTTGAAGTTTTTCCCTATAACTCTATGTAAACCTGATGCAACAAGGGTCCCTAAGCTCACAATACCAAGGTTTCGTATGAGAAAAAAATATCAAAAATAATAAAAAATCAAAACAAAATCAAATCAACAAAATCAAAACAAATCCTAATATTTAACAAATTGAGCCCATCAACCAAGGTTTCATATGAAAAAAAGATATATATGCCTCCAGTGAGATTTGAACCCACGACCCTTGAGTTTGCAGTGTACATTACCAAATATTGAAAAAGGGCCATAACTCCGGTATTACTAGTTCGATCTGGCTGGTTCTCAAACTCGTTAGAGCTTTCATTGACATCAACAATCTGGCCAAGGTTGGGAAAGATCGAAAACAAAATGAAGGCGTAAGAGTGTTCACAAGGCTGAAAATGGCATATTTCAACATTTCAAGGGCAAATAACTCTAGTGTTCCAGGTCCGATATAGCTGGTTTTCGAACTTGTCGGAACTTCTATTGATATAAATAATCTCTTAACGTTTGGAAAAGATCGGATGAAAATTGAAGGCCTTATCATCTTAACGAGGCAAAATATAGCATTTTAAACAAAATCAGGGGCCATAACTCCGCTGTTATTGGTTTGATCTTGCTGATTTTCAAATATTTCCGAACTTTTATTGATATTAACAATCTGGTAAAGTTCCGTAAAGACCGGATGAAAAATAAAGACCCTATCGTCTTAACGAGGCAAAATATAGCATTTTTAATTCAATCCAGGGCCATAACTCCGCTGTTACTGGACCGATCTGACTAGTTTTCGTCTTTTTCTGAGATTTCTAAAATATTAACAATCTGGTAAAGTTTGGTAAATATCGGATGAAAAATAAAGGCCCTGTCGTCTTAACGAGGCAAAACATAGCATTTTTAACTAAATCAAGGGCCATAACTCCGTTGTTACTGGTTCGATATTGCTGGTTTTCCACCTTGTCCGAGCTTTCATTGATATTAACAATCTGGTAGGCCCTATTGTCTTAACGAGACAAAATTTAACGACGGACGACGGACGGACGGACGACGAACAATTCGGCATCCCATAAGCTCTGCTGGCCTTCCTCGGAATATGTACATGTTTGAATAATTACAATTTACATACGGTAATTATAATATGATCAAACGTATATATTTTTAAGTTCATGCTGTGCAAAAGCAACATTGATGTGCAAAAATAAAAATTGTATATACAATTGTATGTACATGTACAACTCTGACATATTTTTATTTTTTCTGGGTGGAAAGACAGCTGTGGTTGTTAGGAACAAGACTTCTGTATTTCTTGGCATTCACACTAGCGTTTGTTTCATGCGGTGTGATGCCTGTAAAATGTCGCCACATTACAAATCAGTAGTGACATGACTTACCAGTCCTTTGGGATCTTCAAACTCAATCTTTAAAAGTAGAATACCACTTAAACTGATGCTAGGTGTGACAGGTGTTACATCTTTTATTACTTCCCATGAAAAGACTAAAAAACGAGTCTGCTACTTTTCTCTTTTGTTTGTATTTGTTGCTTCCAGGGAATCACCTATCAGGTGCAGACTGTTTTACTTTGTCTGTTTATGTGAGTTAATATAAGGTGCAACTCCTATCACGAACCCTATGGTTCAGTAAAAATAATTAACAACGTTAGCCTATTTTTAGTTATACCCTTCCCATCCGACGGTTTGACATACTGCCAGTCACGACCATCTTGTATGAAGTATTTATTCGCAGTTTGCAAGATGAAGAAGCTCTATCGCTGTTTTAATTTATTTTTTGTTGAACAATCGTTAATGTTTATATAGAACAATATTTGACCAAGTTTCTCAAATGTTACTACTTGCTGTGGAGATTACATATCTAGTATCTACTTAGATACCATTATAACCCAGGGTTTAGAGACTTGACATTACAGTTCGTCCTTGTTGAGGATGTTGAATACTTAGGCCTTACTTTGATACAAGATATATGTTCTAGGTACTTGCCAGTGCAGTCAGTTTGTGTGTGTGGCGATATGATGCTAGGTCTTTTTTTTGACAGAAGATATACGAGATATAGAGATATACGTATCTATGTTTTATGCACAGGTCGATTTAGTGAGTAGATGTGTTATATTAACAGTTGTATTGATTCCAGAATCATCCACGTGTTAAGTACATTTCCGTTCATTGCGTCCTTGCTTTTATATACTTAGTCATTGTTCTGATCTTAATTTCATTCATTCGTTTTAAGCACATGGCAGTACAGCGAGTCCTTGTTGTTAAGAGTGTTTATTTAATGCTATTTACTGAGATACCAGATGTTGCAGATCTGAAGCTCACGCTCCAGCAATAAAACACAGTCGTTGGGAATACAATTGAAACCTTTTATTTATTCTTTTCACTGCATGTCAAAATAACGACGCACAATAGAAAAACATATTATTAATTTAACAATTATCGACATTTGTATTATATTGGCATAGCTAGATGTTTCTCATTCAAAACACGTGCACTATTTAGTAATTAATTTAACGATCACAGTAAAACTATGTAAATTGTGTGAATTCAAACGTGTATCATTCTATGTTGTTTTAATCTTAAGCAGGCGAACAGATTGCACTTACTAGTCTTCATGGTACAAAGGGTATTTCAAGGCAGAGACGTTTCTTATGTTATTCTTGTAGAAGAAGGTATATCGTCAACTACGTAATGTTTAGATAACATTATATATTTGATTTATCCGCCATATGCATGCCATCTTCGGGATGGTTAACATTTTGTACTATTGATTTCATGAATATTGAGTTCTGCTCAACCCGGGGCTATAGGGCGTGAGCGGTAGCTAGCATACTTCACTACCGTTCATGAACAGTCTTAATCAAACCGAGACTGCAATATTTCGTATATGTCGTGTTCGGCCGTTTCCAAAGGTCCACTCTCATACCCTTTTCGCTATATAACCACCATTTAGATATTGACATAATAACTTATTTGTACACAGTAATTCCGTCAACACAAAAGTAAAATAGCTATATGTCGACTGGTAGCCATTTGATTTTAAATCCGAAGGTTTCTATTTCGTTTTACGATAACCCGACATATTGTGGACCCTACAATGACGACAACCTAAATCCTACAAGAGAAAGTTAAAGTTTAATGTTTGTCTTAAATATTGTCTTGTCTTAAGGTGTCGCTCAAGACTGTCAAGTCATTGAGTACTTACTATGTGACTTTCTAGCTTTTCTATTGTATTATGACCATCTTCATTGTTAACATATATTGCCTGTTAATGCTGCCTAGTTTGTCAGAGGATATAGCCTGGCGGGGATTCCCTTATTAATACTGGCCCTTTTAATTCGGTTGTGATGTTCGGTTCTTACAATAATCTTGTTTATACCCCTAGCGGCCTATTAGCTATAACACATTAAATAAACGTCAAGTTTTCATATAAAAGTACTTAATATACACAGTCATATCAATGACAAGCTGGTTGCTCTTATTCAAAAGACATTTGCTAGAGAAACTAGATTTTTGGTCAGTAACTATACTAAAGTGTGTTTTCACTGACGACAATTTTGACAATTACAATATATAGACTTGCCAAACAGTTTGTAAATCACTCATATACATATTAGAAAAGATTTTCGTTTGCCACGTCACTGAGTACTTGATTTGCAGATTTCTAGGTATTTGTTCTTTTGATATGCCTTTTAATTTAGTCTGTGCAGGCTTCATAACCTCTGTTCCCATGTAATGTTAGATGTTTGTTTTCAATCCTGTACACAACTCTAGAAGGTTTATTTGTACTATTGATTTTATTTTGTACTATTGATTTTATGAATATTGAGTTCTGCTCAATTCGGGGCTAGAGGGTGTGAGCGGTAGCTAGCATATTTCACTACCGTTCATGAACATTCTCAATCAAATCGAGATTGCAATATTTCGTATATGTCGTGTTCGGCCGTTTCCAAAAGTCCACTCTCATACACTTTTATTACCTAGTTGGTCTGGCTTCTGTTTTTCTGTTTAAAAAAAAAACAGTCACAGACGTTCATCATTTTTTTCTTCAATTAAATTGTGGGACGAGTGCTTGTGTAAATATCGACATGACAATTGTATACGACATTAATACTTCAACGATTTTAGAAAATATATTTTGCTTTAAATCGAACATATTGGACCTGAGCCGGATACCCATGACAGTAGTTGCCATGGCAATTATTGCTATGTGTAAGTATTTTATATTTTATTATCAATTGAATTTTGATAGCATAAGATGTTGTTTATCAACACTGAGTAGTAATTAGTGTGATATATTAGAAAATAAATTCAATTTTGAAGTTTCGACGAATTTTCGGAAATCCCTCGTACATTTACAATAAAACAACATCAATTCACAAAGGCACCTGTCTTACGCAACACACCCGTTCCCAAATGAATGTTTGTTTTCATATTTTATTTCGAAGGAGGCGGGTGTGTGTGTGTGTGTGTGTGTTGGTGGAATCTTGAAGGAGAACCTTTTTCTTTTTCTTTTATATAATTTGGTTGATGGTAAGCGTGATTTTATGATGGTATCTAAGTCGATCATTATGCACATCTAGTGTAAGAATAAAACAAAGAACACAGAAAAATATATATGTAAATTTGGTTTGGTTGTGGGTGTAAGGAGGTTATATTTGGTGAGAGGAACATATGCTCAAATATGGTTGAACTACGAAACTGAGTGTGAATGATACCATCAGTAACAACTCCTTGGGTATTTAAATATATCAAAATTATTACTTATTCATAAACTATGTGTAGTTGAGCCATAGATCTCATGATTCAGTTGAGCCTATCTTACTTTTGACAAATCTAGATTATGCCATAATGAGTCACATGCCAACATTTGGTTATGAAAAGTAATTTAAAAGTATACAAATATACAACTGCTTACATGCAAACCTTTATCTGTCTTTGATTCACATCTAACAGGCTGTCACAAATTGGGTTCCCTAGGGTAGGATTTATAGATGGCACAATTACCTACGCAACCCTCTCGATAATACAATAAGAAAGAAAGCCTTGCCCAGATCTGGTTAAGCTTTGATAAGAAATGTAAGTGATATACCTGAAAACAAAGCGTTCACGCTTAATTCGATGCAAAATGGGGAATTAAATAATTTACGGAATATACTTACTTTGTTTCTGTGGGGTCCAAGGGAGTATTTGACCAACAGTTGGTTAAGCTAGGATTAGAAATGTAAGTAATATAGCTATACCAACAAACCTTACATGCAAAACTCGAAGTGAATTGGGACGCCGACGCAGATTCCTGGGTGATTTAATAAACTCTCATATGCGTCCAGTAATCGAGCTAATTATGTATTTTTTTACAAACAACCTGAACAAAAGAGCCATACATCCGCTGGCTTTGCTAACTGAATATTTTATGGAAATAAATCAACAAATGTTGTTTGCGTTTCCACAGAGTCATCTAGATAAAGGGTTAATGTTTATTTAACGATCTGATTCATTGTCAGGAGATCAATTTCATAATGAATGTTTTCATCATTAATCATTATGCCATACATTGTGAGTCAAAAGTTTGTTAGCTTCATGCAGAAAGACTGAACATATTTAGAATTGTAACTAGAATGGCACATTTAATAGAAAAATAATAACTATAATCTATATATTATACCTCTGGCAGGCATATACAACATTCAGACATTAGATATAGTATATTATTTCCACACAATTGCACTTGGCATTCCAGTAGGTCATAGTGTCCAAATATACGTGTTCCGTGTCCAATGCATAATAACACACTGATAAAGCTTCGTCTATATCTTGCTCAAAGAAGTTGAGATACAGGATTTGTACCAACTATTGATCTGATATACATTTATATTTCAGAGGAAGTATATCTCATCGATGCAGTTGTGCTGGCATACCATGCAATGGACACACTGACGTAATTTGGTACATATAAAAAATAAATGTTTAACTCACGTGTCATAAACAAGTAACAGTCGGAGAAAGCCATATCCCCGCTTCTGTATTTGATTTTGACCAATATCTGTGTGAAATGTAAGATGTCTATATTTAATTTTCTTGAAAATGCGTTTGATGAAAGCCTGATAGGGTCTATCGAAGTATCTCAAAAATCGGATCGATTTCAAACTTCCGTTTTTCCCCAGGCATTGGTTCTGATATCATATCCTAGCGAATAAAGCAGAAGCAGGCCGACTGACCGAGGCTAATATTTTTATAGATATTTAGTGCATTTTGTATATTAAATTCTCATAACAGAAATTTCTGATAGCAAATGTACGAGAGCTATCATGACAGAAGCAGTTAAACAATATACATTTTCAAATCTCATACCTTTTGGAACAAATAAGCATTTTCTCTAAAGAATATTGAAACATGTAAATATCATATTAACTATCAGTGCAAGCATATCAATGACAATTATTTATGAGCGCAAGATATACATATCAAGATGTCCCATTCAAATGAAATTAATCGAAAATCCTGGTGTTTTCCCATTTGTAATATTGTATTTAAATGTAAACATTACACGTTTTACTGATATCAGTTTTCAACAGTTATTATAAATAATACATAATACAGGCTATATGGTTATATAAAGTTATTGCATTTATTGAAATCTGTAATGTTGCACATTATGTCCCGGTTTGTTTGCTACGGAATTTTGAATACTGAAATGAAACATGATCAAAACAAGATCGAACCTGATGTATAACAACTATTGACGCAGGCATTTGTTTTCAGTGTCGACGGAAATGATGAATATCCTTTGAAAATGAATTCTGTGATTTAAAAAAAGTATACCAGTTGTCAGCTTTGTGTTGCTGAATTTAATAAGATATAACAGGCTATGGGAGCCTATACGACGGAAACCGATAATTTGAGTAAATATGGCGGCGACATTCAAATATTCTTCATCGGTACATGTCCATATTTTGTATATTAAAACGGGATAATTAATGCAACATTGCAAAGCTTCAAACAGCCGAAATAAAATAGGAATATTGTGTAACTTAACAGTGTATAGATCATATCTTGAAAACATAAAACAACGCTTACAATCATTTGTGTACTTGGTCAATATGGTATGGGATTGCTCACTAGGAAGTTACATTTTAAAGAATATTTGCCTCTTCAAACATCATTAAAAAAAGTTCAGCAATTCATTTGCAGTTAGAAATAGATTCCATTGAACGTTTTAACTATTTATTACCGTGCTAGTCGAGCTACAAAGAAAGATAAAAAATATCGGACAGGGAAAGCAGCATTCAAGGACGACAGTTAACCACGAAACACAAAAACAAGCACACGAACAGACAAATGAGAAGGCAAAAGTAATAAATAAATGCAAACGACATCACAAACACAAAATGGTTGACAATAAGGGCTACCGCATTGGAACGGTTAGTGACAACAAAGGCCACTGTGGGTTTAAACCGGTTCTAGGGTGAACCAAACCTCACACTTACCCTACTGTCATCCCATTAAAACAGGACAGTGTAAATAAAGAAATCCCCGCCATGATCTAATATCCACCCAACAAGGCAGCATCAATAGGCAATATAAGTAAAACACAAATATGCTCGTGTAAATATAATACAAAAAAACAATAGCCTAGAAAGCCACAATGAAGGTACTCAGTGACTTGGCAGAAGCCAGAGCAACAAGATAATAAACCATTAAGGGCACGACAAGAAAGATCATAGACAAACATCAGGCGCCACCGTTCCAATGGGCTTTAGATAGGCGTCATCATAGGGTCCACAGCCTGTCCGGTCATCGTACAATTAAAGAGGAAAGCTTAGTCACTGTGGCGAACTGTAAAAGGGTCCACCACCAAGCATGCAGTACGTTGCAAAATGATAGGGTCATAATCTCTTTTCATAAACTTTTTAACAAGTTTACCAAAGATAGTATGAAAGTCATGACCAAGAATCTTACGAAGTTTATAAATCACATCAGGTTGTGATAGTCCTTGTCGCAGAAAAGAAACGAATTTGTAAGCCTCAAAATAGCATACGAAAACTGGTATTTCACATTGTTTTCGCTACGGGTGTAGCGAGTGTCAGCGACATTTGACTTCCGGTTTTCATTAGGTTAGTTTGTCCTTAATTGTGAGCATATGTACGGGCATATTGATCACTTCGGTGCCGGTGTGTCTGAATATACGAGAGATAATACATGAAACGCCCAATCTGTTTTTAAAAATGAGATTGGCATAGCGTGTTAAAACACATTGATTGCTCATTATTTTACGTTGTCATGGTGGAACTATATAGCGCTCAGGGGCGTAGTTAGAGCGGTTTTAAAAAAGTAAACGAGAAATAGTTTATGCCTGTGTGTTGTGGGGGTAGAGGGGTGGGGATGGGGAGTGGGTGGCTGCTTTGATGAGGTAGTGTGAATTTTCTTATTTTGCTGCCGGGCAATATGTACGCAGCTGCGCACTCGGCGTACATTTAGCTATGCCCCTGGCCCTATTCACACTTAAAAAAAGTTATTCTTAATTAACTCTTTAAGTAATGTAACCATGTCTTCTCGTTACTTTATTCCAAGGTTATCATGAACCATTGTTTTTTACATTTATTCAATTATATTCAAATCTTAGCAAATTTAAGAAAACTATCGACATCATGTTATACACGTTTTACAAAGTCTCGATATATATGTATGTATATATTATCCTCTATCAACACCCTTTTTTCAGTTTTATTTTACTCGCTACTTATTCAACGAACACTAAAAGGTTGTCATGAGAGAAAGTATGTGTGTATATATGATTGGGGTTAAAGGTCGCTTTCAACAATAGAATGCCCAAATGTATAGTGCTGCCACACTGGAATACCACGCCGTAGACACATGATGTACCAGCCAGTCACATTATACTGACACCGGCCGACCAGCTCTGTGATTGTCCTTTATAAGCTAAACGTCAAGCAAGGGCGCTATCAGGAGTATCGTGTAAACCCTAAAACTCCCGCATGCGGGGCGCTATCAGGAGTATTGTGTATACCCACAACCTCCCGCATGCGGGGACGCTATCAGGAGTATTGTGTAAACCCACAACCTACCGCATGCGAGGGTGCTATCAGGAGTATTGTGTAAACCCACAACCTCTCGCATGCGAGGGTGCTATCAGGAGTATTGTGTAAACCCACAACCTCCCGCATGCGGGGGCGCTATCAGGAGTATTGTGTAAACCCACAACCTCCCGCATGCGGGAGCGCTATCAGGAGTATTGTGTATACCCACAACCACCCGCATGCGGGGGCGCTATCAAAAGTATTGTGTAAACCTACAACCTCCCGCATGCGGGGGCGCTATCAGGAGTATTGAGTATACCCACAACCTCCCGCATGCGAGGGCGCTATCAGGAGTATTGTGTAAACCCACAACCTCCCGCATGCAAGGGTGCTAGCAGGAGTATTATGTAAACCCACAACCACCCGCATACGGGGGCGCTATCAGTAGTATTATGTATATCCACAACCACACTCATACGGGAGCGCTATCAGGAGTATTGTGTAAACCAACAACCTCCCGCATGCGGGGGTGCTATCAGGAGTATTGTGTAAACCGACAACCTCCCGCATGCGGGGGCACTATCAGGAGTATTGTATAAACCCACAACCACCCGCATGCGAGGGTGCTATCAGGAGTATTGTGTAAAACCACAACCACGCGCATGCGGGAGTGCTATCAGGAGTATTCTGTAAACCCACAACCTCCCGCATGCGGGGTTGCTATCAGGAGTATTGTGTAAACCTACAACCTCCCGCATGCGGGAGCGCTGTCAGGAGTATTGTGTAAACCCACAACCTCCCGCATGCGGGGGCGCTATCAGGAGTATTGTGTATACCCACAACCTCCCGCATGCGAGGGTGCTAGCAGGAGTATTATGTAAACCCACAACCACCCGCATACGGCGGCGCTATCAGGAGTATTGTGTATATCCACAACCACCCGCATACGGGGGCGCTATCAGGAGTATTGTGTTAACCCACAACCTCCCGCATGCGAGGGTGCTATCAGGAGTATTGTGTAAACCCACAACCTCCGGCATGCGAGTGTTCTATCAGGAGTATTGTGTAAGCCCACATCCACCCGCATACGGGGGCGCTATCAGGAGTATTGTGTAAACCCACAACCTCCGGCATGCGGGGGCGCTATCAGGAGTATTGTGTATACCCACAACCACCCGCATACGGGGGCGCTATTAGGAGTATTGTGTGTACCCACAACCACCCGCATACGGGGGCGCTATAAGGAGTATTGTGTAAACCCACAACCTCCCGCATGCGGGGGCGTTATCAGGAGTGTTGTGTAAACCCACAACCTCCCGCATGCGGGGGCGTTATCAGGAGTATTGTGTAAACCCACAACCTCCCGCATATGGGGGCGCTATCAGGAGTATTGTGTAAACCCACAACCTCCGGCGTGCGAGGCACAATAAGCCACCGCCGAGGTTCATAAGAGAAAGAGATCCAGAAATAAATGAAAGGCTTTCCTCACAGTCAAGATACACAGAGAGTAGATAATCAGATCAAATAGAATAACGTATCAGCCAAGCCCAGTGGATAGGGGTTGAATTTGAAATCCGGATGAAGCTAGTTCAAACCCTCCCGGCGCCACTGAGTTAGTTGTTTCTTTTTAGTAAGATTCCTTACCCTAGACTCGTTCGTCGTATGGGTACGTAAACCGGGAGGTGCCGTGTATCGGGATCTGTCATGAGAGCACGTTATAGGGCAAGGGTTATTTCTTTTATGCGAACTTTTTTGTTATGTTATTGTGAAATAATATTAACTACTGTCATCTTGTATTCGTTAATTTAATGTTATCCTGTAGAATCCTCTTTTCCCCTCCTACCCCCTCCCCGTACACATCCACCGAACCCTACAAACAGACATCGCCGGCATATGATTGAACTCTTCCCTGTGGACACCGACACTGTTTGCCTTTTCACCCTGGTAGTGCTGAGGACCAAGATCGGTGTCGTCTCTCTTGTCCCGCCCGCCGTGGAACAGCGCAAGGAACAGCCATGGACGAGATGCAGTTACATGAGAGTCGACAGCCTGCATGGGTGACAGGGGTGCTACGGTCCGCTCAAAATGCCAATATATATGTTTGGTGAGGCATATCTAGGCTTTGTATATACGAAATGCGTGCGTGCGTGCGTGCGTGCGTGCGTGTACGTGCGTGTGCGTACTAGTGCATGTGTGTGTGTGTGTGTGCGTGCGTGCGTGCGTGCGTGCGTGTGTGTGTGTGTGTTACGTGTGTTACGTGTGTTTACCTGTGTGTGTGTTTGTGTGTTTGTGTGTGCGCATGCATGCGTGTGTGCGCGCGCGCGTTCGTGTACGTGTGTACGTGTGTGCTTGTGTTCACGTGTACTGTGTATGTGAGTACGTGTGTAGCTGTGTATGTGTTTGCGTGTGTATTTGTACATGTGTGTACGTGTATGTACGTGCGTGTACGTGCGTGTTTGTGTACATGTGTGTGTTTACGTGTGTTTACCTCTGTCTGTTTGTGTGTGTGTGTGCGCGTGCGTGATTGCGTGATTGCGTGTATGCGTGCGCGTGACTGCGCGCGTGCGTGTGCGCGTACGAGTGCGCATTCGTGAGCGACTGCGCGTGGGAGTGCTCGCGCGTGCGTATGTGTGTGTGCGCGTGTGTGCGTGTGTGTACGCGTCTATACGTGTGTTGGTGTGTGTGTGTATGTGTGTACCTGTGTTCTTGTGTTCACGTGTACTGTGTATGTGTGTACGTGTGTACATGTGTATGTGTGTGCGCGTGCGCTTACGTGTGTGTGCGTGCGATCGTGCGTGCTTGCGTGCGTGCGTGGTGCGTGCGTGCGTGCGTGCGTGAAATATATTGAATTGATTAAGAATTAACATGGGTCACATGTAAGCGTTCAACCACATACAGCTGTGTTGCGACAGTGACAAAAAAAGGTGCCGGATCTGTGAATTCAGTAGACTGAAGTATATTAAAAGGAGGGAGATAATTACAACACACTACTAAGATAGATATATATGTATGTATGTATATATATATATATATATATATATATATATAGATATATATATATATATATAATACATACATACATACATACATACATACATACATACATGTACATATACACATAATGTTACACATATAATAATTGTTTATTTGTCTGGTGTTCAAGGTCACCATTCAGCACATGTTAGGCCATATATAAAGGTCAATATTTGTATTTATTTTTTATATTATCTATGTTTTTAGAAATATTTTATAATAATATTGACAAAGCGGGCTAGTGCTTTCAGTTCTTTTTAATGATTGTGTGTTCATAATTTGTTTATATTTAATGTTTGGATTTTTATAAAAATATGTTTTCATGTACTTTTTACGTTCATTATTGAAATGATTGCAGACAAGAAGGTAATGGTATTCATCACCAATATCATTATAATCACACAGTGTACATTTTCTTTCATTATAGTCTACAGAGTTCCATCGACCAGTTTCAATTGGTAGGCGATGATTACCAGTGCGGAATTTTGCCAGAGGGATAAACATCGCTTTGTCAAGTTTCAAAAAAAAAAATTCTAGTGATACAGTTTCTTTGAAAGCTGAGTAATTTAGTCCTTCCTTTGTTTGAGTTTTGTAACGATTCGTGCCAGTTTTGTTTAAATTGATCGATTAATGTTAGTTTTATTATTTTGCTCACATTTTTAAGGCAAAGATTGTTCTGCATAATCCAAATATCACTTCTTCCCGTCTCATTAAATCTTCTAAGTAATTGAGATATATGGAGAATAAGATTGGGGATAGGGTTTCCCCTTGTCTTACTCCTTGATCGCAGTCAAAAAAGGGAGATAATTCATTATTTTTTGAAACACATGATTTAATGTTATTATACATGCTTTTAATTACGCCAAAAAACTTGCCTGTTATACCATTTTTGATAAGTTTTCGGAAGAGACCTATGCGCCAGACTGAGTCGAACGCTTTAGATAAAGTGAATATTTTTTTTTATGAAATCTTATGAGATCTATTATAGAAGTGAGGGTGAATATATGATCTAATGTTGAGTATTTTTGTCTAAAGCCTGCTTGAGTTTCTTTTAAAATAGTATTATTATCCAAGAAGCATGACAGTCTATTATTAAGAACCGCTGTGAATAATTTGATAAGGCAACTTAGGAGGGTAATTGGCCTATAATTGTTCGGTTCTTTGACATCGCCCTTGTTCTTATATATTGGTATTATAATACTCAATCAAACCGAGACTGCAACATTTCGTATGTGTCGTGCTCGGCCGTTTCCAAAGGTCCATTATCATACTTTTTTATAATACCTTCTAACCACTGTCTAGGAATACAGCCAGTGTCGAGAATATCATTGAACAGTTTGACATAGATGGGTAGCATTTGTACTTTAGTTGATTTTATATATTCATTGATTATCATATCGGCTGCAGGGGATTTTGCGTTATGTAATTTGACAATGCTTTTTTCAGTTTCCTCTAGGGTGATAGGCATATTAAGACAGTTTCCATTATCATTTATAGCTGGGTATTCTAGTTCGTCATCAACATCATTTTCTGTTTTGGAATTAATGTCTTTGAAGAAGTCATATAATTGTTGTATATCCGGGCTCTCGACAGGTTTATTAGTAAGTTTGAGTTTATTTAAGTATTTCCAGTACTCTCTTGGACTGTGTTTATTTAGTTGTCGAAGACGAGTTTCATTGTTTTTATTATATTTGTTAATGTGTTTATTCATAGTATTTTTGTAGTTTTTACAGGTCGATTTCATTGCAATTTTATTTTTTCAGATGGGTATTTGCAGTACCTCCTCCTTGCTTTAGTATGCATTTTCTTAGCATGTCTAAATTCATTGCCATACCAGGGTTTTTTTGTTTGCATTTACATTTGTTTTATAATATATTTTTGTGTCAATGAAACCTTTGCACTGTTTAAAAATACATTATTTATTTTGTTTACTATAGTATCGAAATATTCTTGATTCTTGCTGATGAGTGGAGTGGTGCTTATCTGTTCTTGAATGTCTAATAATTCTTCTGAACTCAGATTATTTAAAAAAAGTGTCAACATTTGCAGGTTCCCATTTAAATGATAGTTGTGTGGGGCAGTTATGTTGCGTGTCCTGATTTTGTGGTATGTATGCATCTAAAGAGAAAAACAGTAATGCGTGACCATCGGAGTGAAGTTCGACTAATTGACGTATATCAGAATCACATAGCATGCTATATGCAGATAGGAAGGAGATGACGTAGTCAATTACTGAGAGGCCACGGAATGTCTTTTCCCCTACCTCTTTGTTTTTTCCAAATTCTGCCATTTAGAATTACCAAGTTGTTGTTTTTGCATATATCGATGAGCTTATACCCATGGTTATTCTTTTTTTTATCATGTGATGATCGTTCAAGCTTAATATTTAGAGATTCCATGGCTGCCTTTTGATCAAAGAAGTTTTGTGTTTCTTGATCAAAATCAAAGAGGTCAGATAAAAACGTGTCTACTGTCGTATAGTCTATCAATGTTAAAACTTGGGCATTGAAGTCGCCGGCGAGAAATATGTTTGGGAACGTTGAACACATTTAGGTTATTTCGGACTCTAAAAAGGTCAAACTCGTCATTGTTAAAGAAGCGTGACTGGGAGAGGGGGATATATATAACGCCAAAGATTACGTCACTGTCTGATTTAAAATAGATTTGGCTAATTTCAGCCACAGAACATATTCCGAGTCTGATTCAATTAACTCAATATATGGAGAAATATCGTTTCTTACAAAAGGACCTATTCCGCCCGATTTGCGGTAGTATTTCTGTTTACGGGGTTTACTAATTAAGGCATAGCTATTTAGATCAATATTATCATCCCTATCAAGGTGGGTTTCAGTTACAAAGAACATATAATTACGAACTAGGCATTGAAATTCAGGAAAATTTGATTTTCTTATTAGTCCACAAACATTAAGTAGTCCAATTTTGATTTTTTGTTCACAATTATTGTCACTCACGCGGGGTTCTTTCCCCTTTATTTCCTATTTTTCAGGTCTTTCACCACTACTGGCCGGCCCAGAGTCTATACAGACTTGGATTCGTCCATTTCAGTTTCCGAGGTTGATTTCTCGGAGATGTCTTTCATTGATTGTGACCGGATGTATTTTCGCTGTGGGTAGGATGCTGGTCCGATTCTCTGTCCGCTCATTATATCTTTCCATTCGAGGAATTCGTCTCTCACAACTCTATTGTTGACGATGAGTTTGGCTGGAAAGCCGATTATGACGGATCCGCGTGGATTAAGTTGTTTAGCCTGTTTGTATTGAGCCCAAAGTTTTGACCGAGCAGCCGTAATCTCAGGAGGGTAGTCTCTGTTGATGCCAATGTTAGTGTTTCGGAGCCTGTTTGCGTTTGTAAGTATGAGCGTAACGTCGCCGTAGTCCCGAAAGCAAGCTATTATAGGCCGTGGTTTTGCTGCATTATTAGTGCGTCTGCCTAAAAAACTGGAGATCTATCTCGTTACTAAATGTAGATACTAAAATTGCTTCAGCAGCTATTGCAGGCCGCCTGAAGACAATCCTTCCAAACATTATTTCAGAAAGTCAATCGGGATTTTTGAAAGGTAGAAATATTGGAAAATCAACTAGATTTATATTTGACATTACTGAGAAATGTGAAGAATTAGATATATCGGGTATTCTAGTTTTATTAGACTTTGAAAAGGCTTTCGATTCTCTTGAAAGGAGTTTTATAGAAAACGCATTACGTTTCTTCAATTTTGGGAATTCCATACTTCAGTGGTTTAAAACCTTGTACAATAACATTGAAAGTTGTGTATTAAATACTGGTATTTTTCCATACAGCGTGGTGTACGTCAGGGAGACGCTTTATCGCCATATCTATTTATAATATGTGTCGAAATTTTAAGTGCGGCTTCAAAAAATAATCCTGATATTAATGGTATTAAAATAGTCGGTTCAGAATACCTTATAAATCAATATGCAGATGACTCGTCCCTTTTTCTTGACGACTATGTAAAGTCACTGAATGCTACTCTAGAAACTGTTGACAAATTCTCGTTATGTTCTGGACTAAAAGCAAACTTTGATAAAACTGAAATTGTTTGGATCGGACATAAAAAAAGATGTAAAGACATATTGAATAAATGCAAACTAGTAAAATGGAATGAAAGTGGTTCTTTATAAGTTTTAGGAATAAAATACAATTTTGCAAAACGACAACTATGTGGTTCACAATTTTCATAGTAAATTCGATAAAATAAAAAATTGATAAATGATTGGTAGTTTTGAAATTTATCCTTAATGTAAAACAACGATTTTAAAAACACTTTCCCTGCCAATACTCATTCAATGTATCACTGTCTTGCCTGATCCACCGAGCATGTATATCGCGACATTTAAAATGCGATGTTCGATTTTCTGTGGTCAGGTAAACCAGATAAAATAAAACGTAATGTAATGATGAACACTATTGAAGAAGGTGGATTAAAGATCACACACATTAAATCACTTAGATTTTAGACCGTGACACATTCGCACCGTGGAAAACGCTTATTTTAAACGATTTAGAAAAAAACGGTGGATACAGAGTATGGCATTTTCATAAAGAAGGGCTCATAAAAGTTGGTAATGCAATGAATAGCTTTTGGGAAAATGAATTCCAGTCTTGGGCGCTAATACAGGAAAATGATGTTAATACAGTAGAAGATATTCTATCGGAGCCACTCTTTCACAACCCAAATATAAAAATTAACAACAGAAGGGTATTTTATAAAGACTTATGTAGAAAAAATATATTTTTCATAAATGACATTATTGAATACAATTGTATTTTTTTTCTTTTGAACATTTTACCACAAATAATGACATTAACATTGCTTATTTAATTTATACAGGATTAGTTAGTGCAATTCCAGCTGATTGGAAAGCATGCATGAGAAATAATAATAAGATCGAGAATCCAATATATAAAAACGTTAGTAAACTTAAAACAGCTAAAAAGGTAAATCAAACATTCTACCCTCAATTTTTTAAGTCAGTAGTCGAAATTCCAAATAATTCTCAAATGAAATGGCAAACAGATTTGGAATGCGCATTGACTAGTGAAGAATGGGAAATTCTATATACGCAACCTTTCCATATAACAGATGACTCATATCTTCAATCCTTACAATTTATAATTAGTCATCGAATTATTTTCACAAATTAAAGATTATATAAATGTGGAATGTCTGAATAATTCCAAAGAAACATTGTTGCATTTATTTTATGAATGTAAGTCATCCAAGAACATATTAATAAAGTTGTTTAGTGACTTACATGAAAAATGCAATATTTTAATAGAATTAAAACCAGAGTCCATTTTTCTTGGCACACCATGTTCATCAGATATTGGTTATATTTTGTATCTGTGTGTGCTCATCTATAAGAAGTATGTCTATTCTTGCAAACGGAGAAAATGTCTACCTAACTATACAATATTTTTAGAACAAGTGAAAAGTTACAGAGATATGGAACTATTTTCAACATATATGTACCCCTTATACAAATCTAATACAATTAAATCAAGGAGGAGTGCAGGTCTAAATATGTTGTGATATAAGCTGTATAAAATGTTTGTGATACATTAGTTCTAATGTTTTTAATTTACAACTGGAAGGAAGTTAAATCCATTCCATATATTTAATGAAGTTATAATTTACTATAGGAGCAGGTAGACTATAATGCATCCATATATGTACAGTATATAAATGTTTGTACACTTGATATTCAAATCAAATGTTAAAAAACAAAAAAGATATTCCAATTATATGATTATTGTCTTTGTCATCGGAAGTAATCGTTGCTACCCACCGCTACCAACAATCAACATTGGAAGGAATCAGCCTGGGATTATACACGCACCACGCCAGTATTTGGTGGCAGGGGAAAAGCGGTTTGAGATGGTATCGGGGCGACAAAAGGCTCAAGCTATTGTTGACTATTGAAGATCCACCTCAAGTACTGGTGTTGCACTGTGGAGCTGACGATATTGGACAAGTACCGGCTGCAGACTTAAGAAGCCAAATGGTATACATGGTGAAAATTTCGAAAGAAAGCAAAGAATTAATACCTGGGTTTTTATTGCGTGGTCACAAATTCTTCAACGTTTAGTTTGGCGGGATGAACGTGTGATAGTTAGGGTAAATAGTAAGGCGGCCACAGAAGTGCTTTAAATTGGGAGGTGGGTATATAAAATACCCGAAATAACAGAGTCAAACGGCTACAGGGCGTGATCGGTAGCTAGCATATTTCACTACCGTTCATGATCAGTCTCAGTCAAACCGAAACTGCAATATTTTGTATGTGTCGTGTTCGGCCGTTTCCAAAGGTCCATTAGCATACTCTTTTATTCTGACAATGTTCATTTGTCTGACCAAGGCAATACATTTTTCTTGCAAAATCTACGTCGCGGACTGCAACGTTTTCTTTCCGTTTTAAACAAGAAATAAAAAATCTGGCAATCGGATTGTGAATATTGGTGTGTACAGGAGTTTAGTAATACTGTTTCAGTCTCTATCTGAGACTGTCTTTTTGTGCCTTCTCTATTTTGAGGCGGTTTGTTTTATATTGTCGAGACATTTGCGTCAGCTATTTCCTCTATTTGAGGAGTATGTGTGCTCTCTATTTGAGGCAGTCTCTACTTGAGGCTTTATTCTCTTTAGGTGCTTTTTGTTTTGGCGAGAAATTTTCGTCAGCCAATTTCTCTATCTGAGGTTGTTTCTATTTGTTTTATATTTACATATGTTTATGTTGGCCACGCAACGTATTTATATATTTTTATTTTAACCACATTATTTTTAGTCTAGTTTCTAAGCTGTGTTCCGCTTCCCCCATGTGTGGCGTGTCACAATTTGCTTTTCATAAACTGCGTGACATTTGGCAGTTTTTCGCAGTCACAGCAATAACTTTTTGTGTAGTTAATAAGAATTTTGACATTTTCAACACAAGAACTTTCAATTAGGTACATTTTTCTTTGTGAACTGCTGTACCCAGGGTTCATGAAGTCCATGTATATGTTTTTAATTAACTACGCATTTTATATTTTATTTTGTTGAAGCCGTGGCCAATATATTCCAACAAACATGAACTGTAAACATCGCCTTGTATTGTTCTAACACAGTAAACCCCAACGCACAAAAAGACAAACATGAATAGCAATGTTAATAACGAATAAAGGCATATGACGTCACAAACACAAAAGGGTTGACAGTAGGGCTACCGCCTTGGAACGGTCAGTGGCAAAAAAAGCTGCTGGGGATTTAAATCAGGTGCTATGGTGCACCAAACTTCACACTTACCCTATTGTCATTCCAATAAAACGGGACAGTGTAAATAAAAATATCCCCGCCATGAACTATTTTCTAACCAAGAAGGCATCAATAATAGGCAATATAAGTAAAAGTGAGATATAGGGTCCTATAGAAACCACAGCGCCGAACGCAAAGGCATCGTAGGTCCGCACTGTACTGCAAACAAGGACTTGAAAATACAATGAAAAAGACAAAAAACAACAGAAAGGGTGGTGAAGACAGGGTTACCGACTTGGAACGGTCAGTAGGTAATAAGGCCGACTGGTTAGCTTGAATCGATTTTATATGCGCACAATCCTCGCTATTATCCTGTCTTCAGCGCCCAAAGATGCTCGTGTGTAGTTACATACAAAAAACAATAGCCTAGAAAGCCACAAAGAATGTACTCAATGACTTGGCAGAAGACAGAGCAACAAGAGAATAAACCATTGAGGGCACGACAAGACAAGATTGCAGACAAACATCAAACGTCACCGTCCTTTTGGGCTTTAGGTAATCGTCATCATAGGGTCCACAGCCTGACCGGTCATCGCACAATTAAAGAGGAAAGCATAGTGGTGAACTGTAAATGGGTCCACCACCAAGCATGCAGTGCGTTGCAAAATGATAGGACCATAGCCTCTTTTGACAAATTTAACAAAGATAGTATGAAAGTGATCATGACAAAGGATCTTACGAAATTTGTAAATCACATCACCATATAAGTCAGGTTGTGCTAGCCCTTGTCACAGAAGAGTCCTTAAATTACTTTTATATTTGGAAAGAAGATCGGAGTTACGATAATAATATTTAGCAAAGGTTTTACGAAGTTTATGGTAACGGTAGCCCTGATGGAGTAGCTTTTTAGTTATACAAAGATTACCAATATTGAAGTCCTCAACTCGAGTACAAGCTCTAGAAAAAAGAGTAAGCTGAGACACATAGACCCAATATTAAGAAGTTGCTCGGGGAACATCCCCATCTAAATGGGGATAATTAACAATAGCAAAATTAAAATCATCTCTCTTGTCATAGATTTTGCTAATTATTCCACCATTTTCAATAGAGATGTAAATCGAGAAAAGAGGGTTAATATCCGAATTATTAGCTTTTTTACGTTGAAGTTCTTATATTATTAACCATAGTAAAAAAGAAAGAGTTGTCAATGTTCAATATGTCATCCAGATACCGAGAGATGTCATTAGAGGCTTCAATAACATCTGCCTGGGTATCTGGTGAAAGACTCAACATGAAATCTCTTTCTTAGCAATATAAAAACAAATCTGCGACAAGGGTTGCACAGTTCGTACCCATAGGGATACCAATCATTTGTCTATGAACGGTAGTTCCATACCCGACGAAAATATTATCTAATAAAATAACAAGTGATTCGCAAAAGTCATGGCAAGTCCACATAGTGTAATTGTCTAAACTACTGTTAGTAAAAAACAGGAAATAATTATTGACATATATGGAATAGTTATATAAATATAACCAATAGTCCAAACAAACATTTAGTTGAAACAATTAGTAAACAAGGAAGTTATCTCCCTTTGTCTTAAAAACAATTTTGTTCGGCCTAAAAACATTATCTCTACGAAAGATTCCAAAATATGTCAGAGACAATATTTTCTGCAAGTACCTTACCAAAAGGTCACCCAAAACATAACACAGCTTTTGTAGATAGCAGTTTTTGAGTATCCACAATTATCAAATTACCTCCCTTTGTACGGGTTTGACAAGCAAAAAGAACAATAAACAAAAAAACTCTTGCCAAATAAAAACAACTTTTTGCAAATTCTTAGTAGGGTGTAGGCCTTTTTAGTGAGGCGTAAACAAATTCCGCACTAAAAAATGACAAACCAACACACATATTTTTCTATGTTTGTTTCGTTGTTGTTGTTTTCGGCAGGTTTTAGTGGGGCGCACGCCGCCTCAACCCCACCTTTGGTATAATAATTGATATTTTAGTATTGTTTTAAATGGATAGCGTTTATAAGGACTTTTTTGAAGAGTAATATCCCCGCCACCCGGGTGCCCCTCTACATAACTTGGATTTTACAACTTAAATTCGTGCCTATGAAAAATATGCCTCAACTCGATGTTATCACGTGAGTATGTTTGATAGATTAACTGTGCATACCTAGTGACCTAATAATGTTATTAACTTATTAAGTCTCTGATAGCCTATATACTCGTAGGCTTTAGAGAGCGGGTGCTTCTACTGATAACATGACTATTTAATGTATGAATCAGTTCAATAACGTCACGGCAGTGTCATGTGAAATACAAGTTTTGAAATACGCATTTTGAAATACACATTTTGAACTTTACATTGAAATATTAGGTACGTACGACACTTAATCCCAACACCTGTGTAGATAGGTGGATAACCAAGTGTGTATATCAGTGGATATACGTGTGTGTAGATCAGTTTACTATTCGAACATACTATCGGGGTTTGTATATCAGTGGAATATTCCAAAACACTATCCGGTGTGTGTAGATCAGTTTACTATTCGAAAATACTATCGGGGTTTGTATATCATTGGAATATTCCAAAACACTATCCGGGTGTGTAGATCAGTTTACTATTCGAAAACACTATCCGGGTTTGTATATCAGTGAAATATTCCAAAACACTATCCGGGTGTGTAGATCAGTTTACTATTCGAAAACACTATCCGGGTTTGTATATCAGTTGAATATTCCAAAACACTTGCCGAGTGTGTAGATCAGTGGACTATTCTAAAACACTATCCGGATGTGTAGATCAGTGGACTATCCCAAAACACTATCCGGGTGTGTAGATCAGTGAAATATTCCAAAACACTATCCGGGTGGGTATATCAGTGGACTATCCCAAAACACCATCCAGGTGTCTAGATCAGTGAAATATTCCAAAACACTATCCGGGTGGGTATATCAGTGGAATATTCCAAAACACTATCCTGGAGTGTAGATCAGTGAAATATTCCAAAACAGTATCCGGGTGTGTAGATCAGTGGACTATTCCAAAGCAGTATCCGGGTGTGTAGATCAGTGGACTTTTCCAAAACACTAGCCGTGTGTGTAGATCAGTGGACTATTCCAAAATACTGTCCAGGTGTGTAGATCAGTCGACTATTACAAAATGACTGTTCAGGGTAAGTTAATATGTTTCTAAACTCATAGTTTATACAAATCCACCAATCTTGTATACAGTATCTGTGGGTTATTTCCTTAATGTTTAGGATTTAGTTGGCTTGTGGGTTTTGTAGTTGTACAGTGGTACAATGGTAATTCGAGCCTTCTCTGAGCGTAAAAGCCCTTTTTGAGATATAGTTTCCGAGGAATTTATATAGTAAAAAAATGCGGGGATTACTAAACAAAATACAGTCAGGATCTGCTGCGTTGGGTCGAATTTTTAGCATCAATTAGACTGAAAAATCAATCAATAAATGTTCAATATAGCAAGTTGCAATGCTAAAACTGCGCCTTTATCGAATGTAGTCCCCTCCACTCCCCCACCCGCCCCCGCCCCTCCCCCTCCCCCAATACCCCAATTTTTCTTTTCATTTACGCTATGAAATACAGTTTTTGTTTTATATATCCGTTTGTCTTTTTGCCATAGACCTAAATAAATAATTAATTTAATTTCACTAATATTCTCGCGGGAGTACGGGGCGGTGAAGGCATGCATATTCCCCTAATCAAATAACTCCACTATCAACTGACTTTACGAGAAATCTTGATCATCTTCGACACTTAAGTGCAAAAACAAACTTCTTGACCCTTTGTGCTGAAAGAAATTTGAAACCGGAAGCACGTGCCGTAATTATTATTTTTTCATTAAAGTAGTTTTGACCATCCACATTTAGTTCTTCGATATAATGATGAAGTTTCCCTCTTTGTTTATTTATTAATTTATTGTCTTTCTGCCGTTCTGTATATATTTGATAGAAGGTGCGTCTGTATCAGCAAATCAGAAACGATACCAGAATCTCGGTAAAATGGCTGCCGCGTTAAAAAGGTTTATAAGAAAGGTTCTAGACTT
Organism: Cyrtodaria siliqua; assembly: GCA_037043455.1. Taxonomy (NCBI): domain Eukaryota; kingdom Metazoa; phylum Mollusca; class Bivalvia; order Adapedonta; family Hiatellidae; genus Cyrtodaria; species Cyrtodaria siliqua. Next base: position 184,110 of record JAWPHD010000148.1, read on the forward strand.
TTGCAAGGGTCGCAGATGATCTACACTATTTTACGAGTGGAACCAGGACCCTATTCAATTTTCACTTAAGGTGGAGCGCACTTCTCTTCTGGAATAATTATGATTTAAAATGTTAAGATAAACAGTTTGCTGTTGTGCAGAATATTTTGAGTAGCAAAAGGAAAATTTGGTCGCAATTTTGAAATTGTCGGAATTTCGCGAGCAATATTTATCATCCCGCCAACCGCGATCACGTGACAATGAATAATAACAAATTCGGAAATCTAAAAAATAAATAAAAAATTGCTTCGTCTGAAAAAGGTTGCAGTAGGATTTAATGTAACGCAATTTTTGGTTCAAAGAGGTAAAGAGATATATTGATTATCGCTTTAGGTGCTTGAAATGTTAATTCAAATCATACTTACTTAGATATAGTTAATATTTAAACGTTTATGTTTCATAAGACAGGAGTAACTCTGCAATCAACAGTATTTTCGAGTACCAGTAGACTATAATGAGTACGTGCCGCTTCATTATATTTTTAAAAAACAACAAAGTTGATTTAAATATAGAATACAGACCTTCTCGGTGATTCGGACACTTATTATGTTGATCAAGACTAAATCTAGTCGCAAATAGTCTTGCTCATCTTCGACGCTTGATTGTAAATACAAACGTATTGACCGTTTGTGCAGAAACAAATTTAAAACCGGAAGCACATGACCATAATTTATTTTTTTTTGGTAAAAAAAGGTATTTTTGACCAACCGCAATTAGTTCATCGATATAATGATGAAGTTTCCCTCTTTATTTATTTTTTATTTATTGTCTTTCTGCCGTTCTGTTTATCTTGGATAGAGGGTGCGTCGCTATCAGCCAATCAGAAACGATACCAGAATATCGGCAAACTTTAGAAAAATGTTAGGACGACCGTTTTAGACGTTTGTCTTGAAAACAAGCAAGCGTCGCAGATGATCTAGACTAAGTAGTTAAATGTATATGTATCAATGCATCATGGGTTTGTTTTCAAGAAGTTCACCGATAAGTAAACATTGTTTACAACTAATAAAGTGTACCTATCCATCTAACCAGGCAAGTTGGAGTTAGCAGTCATAATGTGTAGCTAAGATTAATATGCGATAACGATTATTACGGATTTGGAATCAATATACTTGACACCAACTGCATCTATCAAACAGTTGCTGATGATAATATATTTCTCCAAGAATTATCTTCAGGATATGAAGAAAACATGTTATCCATACGCAAGCAGATGGTTATCAATCCAAGCAAGTGTGGCGTAACGGTTTGCAATGACATGAATGAGGAGTTTTGGTAGTGCCCGTTTTTAGAATATTGGTCCTAATTGTGTGTTAGAGACAGAATGTTATACGCACATTTTTATTGACATTTATAAATGTATATCTCTCAAAACAATCGTTAAAACTGCCGTTATAACCTCAGATATACGTGTTTTAATATTTTTTAACGAAAACGGACATCACCAATTCACAATAATTAAAACATACAAACCACTTGTGCTTCCTAAAGCCCGCCTTTACTGATGTAAACTACATATGATCTGTCTCACAAACTGCAGTTACAAAAAATGAGCAAAGTTGTGTTGCATATATGTGCAGTGTATCCCCAAGCGGTCTAGGACCCATAAACGCTTAACTCAGTTGATGCTAAACCTCTTGTATACCGCTATATATGGTATGTTTAATATGCTAAGTGTACTGCTAATCGAATGGTACAGTGCGACATTAGGCCTGTCCTTTCGGAAAGAAGGTTTAAACAGCACAGAACACATCAATGGTTATCCCTTTAAAGGTTCATTATCGACAATGCGCATTTGGCTCAAGGAGGTGAGCAAACTTAAGCTTTAAACGTTGCAATCTCATAACATTAAACACAATACTGAAATGGCTTGAGTGTTTCAAGCGAAACTTCAACATCTATGAATTTCGTGTACCAAAGTATACTTTGATTAAAAGGTCTACTACATGACAGAGTTGTCCTTTCTGTAATTAGTTGTTGCCCCCTTTTCTACAAAACACGTTGAGATATATCTGGAATATTACGTGGAATTAGGTGTATATAATAGTGTAGTATAGGCATTTTTTGGATTATGCGTTTCTTTTTCCTTTCAGTATATATGAAATAGGTAGAAGTAAATGTGTTTATTTGGTCAATTATGTCATAAACCGTTTCTCTAGGGAAATTCTTTCTCCAGAATTATGTCTTATTCTGATAATCCTAATGAAAAATAAGAATGTGTCCTGACATTAATCGTATTCAGTTAAAACACGATTTGAATGTTGACTATGAGGGTATACTTCATTTAGGTTACTTTCCGGTCGAAAGTGCATGTAAACATATTGTTGATAACACAATAAGTGTCAAGATATGCGATGGGTCGCACTTTTTGAAAGAGATAAATAAGCCGGTTAGGGTGCCAACAGTTTCACCGTCGCTATACATAGCCAGCCATAAGGCCACACTTACAAATATCTTATTAAAATTATGTTCGAGTGCTCGAATGCGACCGGTCCAAAAAATCGGCCCGAATCCACACGTTTTCCCAATAAAAATATGATTATTTATTTCTTAGCAATATCCTGTCGGGTCCACATTTCTCAAACGATCCCTCATTGTAGACGATTCGCATTTTATACGAGCCCTCCACTGTTATACAGACGATCATTGTTAATCGTTAAGACTTGAGTTACCTACCCTTATTATTCGCGAGGCGGCGCTCCCTCCCTAGCGGATGCCATCGAATGGAAGATGTGGAAGTGATGCTTTTATAGGTCAGAATACTTGTGTCAAGGGCAGTCTTATAGATTTTGTTGTTGCATCACTTGAGCTTTTCCCTATGTTTAGCTCTTTTGATATTTTGGATTTTGACCCACTTTTATCAGATGTACACAAGGCTGTCAAGTTTTCAATTCTATGTAAAAGTGAAATTATAAATTCTAATAATGAAGAAGGGTCGACCGAGAGTCCAGAGGTTATTAAAACAACTTGGAATCGTGATCTAAAATCAGAATTTAGGAATAGTTTTGACCGAGAAGAACTTAATAATATTTTGCAAGACTTAGAAAACTTATCGGTGTGTCCAAGAGAAGAAGTAATTTTAAATATAGACTCTGTTACTGAAAAATTATCTAGTATCTATGTAAATGCTGCTGATAAAGCGGACATGGTTAAATTAGTATCAACTTCAAACAGTAGTCGATTGCCAAAAAATAAAAATAAGCCGTGGTTCGATTCGTCATGTAAAAACAAGCGACTTGCATATTTGAGGGCAAAATCAGATTATAGGCGTTGTAACTCAAATTCTAATTTACAGTCTTTAAAAGACAGTAGTAAGATGTATAAAAAAGAAATAAGTAAACGTTATAGTCAGTTTCACCAAGATTTGAATAAAAAGTTCCGTAACCTTAAGCAGTCCGACCCAAAATCATATTGGTCTCTATTAAATAAGTTTTCAAATGATAAAAAAAAAGGTCATTTCAGATATAACATCTGAGGTTTTTTTTGAACATTTTAGTAAGTTAAATGAAGGGAATACAGATAATGATGATTCATTTGACCCATTGATTTATCAAATATTTCTGAATACAATTATGAGTTAAATAATGAGATAAGTAATGAAGAGATTTTAGTTGCTATAAACAGCCTGAATAATAATAATAAGGCTTGTTCTGTTTATGATAATATCTTGAATGAATATATAAAAAATTCAAAGGACATCATGTTACCCATATTAAAAAGTTTTTTCAATCTTGTACTAAACAATGCAAGTATCCCAGAAATCTGGTGTAAAGGGGTAATTTTTCCAATCTATAAACAAAAAGGAGATATAAATAACCCTGATAATTATAGAGGCATAACAATACTCAGTTGCTTTGGTAAATTGTTTACAGCAATCTTAAATACTAGACTAAATAAATTTTTGGAAAGCTCGGGAATTCTTGGTGAAGAACAAGCAGGCTTTAGGAAAAAGTGTAGTACTGTAGACCACATTATTACATTAAAAATGTTAGTTGATTTTTATCTGCATAAAAATAAAAAACTTTATTGTTCTTTCATAGATTACCGTAAAGCGTTCGATTCTGTACATAGATTGGCATTGTGGAAAAAACTGTTACAGAATAATATAGATGGCAAGGTTTTCAAAGTTATATATTCTCTGTATGATAAAGCTAAATCGTGTGTTCGTTCTAGAACGGTCAAGGCTTGTCCAGTTTCTTTGTGAGTTGTACAGGTGTTCGTCAAGGCGAAAACCTGTCCCCAATACTGTTTTCGATCTTCCTTAATGATCTAGTGCAACATATGTCTGGTTCCTATGATGGCCTGGAGTGTCTTTCTGATAGTATTAGGGATCGTCTTAGTGACGATACTATTGACACATATCTCAAGTTGTATTTGCTTTTATATGCGGATGATACTGTTGTCTTTGCTGAATCAGCTGCTGATCTACAGCTAGCACTTAATCTATGTATGATTATTGTAATACTTGGAAGCTAGAGGTGAATATTGCAAAAACTAAAGTTGTAGTTTTTTCTAAAGGTAAAATCCGTAATATCCCAGTATTTACTTATGGGGGCTTAAATCTTGATGTGGTTGATGACTTTAGTTATCTTGGTGTGAAGTTTAACTACAATGGCAAGTTTAATAAAACTAAAAAATATCTCTGTGATCAGGCTAGAAAAGCCATGTTCTCTGTTCTTAAAAAGGCTAGAAAGCTTTGTCTGTCTCTTGATCTTCAACTTCATCTATTTGATTCGATGGTCAGTCCAATACTATTATATGGGTCGGAGGTCTGGGGTTGTGAGAATGTAAATATTATTAATCAATTCCAGTTAAAATATTGTAAAATGGTATTAAAACTCAAAACTTCAACACCAAATATTATGATTTATGGTGAACTTGGGAGAATGCCAATGGATTGTATTATAAAGAGTAGAGTTCTGAACTACTGGTGTAAATTGGTCAATAGTAAAGAAGATAAGATTTGTCGTATAATGTATAAACTAATGTATGAACTTGATAAAAGCAATGTTTTCCATTCTCCTTGGATAGGTTATGTCAAGACTTCACTTGATCAGCTTGGTTTTTCTGAATATTGGTTAAATCAAAATGTTCCATCCCCACTTGTTTTTAGAAATTTAATAAAAAGCAGAATTAAAGATATATATAATCAATCCTGGAATACCACAGTCTATGAATCCCCAAAATGTGTGAGTTATAGAATTTTCAAAAATACTTTTGCGTTTGAGAGGTATCTAGTAGATTTACCGCTGAATCTTGCATTGTCACTTTGCCATTTTAGATGTTCTAATCATAAACTCCCAGTGGAAAAAGGCAGACTTTATAATATAGAGAGAAGATTAAGAACTTGTGATTTGTGTCATTTAAATGTGCTTGGTGATGAATTTCATTACATTTTTGTTTGCACTTTTTTTAAAAATGAAAGAAAGAAATATATTTCCTCTAATTCTATTATTGCAAATACATATAATTTTAGAAACATTTTTCAATCTATAGATAATTATGAATTGTTAAAACTGTCATTATTTGTTAAGAAAATTATTGATAAATTTAAGTAACTATTTTTCACCTTCCCCTATTAATTTTACATTTATTACTCAGTATTAATATACGAAACTCATTCCATCTAGTCATTTTATCTTGAATTGAAATTATTTTGTGTTTATATTCTATGTTATGATTCAACTTTGTAAATATTGTTATTGGTGTTATTTTCATTTGTGTTTGTTAATGCTCATGCCCAGTTGGGCCCAGCTTATGAAATAAAACTTGAAACTTGAAACTTGATTATTTTCGCGTTTTTTTTTATGCGTTTCATTCACTGAGACTACAGGCGAAATGGCGTGTCCGTCACCTACTCTGCCCGAGGCAGCTAAACTGTTGCCTACAGTTCGCTCAGAGACCAATGAATGGCAAATAACCTTTTGTCCTTCGATAAAATTAAAATCAGAAAATTCCTGTTATGGTTCAAAGTATATACATTGCCTTCTGGTCAAACTTGAATAGTACTTTGACAGTGAATAAAGTATCAGACACCCTTTTTAATTTGGTTTACCAATGGTTCCAGACAGAATCGTTATGTTCAAAGTTAAGATTTGTAGTATTGCAAGATACACTCAGTATACTAAAATCATCTAGTATTGCAAGATACACTCAGTATACTAAAATCATCTTTAATAAGTACAAACAGTAGTGTTTAGAATCCATACAAACAGTTCAACTTTAAATAGCATTCACAAAATAATGAGACGTACATGAACGAAAAGAAAAAAAGAGTTTTGCTACCTACCTACCTACCTACCCATCTGAAAAACATAAGGTCGGGTTTGGGCAAACTAAGATATTTTAAGTGTGGCCTTCCTTAGGATTTATGACTCAGGTAGGAAATCCACTCTTTAGCAAGTGGAGTTTGCGATATGATACTTTTCGGCTCGATTGACGTAAATATGTTTTCTCTCTAACTTGTTTAATTCTGAACCACTTCCGTTTAAATAAAGTGCAAGGAACGTGAAAAAGTACCTGGGCCTGAATGATATGCAAGAAAAAAGAATCAATCATGGGTATCCGGTTCAGACAGGGAAATTCCACGGGACATCCGATACCATTGACTCAACGTCTGTTCGTGGAACAGTCAACGTCGGTTCAAAATCTGCTGTTACATTAAGTGTCTTCATTTGAAACACTAAAAACTCGTTTTAATTAAAATACCAGGATCATGACAATGGCTGTAAAATATCAGCGGTGAATATGTTTTATGTTACTCTGTTGTTTGTTAACATGCTCACGTATTTTTTCTTCAAAAAACATACTTAAACGTCTGTTGTTTTACTTGTGCAGAAACTTTTCATTCAAAATACCATTTTAAAGGCTTGTGAAATATAGTTTTACTAATATACCAGAAGATATTTAAAGAATGATCGTATTACTACTGTCTAACAAATGAAGAGTGGACAAAATATACGTATTGATAGATTAAAATATCTTTTACAGAAACATGGTTGTATCAACAAAGCAACGGTCAACTCCGTTGTGTGAACAGTAAACGTCTGTGGAGTAATAAAACGTGCAACGGTCAACGTCTCTAAAACAAAAGTAGAAAATGAGTTAACTTCGGCAGTTTATTTCTTTTAAAGGCAGAATATAAATGCTATTATACCAAGATATGTCTGAACCTGTTTATGCTGCATTAGACAATTATCAGTGTCCTCAGTCATACCTACTAAGTTCAATAAGTTACAAGTTACTAAGAAACGACTTACGTCGGTCGTAATTTTCAAAATTTCTCTAAATTACACATTATTAACGACTTCCAACATGAATATTTATATGTCTACTGGCCTACTACCTTCGATACATCTGTCAGTGTAATACACCACCTTGTGATGAATCAAACTGTTAGCCGACAAACGGAAAGTAATATCAGACGTATAAACAAAGATTCATAGTACCGCATAAACGCGAATAAATGCAAATCAAGTCGTCAAGATCATTAAAGAAAGGCTCGTGATGTGTTTAATAACATTTTGTATTGAATTAACGTAACAATTCCGAACTAAGCACCACTTATTAAGGAATTAAAGGTCTCACACCACAATTAATTTCCCCATAGGTTACTGTACATCCGTTTCCAACATATGAGCTTCAAAGCTGACCATCAGACCTTGTTGTTGGTTTAATATCTTCAGGACAGCCATGACCTGAAATATAAAACAATAAAATAGAAACATTGGCCAGTTGTTTTTTTCCTCGCTCATATTTATGTGACCCCTATGAAAAATACCAAATTCATATACTATTTAGCTGAATATGTGGTGCTTCGGTCAAATGCCTATGAATTTGAATTAAGAAATAAAATACTTCCAGCGGGTTTATAACCTGATGGGCGGGACTTGAAGTTCATCGATACCAAGGGCCGTAGGCCAAGGATTTCGATGTTTTTCAAGTCCAAAACACCAGGTTTTGATCTCGCAAAATATAAACCCGCTGGAAACCCGCTGGAAATATTTAATTTCTTATCTAACAGAGTTGTATGTATCATGAAACACATTTCGAGCGACTTCACACAATACAAACAAATTCTCACACTTGCATTTTATGCCTATCTCTCAACATCAAATGAGAAGAATATACAGCTTCATCCTATTTAAATGTGTTGTTGGAACGTAGAACGCATTTCATTGCGTTGTTGTTTTGCATCTGACGTTTAAAATGAAGTCTCAATGGTTAACGTACATGACGTCAGAGGTTTATATAGCTTTTTCAGACCACCCCCATAACCAATCAACATTGAGTATTTTAATAAACCATGTTAGATTGAAATTTCATATCAACGTGGGAGTGTCTGTATCATCAGTCATTTACAGTGTATATGTATGCTAAAGCAAAGAAAACCCCCTTTATCAAATTAAAAATTGCCTAAAATGGAGAAAAAAATCAGAATTATTTTCTGTTTTTCTTTTGTCTCTAGGTCCGTGGGCTTTCAGGGCAGATACTAGAGGTGTGAGACCTACATGCACTTTCGGCACATATTAGGCACATGTACATACATTAAGACTATAAAAAACAATTAAATACCTTCATTAAAGAACACGTCTCAGTCTTTTGTAAAGAGGATTGAAAGAAACAATTATAATTTTATATTTGTGTTAACTCCGGAATGCTGTGAAAGTCCTGGTAAGACAGAGCTTGTTAGGACTTGTTCAGGAAGCTGTGGTACAATTGTAAGCTGTGATACAATTGTAAGCTGTGATACAATTGTAAGCTGATACAATTGTAAGCTGTGATACAGTTGTAAGCTGATACAATTGTCAGCTGTGATACTATTGTAAGCTGTGATACAATTGTAAGCTGTGATACTATTGTAAGCTGATACAATTGTAAGCTGTGATACTATTGTAAGCTGTGATACAATTGTAAGCTGTGATACAATTGTAAGCTGATACTATTGTAAGCTGTGATACAATTGTAAGCTGTGATACTATTGTAAGCTGTGATACAATTGTAAGCTGTGATACAATTGTAAGCTGTAATACGATTGTAAGCTGTGATACAATTGTAAGCTGTAATACGATTGTAAGCTGTGATACAATTGTAAGCTGTGATAAGCTGTGATACAATTGCAAGCTGTGATATACAATTGTAAGCTGTGATAAGCTGTGATACAATTGTAAGCTGTGATAAAATTGTAAGCTGTGATACAATTGTAAGATGCCACAAGGCATTTTAAGGCAAGTTGCAATTGTACGATGATGCGATGCGACTGAAGATAAAAGGGACACTTAGCAATATTGCTTTTTTTTTTAAAAAACTTGAGGCATTTGTAAAATCATTATTATGAATTATAAGAATAGTAACAAGCAAATTGTTTTTGCATATTACTAACTGTTGATTACATTTCACCATTAATATATTCAAACCTATGGTAGAATAACGTAGACAAAGTTGAAAACTTAAATATGTATTTAAATATAAGAAAACAGATTTAAAGTCAAAATTATACTTGATTAATAAATCAAGAAATTAGTTTTAATACTTGTTAAAGACCTCAAGATTGCCATGTGTCCCTTTAATAGACGTCACGATGTGAAGCTACAATGGCTCGAGACAGTTTGTTTCGTGCAAATATCGTATTGCAAAGTTCCATCGTAGCTTTCTTCATGTCATTGCCCCATCACATTGTGGTTTCTGAATATTGTATCGTGCCATTGATACGTGTCGTCATAATACTGCGCCGTAAGCTAAAGTTACCTTTACTGTTTACCCAACTTAGTCATCCAATCAGTTGCCTTGAAAGCAGATTTTCGAATATTTGCACCAATTCATAAAGATTTTACTATCAGCGCTCTTCATGGTTTAGAGCGTAAACTATATAGAGAATATCGATAAACCTGTGGTAAACATTAAATCGGATAGCAGCTATGAGGCAACACCTTCCAATAAGAAACCGCGGTCCTTTACTAAGATTCCTCCATTTCGGTCTCTTAATGGTGCAGATTGTTCTTCATGGCATCTTATATATATACTTACAGGATGCCGTAATTAACGCTAGATCATCGGCATCTTCTTGTTTTTTGTCTTTTGCTTTTTTTTAAAAGACATCAAAAAAGACATCGAAACAGCATCCATTTTACCGATATATTGATATCGTTCACAGACACACCAGATAGACCGACAGATAGACAATGCTCTATTTCATAAATTATTTTTAAAAAAAGTGGAAAACTTCAATATTATAATGGATGTGGTTCCGGTTTCCATTTGTTTTCTGCACAAAGTGGCAGGACGCTTGTATTTAAAATCAAGCGTCAACGATGATTCAGACTAAACGCCAGTTTTCATAACAGTCAATGTTTTCTACAAATCATAAATAACTGAGGGGAAGTTTTCAAATAAACAATTGAGCCCCAATCAACCAGTACTGTGATACACTGCTGGTGTAGGTAGGTACGTGCGTAGGTACCTGTGTAATGCACGTGTATGCGTATATAAGTTTGTAGTATCTTGGACGTATGATGAAGAAAGTCAACACTTTGTTGTAGTTAAAACTGTTTGTATTTCTTGTTGATCAATTGTAGATAATTGAAAGTAAGAACTAAATGTCTAAACACAAATGAAGTATAACATGTGCTTTAGTAATCGGTTATGTAATCCAATTATATGTAATTTAGAATGAATGAATTTAAATATAGTTGGTGGTATCACATATACAGTATTAATTGATTGTTTTGTGCTACGTTTGTAAACGGTCGCATCAGTAGTGTGACAACTTACTGACCCTTTGTTGATCATCGGGACCGGTCTGTGTGGTATTAAACTAGGATACAGCTAAAGACGATGCTAGGGGGCTTGTGGGGTGTTGCACTTGTGTTACCTTTTATGAACAGACTCAATAAAACCCAGCCTGCTGCTTTTCTCTCTTGTTTGCGTTCCTTGCTTCCAAGGCAATCATCTGCGCTATTGATGATCACACATATACGTCGTATATATTCAATAATTTCCTATGGTACGGTATCGTCATCTTACATTTAGGTCCGATGCAAGCTGGTGGACAGATGGGTCACCAAGAACAAATGGATTTCCCTATGCAGGGTCATTACAGTCAACAAGGTCAGATGCCACAAGGTCAACGTCAGATGAGAAGCCAGATGTCAGCGCAAGGTCAAATGATGCAGGGTAAATAAATTAAATCAGTTAAAATAGTTTAGGAGCAAGGTCAGACAATTGCGGGAAGTCAGATGCAAGAGTTCAAATGGCCAAAGTTCAATGGGTATTCAGACGCCAAACCAAGGGGCACTGAGTGAAAATATGTCAATTCAGTGGGTCAATGTCTATCAAAAGGAGAGCTAACGTATTACACAAGCTGTTATCTTGACCTATGTTTTAATATCATTTAATAATAAAGAAGACACTGTCATGTAACTTCATTCAATTAGTAAATATGTTTAAGCTCGTCTTTGAGCCTTCTGCTCAAAAGTGGACACTGGGATCACTATTTGTCCGTCGTCCACCCGTCTGTCATCCGTCTGCCATTTTGAAAGTCCGATGACCGTAGTTTTTTTCTGTAAGGTAATCCTCAGTACAAAATCCATTACAGAATCAACTTTGCCTTACATCACTTCTTCTAACAAATCGCATGACCAATTTTATACAAGTACACGTGTATTAAAATTAGGTCAACGTGCCTTCCAAGATGGAAACCGTTAATAAACATAGTCGAAGTCTGCCTTTCTTAAAAACCGCTGATAATACTTCGACAATTTTGCTTAGTCATTTTCGCTAGGTAATAAACTGATTAATTTGTTAAAATTAAGTTCCCCGGATCTAAAATGATCTCGCGTTATCGGTTCAAAGTTAGTACAGATTTCACATGTTTTTCATAGTCGTATTAAGGGAAAAGTTGAGAAATCTTCTATAAAGCATACATCTCTCATATAATGCGTGTTTCATTAGCTAAAGCAGCTCCACCACTTTATTCGGTCAAACTAGGATTATCACTTAAGGTCATTAATATACCCGCCACCGTGTCTAGTCAGAAACAAACCTCCAACTAACAATTGGTGGAAATCAGAACTCTTTGACTGAAGTTGTTGTGCAGTCGGCGAAATTGCCATATTTTTCAAAAATCAAACGCAGAAGCTTAGTTAACCATTCGTCAGATGTGCTCATTTGTTAAACTCTACTAAGATCGTATTGATATTAACCAACCATTTGATAACATTCAGTTCCAATTTGTAAAAGTTAACATACAAACGATGATCAGAAATTCGTCTTTCTTGATAACCAAGGGCAATAACTGAGTAAGGCACGCACTAAATTGTTTACGTTAGTGTGAACACACGCTCATCCTTTTCCTTTAATCAAAGGAGATAACCCAGTAAAGAATGTTTCAACGTTGCTTATTTTCAAAGTTTAATATGAACGATTTTATTGATGTTTAACCTCGCTGTATATTGATTTTGATGAATATCGTAATACGTTTACTAAAGTTCTTGTGTACAAAAGATCAAATATGACGTTTTGTCAAACACAAAATACCTCAATATTTATTGGAAATAACTCAGTATGGCAAGTTGTTGAAATGGTCAAAGCGTCTCCGTTGCCGAATGGTTAACGACGTTGCGTTGTTAACCTTCGCCTCTCACCGCTCGTCGATTCTTACGGATGGCGGGAGGTGTACAGTACTGGTTCTACCCAGGAAAAGTGGGTGGTCTGCCTCCACCACAAAACAATCGACCGTCATATATAACCTTACATGTGTTAAAAATGACGTAAAACACCATACGTACTTGCAATGTTCTATTAGTTTACGGCCTCACAGCAAACCTGACGAAAGTCAGAAACAGTTTACTGAAGTTATTGTGGAAATTTTGGAAGTTTTTATTTCTAAATGTCATTAGGCCAGATTGGCCCATGAGGCAACATATTTACTATACAAACATAGAGTCACATGACTGATGATCAATACATACATTCATCAAAATACAAATAATGAAATCCCACAGGGATTTGTGTCTATTAAAACATATTATTCGGAACACTATTAAATAATATTCCTGGGAGAATATACATACAGTAAATTAGTTTATCTTAGCAATATCACCATACAAAGAGACTGTTTCAGTGTTTGTGCATATCCATAATTAAGAAGAAAAAATAAAGAAAAAAATATTTACTTGGGAGAAGGAAAATATAGTTTAATTATTATATAACAATGCATTACGTAATTTAAATGCTTTGAATATAAACAATCCAAAATTAAAGACTTCCCTTTTGTTTTCACTTTTTATTGTGCACACAAGACATTTCCATGACACTGGCTCAAGTCAAATGTCGCCGGCTAAACAAATTAAATTAGTATATTATCTCAAGTTGTTGTCTTCGTTATAAAAGGAAAGGTCTAATTAATCCATGGTCCATTAATTTAATCCATGGGCCATTAATTAACATGAGCTGGTAAAGCACAAAACGCAAAAAAAGAGAGTAATATTTATAGCATTGTTTAGAGTACTGCTTCCCTACACTATAGTGTCCACTAAATAAGGCACTGGTGGAGTGTAACCTAATGAGGTGTTGATTCTGTAGTGTGATAAACCATATCATCATACCATACAGGAATAAAATGTATTGAAACATAAATCCCAATATTTCTCCCATAGAAATGTAATACATGATTTGTACCTAACATCTTACCAATATAGTCTTATTCTGTCCATTTTCTCTTGCAGAAGAAGGTCTACAAAAAGCTATTAAAAACTACGGACGAGTAGCAGTGGTTGACGGAGTACTCGGAATTGGCCTGCTGGTGTGTGGTGGACTATCGGCGAAATATAGCGCCGATACCTTCAGAACCCCTTACTACGTGGGTGGCTTTGTCGTGGGAGTTTTAGTGAGTACTGTGTGACAGTTATTATGTTAGTTGGTCGAACGGTGTTTTACTTCATTTTAAGCACATTTTAGGCAATATATAACGGTCGATATTTTGTTAGTGGTGGAGGTCGACAACACGTATTCCTGGGTATGATCAGTACTGTACACCTCCCGCAACCGTAAGAATCGACCCAATTACAAGCCGAGCTCCCAGTGGGAATCGAACCCGCAGAGATAAGAGCCGATAAGGTTTTAACCTCAAAATCTTTACTATCCTGGCCAGGTTTCAAACTCAACGTCTTTCCTATCCTGGCCACGTATTCGCTAATTTATTATGTGCTAACATCCATGTTGGAAGAGCTAGGTCCATTTTATCTTGATGTAAATGGAGGATGAGCCTGGCACCGTTCATGTGTTGGTGCGCCGTAAAACCCAATTCAATTCAATTCCATCACAAATAAACAAACTATTTATAGCCAATATGACATTGCGATGGTCAGTATGACTATTTCAGTTATTAACGTATAGTTTTAATATAACTATATATACTTTTATTTATCCCTATTTCTGTCTATTATAAGAATCTGTCATGTGGTATCCGGTAAAGATCGGGAATTCCAACCCGAGGTATGAATTGTTTTTATCGGAAACGAGGCTCTGCAGAGGTTCCGATTGAAACAATTATACCAATATATATTTCTCAAACACAGTTCAAATTCCATAGAATAAGGCCAGTTACTGATGTTCCATATGTAATCTGTCTATTATAAGAATCGTTCATGGGTATCCGGTAATGATCGGGAATTCAAACCCGAGGTTCCGATTAAAACAATTATAACGAGGGTTGGAATTCCCTATCTGAACCGGATACCCATGATTGATTCTTTTTCTTGCACATTTTGTGCGGTGACGTCGCCAATAACTAACGTTTTTTATGTCCTATTACATGACGTCATGCAACTGTTGACGTTATTGACGTCATTGTAGATGCGCGTGATTTTTATTTTCCCCCATGTGTAAGATCAGACTTTCCATCACCCATGTAAAACTCGGATAACCTATCCGGTAGACTATGCAAGAACATATTTAATTATATTAAGGTAATGCCAAAAATAAGTGGAGTGCGTGGTCAAATGGTAGAGCTTCAGAAACGAGATTCGTCAAATTTTACCCAGGCAACAGTTCATGAAAAGAAGTCGTGGGTTTGATCCTCGCCGTGGCCATGTTATTTATCCTTGATCAAGATAATTAATCCACATTGCTTAGTATTTGTCTACACTGGAAGCCAATGAGGGCGATTATTATTTTGCAAGATCGTATTTCGCAGTCGATGTAGAAGAAGTATGTTCAAACTTTTAATTAGAAAATGCGTATGCCAAATTTGTATTGGGATATATGCACGAGTTCTTCTGCGTATAAATAAGTCGCGAAATATTAATACGCGGAAGAACTCGTGCATATATCCCAAATACAAAACTAATAACCTATAATTACAGAATCGTGTCTTCTTGTATAGGCGCTGGTACATGCCCTGCTGTGTAGGCAGATAGTTGTGAAAGGCCCTGACTCACAGTCCGATGATACGAAGCAGAGGAAAGTCATACATATGGTAAGCAGGGGGTAGTCATACATATGTATATGGTAAGCAGAGGGCACTCATACATATGGTAAGCAGAGGGAAGTCATACATATGGACCTGTGGTCATGAAACATTATACAGTTCCTCGTTATCAATTATCCATTGCAGAGTTAAGCCACTTTTCATCAACCTTAAACTATTTCTCCGTAATTTATGAACGATTAAACCTGCTAATTTCAAACTGTATAGTTATATTGTCCTTGCTGAAGTTTCATGGAACACCCTTCTAGTATTACACATAAATGCAACGATTAGTTATGCTTAGCCTAACAAAGCATGACGTTTAACTCAATCAACTCCCTATCTAAAAGAGACAGGTGTCTCGGGCCCCTCTACGTTAAGTTTCATCAACGTTTATTTGTCTCAATAATAAAACTGTGAGAATAGCTAAGGCAAGGACGGACAATGCTACTTAACTCCGCCTTTTAAATAAAAGTGTCAAAGTATATAGTATATGGCTCCTTTAGCGTCCGTCTGTTTGTTTTTTTAGCTTTTGTATTTGTCATTGTTTTTCACAAAGTAACATTCCCAAAAGGTAAAGGACAGAATTTCATTAAAATTCAACGACAATCTAAATTCGTTTAATATTTTGTTGATTCTAATGAATTCAAACTCTGTAAATTCCAAAATGGCCGCCATGGCTGAAATAAACAAAACCTATAAAGATGTGTCTTGTCACTATTCCTCTAGAACTTAACATTTATTAAAACAGTTTTTTTTTCATTGTTATTGTGTTGACATGTACTAGTCATTTGTGTTGATCCGACACCTAAGATGGCCACTGATTTGTGTTGATCCGACACCTAAGATGGCCACTGATTTGTGTTGATCCGACACCTAAGATGGCCACTGATTTGTGTTGATCCGACACCTAAGATGGCCACTGATTTGTGAATAAATGTATAAAGGAACGTGTATTCAGATCTTCATGAAGCGTATTTAGTACGTACTGTACATGTAATGCGTATGTTTTGATACTTTTCAGAAATAAGTATGGTCGTTTGAGGAGTAATTTTTGCTTTGTACTGAAAAGCTATAGTGTAGCCAACAAAATAATGTAGCATTACACGATATAGCCATAGCTACGATAAGGGACTGACGTAAAGATGTTTTCATTTTCAGATAATTGGCCAGGGATGTTTGGCCGTGTTGACATTGATTGGTTGTTTCGTGGGTATGATGTTCCTGGGAATATACGGATATGTATCGAATGATAACATTTTCGACAATATCAAAGACAATGCCATAGACGAATACCAGGAACAGAACATAATGTTGTCAATCGTGATATTAGTGTGTTGCATTTTAGTGTCAGTGATGAATGTATTAACTTTAAGAATGGTGTGTACATACGGTGCATATTTTGGAATGGTACGTAACAATATATCAAACAGGGATGCAACGTCCAATGGAATCACATTACGGACCGAACAGCTGAGAAGTCAAAATGCTCTTCCTCATCAGCAAATACTGTTGCAACAGCAGTTGGCACAGCAACAGCAGCAAAATCGGTTTTCCCAAGGCGTGTACATGTCTCCACCACCTTCATATGAAGATGTCGTAAATAAACCGGATGTCGTAAAACCACCGGTTTTTTCTCTGACACCGAATGCACCACAAAGATGATGATACATTGTCTGATAGATATACTTAACAAAATTAGTAAGCACGCAGTTGTATAATTGTTATAGTTTATTTCGAAGAACACACATCGACTTGAAAGCTTTAAAATTTGTTCATACAATCAGAGCAGACTTTTTAATCGCGTTTTGTGATACTTTATTCTCCAGAAATACAGTTTATCAAGAACTCTATCACGATCTCTGCAGTCTTTCATATACACACAGTAGAGAGACAGCTGTATGTTATTCTACGATAAAATACAGCTGTTCCATTAATTCCCCGCCTATATTTCATCCGTTGGAAGCGCCACGTTACATGACGTCACTTGGTAAATATACGTCACGAAGACAAACTCAACAGTAATTTTAATAAAATGTTAATTACAACAAACTTGCCATGCTCACGTGCAGCGCAAGCTATACGACGTAAACAATGACTTAATTGATTGTCATGTGACTATTAGTGTATTGAAACGCAGAATTTTGCATACGGTGGGCTCCCAATGGCATAGCAGCCTGATTACCTTGACCTCCGAGATAATATATAGTGCCAATCGTGAACGCTCGGCCAATCCGGGATTTCCGTTATTCTTCGGGATCCCGCCTCGTGTGTATCACGGCGTTTCGGTATGTTCAAAAACTTTACATTCTGTTAGCCGGAAGGCAACGGCACAGTTGCTAATCTGTTGCTACATACACAGTATGGCCGCTTGTCACACGTGTTGATGTACGATTTGCGTTGCATGTTTGTTATTTACAATACAGATGAAGGTTTTATCGCTGCTTTCACGTAAATGAACTATAGATGGAGCAATCGGCTAAAGGACATTGCAAAATGTTGAAGATAACTTTGATTTTGAATGCAAATTCTTTTTGGCGGGAATCTGACGCGCGTCACGCTAGTATGACGTAACTAATATGGAAACCTGCTTATTACATTCGAGTCATGCTGCGAAGCAGTCTACGAGATGTTGCGAATGATATAGTGACCCCAACAATAGCGTAAACAATGGGGTTATTGTTGTGTTAGAATCGAAATAATAAATACGTACCTGTATTTTATCGGTGAATAAAATACAGTTAGTCGTTCGGATGCGAGTAATTAAATCACGAGTGCTAATGCACTCGTGATTTAATTACTACACATCCCAACTCCTAACTGTATTTTATTCACCGATAAAACACAGGTACATATTTATTATTTCTTAAATACACACAACAATGACAAAATTAGTGACATATTCTTACGTGGGTATTTATGAATTTGGACTAGTATATACTCCATAGAAAATTATTACACTTCATATTATGAATGTGTGGTATTTTGATTTAAATTTTCGTTATTCGGGTATTTATGAATTTGGACTAGTATATACACCATAGAAAATTATTACACTTCATATTATGAATGTATGGTATTTTGATTTAAATTTTCGTAAAATATTTTTTTGGACAGCAGGTGTCATTACCCTTACCATCGTCTGAAAACTATTTTATGAATCAAAACGGTGTGTCTAAGCATACGCATTCCCTTTGTCCTTAAATTCGGAGTATGTGTACGCTTATTCTCATTATTAAAGGGACATACGGCAATCTTGATTGTTTTAACAATCGCGGCGTCCAGTTAGTTTTTCTACATAACTTGCATTTCTTCAATCATTAATATTAATTATAAGAACATCATTAAGCAAATTGTTTTTGGATATTTTAAACTGTTTATTATAATCCCTCAATAAAATATTAAAATCTATGGTAAAATAAAAAATAAAGCAAAATTGAAAACCCAAAATTATACTTAATTATATGCAAGCAGGTTTCAAGTCAAACTGGTACTGGATAAATAAATCGGGGTGCTAATTGTAATGTGCGTCATACAATGTAGATTGCCGTGTGTCCATTAAATACAAAAGCCATGTCAACAAAGAACCTATATTTGACCTAAAACTGTCTTTGGTCTTATTTATCATACAAAATAAAAGCTTGACCAAAAGTATGTCACCACGTAAACCCTTTCTATTAGAGTGCAGATAATCGTCATATTTAACATTATATAAACGTCATATGATTACTTATTAGTCTACGTAAGTAACAACATAATATATAAACTTCTTATGAATAACATAGTCTACTTATATAGTAGACTAAGTTTGGGTCATACTCAGTATTGACTGCCACCTGGTTAGACGGTCGTTGTACTGGCTCTCTGGGTGGTAGTCAACACAAGACGTACGTTATTCTTCATATGAATATTATAAACTACTTAATTGATACAGTTATAATATGGGACTGATCCGGTGGACGCGTTGGGGCGATTTTTGAGTCTGACGACAACGCAGGCACAACAGTCCAGGACCAATCACATACTTTTATATATATAATGCGCCACGACTAAGTGAGTGTGGGGACAGCCCTACCTCATGGCGTCGTGGACATGTCTAGCTGACTTTTGATAGGACTCCATGACAGGATGAGTGTGGGGTCAACCCTATACTTAAAAATGATACTTAAAAATGTCCTAAATGTTTATCTTATAAACAAATAATATTACTAAGTTACATATTTCCCCCTGCTCCATCCACTCCCACTCCTTTATGTCGTATAATTCCATGTAACACTACTTTGTATGCCCCCACCAGCCCCGGTGTGTGATTTTAATATTTGGTTGTTTTATATGAACAGTTAAGTTAATAGAAATTCCTGGCTGTCCTATTTAGTTTTATATATGCTTATTACTTCACATTGATTTTATATCGACAGCTGGGAAGATGCTATTTTTAGTTTGATCTGACGCACACATCGAGATAACGGGGGACATAATATTAACATGTAAAACCTATGTATACCTGTGCTTCATGCCTCCCCAGTGTGGCCTCCCCGTGGCTTTGGCGGAGGGACACACCCCATTTAACGTTTTTGCTCTCATAAGCTCAAAACTCATACTGAATTATTTTATATTGAGAGATTTGGAGTGATGTCTTACTAACAACACTGGACATTTTAACGATTTCTTTTTTAACATTATATGCTTATAATTATAAGAGTCCATTCCCTTTGGAAGGGAGCATGAAGCAGACACAACATGGATTATGTACATATTAAGTTAAATCATTTTTAAGAAATGGTGACGCGCTGGCGCTGGAAAATAAATTATTATTTATAATCCTCGATTGAATTTTATATATAAAATAGACCAACATGAGCTTATTCCACCTGTGTTCCCATCACTCAGCCTCTGTCAAGTTAATCTTCTTGTGTCCATGCAAACCATCTATTGCCATGTCTTGCGTCTGCTTGGATCCTGCCATCCGTGCGAGATTGATAAGCATTAGTAACATTATTTAAACTACTAAGGTTATTATAAATAAACTACTATTGAAAACCTCGCCAAAAGACCTAGTTGCCAACGGCGAGGAAAAAAACAACCATATACTACTGTCACCACGTTTCCTTGACTTTCAGATACGTTGTGGGTTTTTGTGGGTGGGTTTTTGTTGTTGGGGTATAGCGATATTTGTTTAATAGCCCTGCATCGAAATAAGTATATACGCTGATCCATCTCGATTACAGGCGTGTAGCTGCATTTAGGCCAAAAGGCCCGGGCCAGCACAGATATTGTCATTGATTATAATTATGTTAATATGTTATGTTAAAATGTATACTCAAGGACCAAATGGTATTTTGTATTATGGAATAAAGTTAGATTATGAATCTTGCTAAATTATGAGATTTTAATTGGTTCAATTATACCGGCTTGTGTTTGTCTATACAGTTATGGTCAACGACACTTAATATTAAGGGAAAATCGAAATTAGGTTAATAATTGTAGTTTAGTTTATTAACGTCTCATCGTTTATAAATAGTTACATAGACGACAATACATAAAACACATAATTGAAATGTAAACACCATTATTTACAGAATTACAAGAGACGAGTTCAATTTAAAAAAAAAATCACACAATTATAAATATACATGTATATAACCTACGGAACACTTCTCATTATACAAACATTTGGTATTCGATAAATATCCTTTGTGGTTTATCTCTGGTATAATAAGTCTTATTTATGCTGAACAAAACTTACTCGTATAACACAACACATACGATCTTCAATGTAAATATACTGGATTGTTGATTGATAAAAATGAACTAAAGCTGTAAAATGTTTTTTAATAGTTTTGTGCGATTTTAAGCATACGTTCTGAAAGGTGAAAATAACTTTCCATTTAAAACACAGTATTGTAGTTATTATTGAAAATCAACAATATGAATTCCATAGAATTTACATCGAATTCATTATGTTGAGTTTAATAAATACTGATAAAGGTGATCCTTTGAAGTTACAAACGTCTTCAGTTCTGCAGATTATGGCATGTTAACATTGTTTCACATTGATACATTAGGCCATGTTTTTTTTTCAAATCGACACAAATATTAAAAACAAAATACATTTGTAGAACATGTTTTATCAGTCAAAGTGCCCAATGTTAACATTGAACATAGAAGCCAAATCGAACATTATGATTTGTGTTGAGTATAGGTGGACAACTTAGTTCTAATCCCAGCGTTACAGGTCTCTCATTGTTTTCTCTTTGTGTTCTGTGTCAATGAATCACAAGACTTCCAGATAAACATGCATGTACCTTATACTGCGGCTTCTTCAATGGAACATGCCAAAATACACATATTTACGGTAGAAACTCCGCAATGAACTTGCAATCAACGATGGGGATTGGTTAACTTCTTTTCTATATTTACAATTTTCAATAATGAAACATGGCTATTATGAATGAATAAAAATGTAGTCTCGGCCGTTTCCAAAGGTCCATTATCGTACTCTTTTTCATTTAATAATCAATCAAGCAATAGTATTTACTTACAAGCATTCAAATATACTAAATGTCTACGTAACGTTTATCAGAACAAAGGACTTTAATAAATCACTTTAAATTGACTGTCCAAACAAGAACCAAAATCGATACATATATCGATATGCAAATTGTCTCACCTGTAATTGATTGACCGCCCTCATTTCGAAAGTTGTTTTATCGGCTGGCGATTTTTATATATGCAGTGAATTTCATTCGAAATAACAAGAGTTTAACTATAGCAAAACGATATCAAGCATAGCTATTTGACATTTTATACTGAAAAGGTAATACTTCTTTAAACACATACAATTTTGGCAAATAATCCACTCAAAATCTGTGGCTCACATTTCTTTAATAAGTGAGGAAATTAAAACAAAATTTAATAATACTACATTTCCTGTTCGACTTTTATATCTTCTTTTACAATATGTGTCATGATTCGATAATTCCAAATATGCCAGTTACAACATTACAGTTAACTATACCAGTGTTATTTGGATCGCGCTCCCGTGATAGTTCTGAGTTTGCCAGTCAGAATTTTGGCTTGCTCCAAGAGTGGCAGCTTATGTATTGACTTCAGTTTTGGTTATCTGTTTAAAAGTGGAATTACTGTCCTGTATGCTTCTCTATCGTGAACAAAGCAGAACAAAACGAAACGAAATGTGTTCGC
This sequence comes from Cyrtodaria siliqua, assembly GCA_037043455.1. Taxonomy (NCBI): domain Eukaryota; kingdom Metazoa; phylum Mollusca; class Bivalvia; order Adapedonta; family Hiatellidae; genus Cyrtodaria; species Cyrtodaria siliqua. The sequence goes on from JAWPHD010000148.1 coordinate 206,818, forward strand.
TTATACCGGTGTTCCTGATGATCCATAAGAAAAGAAAACAGCAGTACAGTTGAGTAATGATGTTCAGTTTAAAGCATGGGTATTAGTTATTTGTTTTATGATATTCATTGTTTTGTGTGTTTTTTGTTGTTTTGTTTTGGCATGCACTAAGGAGGCTAGCACATAAATTGTGCCAGGTTTCGTTTAGTCGATAGAGTGTCTGGTTCAGCCTGGTTCATATCCTGCCCAGACAAGCCGTGCCTTTTAAAAAGAAACGTTATTTAACGTGTTTTCTTTTTAATTCTAATTTATAAAATGGATGTTCTTTTCGAAAATCATATGTGTGGAAGTGTATTGTTTATACTGGAAAACCAAATAGGCATGCCCTTTTCGAATAACATTAGTGGTCCGAGTATTAACTTTCATACCCCATCCAACCCTACTCCAAGAAGCGAAAACGGGGTTGACTGGGGTTTTAAATAAAACCTTAATTTCGGCTTAAAAGGTTTGCATATTGTAAAATTAAAACATTTAATACATACTTGTAAACAGGTTATCGCATTTTTCAGTAAAACTTAGTTTTAAACGTGTTTTATTGTCGAAAATCCGTTATAAAATCCTGCTTATATAATCTTTCCCAGCGATCAATGGAATTAAGGCGGGACCACGTAATGGTACTCGTAGACGATTAGACGTCAACCAATGGTAAAATGATAGCGTCTTTATTGACATTGTAAGCATATTATATATAGTTGTTTTTTTTTTAAAAAGGCCGTAGGCCCATGAGTACACAGCTGCTTATTTAACAATATACAAATATCAATAGGTGGCGATACAGTATTCATAGAACCTATTTTCAAAGCAATTTAACATTGTTCAATTGAGTATATGTTTCTATAATTATTACTGTAGTATGAAATACGTATATGCATGTCAAATATCTATATTCATAGAAATGCAGACTTAACTCATATAACTTTATCATCAGAATGTGAGGTGACGAGGAGAAACCTATATGTTATAATAAAGTAATTCATTGCGTAATTTTGATATTGCAAAAGCAAGTCTTAGACTTGTACATTTTTATTGATCATTAGTTCGATAAACTTAAGAATATTAGGATGTTTCCAATAGTACGGTTTGATATATTTTAATCGCAGTTCATAATACATTGAACATTACAATAAGAAATGGGATTCATCCTCGAGATTATTACACACTAGACATTTGCGTTCATTTAGTGGTATTTTTTGTGGGTTTTGCCACCGTCCCTCTCGACTTCAAGGCAGTGAGATGACACTCTTAATCTGCTCAAAGCATCTGATTTTTCTTAAATCAACATTTTTTTTCTAAATATGGTTGAAAACTAAATTTTGAAAACAGTAAATATATGTATATTGTTACGGGTAAAACATAACGAGAAAGAAAGTGCTTAACCAGCTACAACTGGTTTTTTTAAAAACATAATCAACACATTTATTCAATTATTACAACGAAAACATTCACTTACAGAATACACATACATTAGATCCAGTATTCCTTTAAAATGCAATTTTAGAATACAGTCCTGATAATATTGTCAAGTGTCCTTTTAATCCAATTGTCATCTCTCCCTTTAATCTAAATTGTCAAGCGTCCCTTTAATTTAAATTTACTTTTTCCTGGTTCAGTTCTCCACGATAGTCCAAATAATCCAATATCACTCGAATTTACTATAGATGAGCACAATAATCCTCTCACAATACGTATTTTAAATAAAAAGTATCCAATATATTAACAATGTTTCTTTTAATTTAACTTTATACTGAACTACTGAACCACTATCAGTTTCACACGGACTTGCTTATATACTGTCATAGAACTCTTTAGAAGTTTCTGTATCGGAACATTCCAAACAGGAATGCAACATAAACATGTTATTTACCTAAATCATTGACATTGAATGACAGAATCAACATTGGTATATTGGTACATTTTCAATTTCTTTTGTTTTCTTTCTTAATTTTTGATTCGGTGGTTCCAATACTCCGGCCGATAAAGGGCTCTGGGTATTGTTTAACCACTAATAGGATATGTTGTCTGCTTTTTATATGCAGGCTTAATAACAGCTGCTCCCAACTAAATTCCATTATGTTTATTTCGCTCTTCGGGGCATTTAATTGTATTAGATACTGGGACCATATGCCGTACGACATGGGGAAGCAGTATACTCCATGTCCACCGTCATATGATTTTATGAATATTGAGTTCTGCTCGGCCCGGAACTAGAGTGCGTGAGCGGTAGCTAGTATATTTCACTACCGCTCATGAACAGCAATATTTCGTATATGTCGTTTCCAAAGGTCCATTATCATACTCTTTTTTTAAGAAGTTTTTTTTCTAAATGCCATTAGGCCAGATCATGAGGCAACATATTAACAATACAAACATAGAGTCACATGACTGATGATCAATACATACATTCATCAAAATACAAATAATGAAATCCCATAGGGATTTGTGTCTATTAAAACATATTATTTGGAACACTATTATGTTGATGATGAACATTATAGGTAACAATATAGTGTGTTGATTTAAGCCAAACATGGCTCATGAACATGTTTACATAATACATATTAAAAAATGTGCTAGATGGCATTTCATTAGAGCATGTACTTAATAACAAATGAAATAATGGATCTAATTATGGTTTAGCAAATTTACATTATGCTGAAATTATGTTTAATGGTAAATGAAACCGGATTTTAATTATTATCTATTTTGAAGATACACTTGACATTATTTACAAATCACGTATAAAGCATTATCTTAAAGTTTTAACAAAAACATACAGCTAACATGACTATCTGTATTTCATAAAAAGAATTGCCAATATAAGCAAATAACAACAACATTAACACACTAAAATATCATATGTAAAGCACAGCTCGCAAATAGTTCAAAAAGTGCAGTTGCTTGCAAATGTTATTCAGTTGTCCTAAACATTCAGTACTGAACCTTATTCATCTCCTGTTTTTCATTGATGTCAGCGTGCACCTTGTTAGACACGACTACAGGACATTTCTTATGTCCAAATACTGTATCAGCCATATCTAATAAGACTGGTAACAGTATGGCATAGTGTATGATGGCGTTCACAGCGCCGATCATGAAGATGGCAAACAAGGAACGCAGAATATATGACGATGAGTGGACAAGACAGAGCAACCCTACAACACAACACAAACACGTCTTCATGATAGGCACACAGGCGTTCTCTACTGTATATAAGACTCTCCCCCTATGGTCAGTAATTTTAGACTGCGAGTACACAACACATACAAAGACTGGCATTGATAACGCTATGGTTGTCATCAGACGAATTGGAAGCACTGTTATGAAGTTGAAGGCAACGTTATGGTCTGCCAAAAGGGTCATTCCGCCAAACAGGCATGCAATGAATGTTACGGTGGATATGAATAGAAAAATAATGGAAAACAAATCAACAAGGTGAAATATGAACAGGAAAATCACAAAACAGCATAATGGAAAAGACGCGAACATAAGATAATCAGGTAATAGCGTTGCATACTGTTCGTACAGGATGAAGTCTTTTGAATACGCAATGACTGAATCTAGATCCGAATTTACAGCTAAATCTCTCATTCGTCCCATCAGATCAGCTTTGGCTTTTGAGTCCGAAAGATTTTGAGAAACGATGTGGAATCGGGCGCTGTTTATTCGATAGTCTGTTATCACATCATTACTAAAATATGAACCACTACTACTAGAAAGGAACCTGTTTAAATTTAAAACAAAGCCGTATTCGGATGTGTTATTGTAGTATGAATTGTTTTTGTACGCCTCCAACCAATTGAGTTCAAAGTCATCACGGATTGCATGATCCTGTTTAGCGAGGTTTAGAAGATTGCTTATACGTTTTTGGTTGATATCGGACGAATACTCCATTTCGTTTGTCACTACAAAGGAAATGTATGTTATGTCCTCAAAGTCTTTGTTCCATTCTGCAAATGTATGATACATTGATCCCCGAGCTCCCACCTCTGGAATAGTGTCAGTTTGGCGTAGAGTTGTGGCGCTCCATATACAAACGACAACGTAGACAAGAAAAACTATCGTAGTGATCAATTTTGTCACTTTAAACACTATAATCTTTACAAGTAAGTACCGTAAGAATTTGTCGACGTTGCTTTCCATATCTGTTCGGCTTTCAGGAATAAATCCGTCACAGAACCATCGACGTAGTGTTAGAAAGAGTGTTGATCTTTTGGAAGCTTTATTTATCGGCTTTATTCGCTTGCAAAGCAAACAATGCCAAAGAGAGTTGATGCGGCCATCATGTAAAGCAAGACACGCAGGGATGAAAGTCATCTGGTACACAAACCCGACCACGCCACAGATAACTGGAAGTATATTCTTAGTCATAATTAGTATGTCAATTAATAACTACTTATAAAACAATAGTAAGTGATTTTATATGGCTGATACTCAAGCACGCTTGGAAACCTGCGTAATTCGGTCATTTTATAAATCGCAATTTAGTTTTACCTAATAAGATGGTACCATAGTTTAAGTAGAAAAATGATTTTCAATTTCCATCATTTCTTTAATAAATGACAACAGATTATGTTTATTTTTGATTACTAAGTATTCTCACATCAAAAAGAAGGTAACCTTATGTATAAATAATGGTGTGTACATATACATGTATATAAATCATACACAATTGATTTGAACAGACTACAACCATAACGATGTTTGTTTTTCCTTACTTGCTAAAATACTGAACTGCATCAAACCATCGACGCGATAACCGCTGAAGTTGGGTCCGATTCCAGTAGCAATGATGCAGACTTCTAACAGGAAGCTCAATGTAATGGCAGGGCCAGTTGATTTCATCACGTGACCTATTTTTTCGTCCGTTTCCAGCGAAGTGTCTTGACAAGCAAACATGGATATTTGAACAAACATCCTTAACATGCCCATCACTGCAGAAAAATACAATCAGAATAATATGATCACTAATCCCTCGAGCGGTGTTAATGACCAGAGAAATACAATCAGAATAATATGATCACTAATCACTCGAGCGGTGTTAATGACCAGAGAAATACAATCAGAATAATATGATCACTAATCCCTCGAGCGGTGTGGTATCCCTATGGGTACGAACTGTGCACCACGTGTCGCAGATTTGTTTTTATTTTGCTATGAAATGGATTTCATGTTGAGTCTTTCACCAGATACCCAGGCAGATGTTATTGAAGCTTTTAATGACACCTCTCGGTATCTGGATGACATACTATACATTGACAACCCTTTCTTTCCAACTATGGTTCATTATATTTATCCTAAAGAACTTCGGCTTAATAAAGAAAATATATCTGATAATAATGCTTCTTTTCTTGATTTAGATCTCTCGATTGAAAATGGTAAAATAATTAGCAAAATCTATGACAAGAGAGATGATATTAATTTTGACATTGTTAATTATCCCCACTTGGATGGGGATGTTCCCCGAGCAACTTCTTATGGGGTGTATCTGTCTCAACTTATTCGTTTTGCTAGAGATTGTACTCGAGTTGAAGACTTTAATATTCGTAATCTTTGTATAACTAAAAAGTTACTCAATCAGGGTTACCGTTACCATAAACTTCGTAAAACCTTTGCAAAATTTTATTATCGTAACCTTGATCTTCTTTCCAAATATAAATGTAATTTAATGACTCTTCTGCGACAAGGACTATCACAACCTGACTTTTATGGTGATGTGATTTATAAACTTCGTAAGATTCTTGGTCATGATCACTTTCATACTATCTTTGTTAAACTTGTTAAAAAGTTTATCAAAAGAGGTTATGACCCTATCATTTTGCAACGTACTGCATGCTTGATGGTGGACCCTTTTACAGTTCGCCACTATGCTTTCCTCTTTAATTGTACGATGACCGGACAGGCTGTGGACCCTATGATGACGCCTACCTAAAGCCCATTGGGACGGTGGCGTTTGATGTTTGTCCAAGTTCTTTCTTGTCGTGCCCTTAATGGTGTGTTCTCTTACTGCTCTGGCTTCTGCCAAGTCATTGAGTACCTTCATTGTGGCTTTCTAGGCTATTGTTTTTTTGTATTATATTTACACGAGCATATTTGTGTTTTACTTATATTGCCTATTGATGCTGCCTTGTTGGTTAGAGTTTAGATCATGGCGGGGATTTCTTTATTTACACTGTCCTGTTTTTATGGGATGACAGTAGGGTAAGTGTGAGGTTTGGTGCACCCTAGAACCGGTTTAAACCCCCAGTGGCCTACTTTGCCACTGACCGTTCCAAGGCGGTAGCCCTATTGTCAACCCTTTTGTGTTTTTGATGTCGTTTGCATTTTTTATGACTTTTGCCTTTTCGTTTGTCTGTTTGCGTGTTTGTTTTTGTGTTTTGTGGTTGACTGTCGTCCTTGAATGCTGCTTTCCCTGTCCGATATTTTCACCCTTCTTAATGACCAGAGAAATACAATCAGAATAATATGATCACTAATCCCTCGAGCGGTGTTAATGACCAGAGAAATACAATCAGAATAATATGATCACTAATCCCTCGAGTGGTGTTAATGACCAGGGAAATACAATCAGAATAATATGATCACTAATCCCTCGAGCGGTGTTAATGACCAGAGAAATACAATCAGAATAATATGATCACTAATCCCTCGAGCGGTGTTAATGACCAGAGAAATACAATCAGAATAATATGATCACTTATCCCTCGAGCGGTGTTAATGACCAGAGAAATACAATCAGAATGATATGATCACTAATCCCTTGAGCGGTGGACCAGTGGAGTATAATCAGTCTGCTGAAGATGTCCTAAGTACTAGGGCGAAAGCGAATGTTAGCGTTCTAATGTATTGTGTATGTGGTTGAAAAGTTAAGATTCTCATCAAATAATGCATTTTCACCAACATATTAAGTGATTTTCATTTCAAATTTAACAACAAGTTAATTGAATTGTTAATTATATCAATTGAAATTCTATGGAGCTGTGTTAAAATCAAAATGATAAATGTAACTAGAAGACCAATGCCTACATGTCGAGCCCTTTTGTGAAATAGTCCAGATTTCTTACTTGATCAACACCAATGTCAGTCCCAAGAGATATTCGTTCCTTACATACATACTATTTTAATTTAAGTAATGTCATTCACAGCGGAGACGGGATGTGACCTATATTTCGCTCAAAGTAGGTCACAGCAACCCGATATTTTGCACACGATGCTAGATGCGTATAAGGAACATTGTGATGAAGTCTGGTTAAAATTCCACGAGCAAAATTCAAATGCGCATGTCGTAGGGGAAGAAGGATGTGACCTATATTTCATCAAAATAGTCACAGCGACCAGACATTCTGAAAATGATGTAAGATGCATATAAGGAACATTCTGGTGGAGTTTAGTGATTCTACTTCAAGAAAGAAGCACTATACATGTGTCGTTACGGGAACCGGACGTAACTTATATTTCGTCGGAAGTAGGTCAAGGCAAACTTAAAGTGTGTACGTGATGTTGGAACTATATAAGGAACATTCTGGTGGAGTTTGATGAACATCTTGAAAGTAACGAAAAAGATTTTATAGAAAATCGGACAAACGGACAGACGAGCGAACGGGCCGACGAACTGGCACACATACACCCGGACGACATTGTGATCGAGATCCGCGAAGGGCTAGACACAAATCATTTACGAAAGAATGACATAAAATGTTACATACCAAACACGGCAAATGGAATAAAGGCATTTGAAATAAATCTTAAACTACGACCACTCATTGAATATGTGGTAAACCCGAACATCAGTGCCAGCATGGTGGACGCTATCTGTGCAAACATCAGCAGCATCGGATGACCTGGAAGAGGATCATAGCAAACTTAAACTAGAAAATATTCCATGGGACACGGATGCCCTGCGTTAGCGCTCTAAGTCAAATAAAAGTATCAATGGATATGTAAGTGTGTCAATGTCATTTGCATGGACCTTCTTTTATAGAATAGTTTGTTTGTCTGTATGGCGTTTTGCGTCATTTTCAACACGTAAGGTTATATATGACGGTCGATTTTTTGTGGTGGAGGCAGACCATCCACTATTACTGGGTAGAACCAGTACTGTACACCTCCCACCATCCGTACGAATCTACACTTCCTCACTTACAAGTCAAGCTCCCAGTGGGATTCGAACCCGCAGCTGTGAGAGGCGAAGGTTTACAACGCAACGTCGTTAATCAGTTATAGAATAGGAACATGTTACTGTCATGTAGATTTAAGTATGTATAAAGTTGGAAAGCTGTCAAATATTACTGACTATAAAAAATCTATTTTATAGTCAACAGTTATTTCGGGACGCTTACTGGGTTTTCCACTTATTGAGTAATTTTCACGGTGCATTTGTTCGTACATGTACACCGGCATGTTGCGTTTTAGGTAAGATCTGCTTTGAGCTTACATTTAAAAACTTAAATTTATTAACATCAGACTCGCAGGATCTATGATTTTGTAATATTTCTGGTGCTCATGATTTTGTCATATATTAGGTTGTATTCGTTTCTATTTAGTCATACAGATGTTTACGTTGTTCGTGGATGCAAATAATGTTTTCCATTTCACCATGTTTGCGCCATGTTTTGGTTCTCGCCGGAGAAATCTTGTCTTCCAATTTTATTACCATAAGCTTTATTTCGTCTCTTTCTTTGTTTCTATTCTGATAATTCATATAGGTCGTGGATATTAATGCATAAAAACATTCGTTCCTCCCGCTGTGTGTGGTGACGTTATCGTTTCTCACGCAGTTAAGTTTTCAGGGACTTTAGGTAGACATTGATTAATATTAATCTCATATTGTGTGGTTGTGGCTGTCGGGGTCGAATTGAAACGGTTTCTAGGTATTGGTAACTTCGTTTCTTGCCTTTGTTTGTGTTTAAAGCGTTCGTTTAGCGGGGTTTGCTGCGGGCTTGGGCGTAACTTATTAACCTGATTCCCCTGAATTCAAAAATGGAATGTCCCTTTTATAACGGTTTACTGGTATATGCAGGTCGGGGATTTACTGCACTCTCATGTTCGCGATAACTGGGTCAAGCTGTTTACATATATGCTAAATTAGAACAATGTGGATGGAAGTATTTGTGTGTTGCGTCTCGGTAGACTACATGTTTAGGGCATTGTGTGTATGCGTCTGGGTGCGTTCGACTGAGGGAGTTTTTGGGTGTTGTGAATAATAATAATAACAGTGGGGTAATAATAATGATTAAATAAATCTAATAATAATAATGCTAATAATCTAAAACCTAAAAATAAAAAATAAAAATAATAAATAAATAAAAATATAAAAAATAAATAAAAAAAATAAAAATAAATAAAAAATAATAAAAAATGAAATAAATAAATAAAAAAAAAATTAAATAAACATAGACTAGATCTACATGAAGACTGCACAATCAGTTATTACAATAAGTTGGTATTACTATTTAGGATTTTATTTTTATTTGTACTCCATTTGTACTCATTTGTGCTCCGTTTATACATTGTACGTCGTTTTTGTTTTCATAATCACACTGGATAATGCGTCGTGGAAAGCGAGCCAGTTCGATCGATATTTCTCTGCCGGTAACGTGGTTGATGATCCCACCTGGAAAGTCAGCGGTTGCCTCCCAGCAGATCCAAAGGGTGTGCGTTCAGTTAGTCAGTGACGTCACAGATCGTTGAGTGGCTCGATTGGTTGCAGAAAAGGCCGTACACAAGACGTTAGTCAGCTAGAGGAAAAGATGGTGCACTGTCTCCGGGAAACAGGACTCGTTTTTATAAACTTTATAATGCTGTTGTCGTAGATAATGCAAAAATCACCAAACATTATCATATTATCATTTTCCACCAGGCGTCTGCAAAGTTGGTGGGTGATGTATGGCTGTAGATTGTTCACAACTTTTCATTGTTACAGTAACACATTGTTACTGCAAACAGGAAATTGAAAATGGTATCAAAGTAAACAATATCCTGTTTGTAATGACAGTAGTTAGACTACATTTTCAACTCAGTGAATCAATTTGCAAAAACAATGAAAACAATAATAATAATAATTATTATTGAGTCATTCGAGAGGCAATTAAAACTGTAAATAACAGTGAGTCACATTAGAAAAATATGATTATTCGACTCAAGGCAGAGCTAAATATTATTATGTTGTCATTATGCGGATGATGTCAATATCTACTGCAAATATTATCTAAGAACTATTATGAAAACCATTTATATAAGAATAATTTGTTGAACACCATCTAGTTGATGGAGAAATGTTGATCAAGCCATAATGTTAGCCTGTTGTTATCATCATCGTTGTTGTGCACTGTGATTTCAGCTTCTGCTGCTATTATTTAACTCCAAGGCTGTTGGTGAAATCGTGTTTTATGATGCTAACCATGTAATTGGAGTGTTTAGGCAATATGTTTTCTTACTGCGGATAAATATATCTCAACAGTTTGTTGATCTCAGCTAATTTTAACTTGCTGCTGTTGACTGTTGCTGCTAATAAAAGTTGTTGGTCTGACAATGGAGGCAATGCATATTCATGACCCAGAGCGGTAAGTGACGTCATACTGTCTGGGCGTGCGTCTATGATAGTGCGGAAGCACTGTGTTGGATATGGCATTATTTTCATTTGAATTAATACTGTCTAGCGATCAGCTTTACATTTATTCAGTTTGCGTACAATTATGTTTTCATTACAGTTGTTTATATCGGTATGAAAGCACCAATTATTTTCCCCATAGACACCAATGTTAAAGTGTCACATATTAATGATTTGCTGCAAATTCAACTCAAGTATGGATAATGCAGCAGTGTAATGTTCATATAGAAAACTATTTTTCCACTTGAAAAATCACCAGAAAACGTGGGGTCACAAGACATGTAAGAAAGTTCTTGTTTGTTTACTAAACAGGTCAAGGGTACAGCTGTTTTTATTGATCGACTGTTTTCATTGCTCACAAAGTGTAAGCATAGAGTCGAAATTTCGAAAATGTTCATCAGTGATCCAGTAAAACCTATTAATACGCTTCTTATACATATAACCACAAAATCGAATAGAAATGGGCAGTTTTCCCCTACTTATAATGCCCATTTCCATCGAAAAAGGAGGGATTAATTTTTATTATAGGAACTACATTCGACTACACCTCGGACGTTTACATGTAATTGGTGGTGGTAAACCTATAAGAGGAGAAAACATGTTCAGATGTTTCTTAAATGAGGAGTTTTTGTTGTCATTTTCATTCCAAGCTTAAAAACACTTACTTCATGCAAATCGAATGATTATTTGCAGAGATATGGTCTTGTGAATACCAAGGACAATAGTCTGAAATCGACAAAAGTCAGAGATATTTTTTTTAATTTTACACTATCTGAATTGTCATACCAAACGGCATTTCTTGTCCATACATCATATTAAATAGATCAAATGTTCAGAACATTCAATGGACATAAAAAAAATATGCATTTTAGGTACAATTAGGACGATGAAAAGGCCAATTAATGTCGATTTTCATGCCAAATTTGATTTTTCAGTCAAATTCTTCAAAATTGGTGGTACCATACCTGATTATAGTAGCGAATACGAGCTTAATAATGCCAAAAATACCGCTAAAATCAGAATTGATACTAGCTGAACGCTACCAAGTCGAGTTTGAATGATAAGGAATAATATTTTATCTTTTACACAAATCTTCATTTTTCACAGTATCCTATTTTAGGGGGGTAGGGGAAATATTTAGTGGTTTCATGCCTACCAAACCTGTTGTCATGCAAATTTAATTCACGAAAACATGTTGCAAACATGCAACCCTACATGTTGATACCAAAAGGACATAGTTCAACTGCAAACACTTCACCAAAACGTCATTTTAAACAAGAAAAAAAATGAAACTCAAAATTACGGCTTTTATAGACAAAATTGGACTAAAAACGCTCAAAACCTATGTAATACACTATGGAAAACTTATTTTTGAGCTTATTTTACCAATTGTTATCGGAAAATTGTCTCTAGGTACAAATCTCAGCGAGTCCTAATTACTGCACGCATCTCTTATAGGTATGAAAGCACCAATTATTTTCCCCATAGACACCAATGTTAAAGTGTCACATATTAATGATTTGCTGCAAATTCAACTCAAGTATGGATAATGCAGCAGTGTAATGTTCATATAGAAAACTATTTTTCCACTTGAAAAATCACCAGAAAACGTGGGGTCACAAGACATGTAAGAAAGTTCTTGTTTGTTTACTAAACAGGTCAAGGGTACAGCTGTTTTTATTGATCGACTGTTTTCATTGCTCACAAAGTGTAAGCATAGAGTCGAAATTTCGAAAATGTTCATCAGTGATCCAGTAAAACCTATTAATACGCTTCTTATACATATAACCACAAAATCGAATAGAAATGGGCAGTTTTCCCCTACTTATAATGCCCATTTCCATCGAAAAAGGAGGGATTAATTTTTATTATAGGAACTACATTCGACTACACCTCGGACGTTTACATGTAATTGGTGGTGGTAAACCTATATATGGATGCTGTTGCTGTTGCTGCTTAATTATGATTGGATCTCTATCACTTCTTTCAAGATTTATTTTGTTTCATTCTCTCGAACATTTTGCCTTATATTTCAGTTTGTGTAACCATCAAGTTCACTTAAGACCGGTCAAAAGTTCCTATGTCTGTATCGGATGAGATGTGTGGAACAGGTCATAGAGTCCTCCAGTGTTGGTATTGTATGTAAAGTTCCATTTTTTACCTGTTATACAAGATCAGCTTACGCCACTCATCAGCTTTTCAACACATGGTGCATCTCGAAACATTTTCGTGTGGAGTTTGGGGAATATATCCCTACAGTTCTTTAATACTTTCATATTTAATACATCGACAGTGCCTTATCAGTGGTGTACATATTCAAGACCTGGAAAGAAGTTACATTCTTTTTATAATGCCTTATTTTAAGGCTATTCTATTTGATCATTGGTTTACTTTAGGGCTATTTCTTTTGTTCGATGAGGTTTTATTTATCCTGCAACGGGATGATGTTTTATTTATCCTGCACCAGGTAGTTTTGCCAGCGGTTCTTTGAAGTTTATTTAGCTGTTCCTTTCCACTTGTCCCTATTCAATACATAGCACTTTAAACCAATTCTGTGCATGGTCGCCAAATTATAGAACCACTTCTATCTATGCTGTGTTCTATTCAAAATAAACTTCTCTGCAGGTTCCACACTGCAATGTGTGTGTGTAGCTCTGGGGTTTATAGTCAATAGTCATAGACATATACACAACAGGGCGTCCAAACGGTATATGCACAATAAAACCTTGGCAGGTTGCAAATGGTATTTTAATAACACTTCATCCAGTTCAACAACCTCATCTTAGGTTGTCATACAGGAAGGTGATAAATGAGGTAAATGTCATTCCAATAGTCAGCATTAAATCACGATGACATCACCTTTATGTATCCGTTAAAAAGAGTTTACATAGTGTTGTGGCCAACCTTTTAAATGTGGGCTAATTTCAGGGTTTGAAATTAACATTGTTCAGCAACTACTCCATAGGACAAATAACTTACACCATTTACTTGTCCCCAGTCAAATTTACTTGTTCCCGCACTTCATGTTAAAATGATACAAAAAACAATTTCAATCATGAAAGTGGCCTTACATTCCCTCAGTTGCATTCCACCAATGACAACAACATGGTTTTTGTTTGTCATTTACAATGTGCTTGCCAATGTATTGACATTTTTTCAGCCACAAATTTTAAAGATGTAAAATCCATTTCTTGTTAAAATATTTAGTTGTCCGTATGACAGGTCACCTGGGACAATTAATTTGTCCTCAGTCGAATATACATGGCAGAGGACAAGGGGACAACTGTTAATGTCGAACCATGAATTTACTTGAAAAGGATACATGTTCTTCGTCTATTTTGTCGGAGTGTTCAGATAGTTATAGATCGTTATGCAAATACTTGGTATTTCTAGTGTGTCTGATAAAACAGTGGAGCAATGACATCATTGGAGAGTTACTATATATGGCTTGTACACAGGCATGTACCGATTGATTGACTAACTGTTCATCAATTACTTAGGCCTCTGATGATCATGATTGATACAAAAGTCTAAGAACCGATCGTAGGTTAAAGGTAAAAATGCAGTTAAAGACCTGTTCACAATATACATAAACTTGATTATCAAAGAGGCAAAAGTTAATACAATTGGGTAAATGTGCATATTATATACAGACAAATGTATATTAGTTGTTTGCTGACTGAAATGAAATAACAGTGGCACACGAAACAGGAGGAAAGGATACATGCTTCATCAGAAATCATTCAATGTTCAAGGTCTGAAATTGAGTAACATGTACATGTTACACTTCATATTATTTATATTTCTGATGCTAATTTATGTCAGCTTCGAAACGTTTAACAGTCAATTTGTGTTTGTCGCCACTCATTAAAGGTTACAATCTTCCTCCAGCCTTTACATACTGGATATTTTTCTGACATTTATTTATTTTGTCAATGTCTGATGCATCAACTCTTGTGATCCTGGGAAACTGATTTAGAGAAATACCCATTAAAGGTTCTTAGAAAGCATGTTAATTGAATTGAATTGGGGTTTTAAGGCGCACCAACACATGAAAAGGTTATATGGCGCCTAAAAGGCATGAACATGCCAGGCTCATCTTCCATGTACATCGAGATAAAATATTGAAAATGGGCCTAGAACCTTCTCACCCTGAACTGCAGAGTTGCTGCAAATTCTATCTTAGAAACTCCATTTACGCTGGAGCCACGTTATTGTTTTTCTGTCACTGCTCTTTTGAAGCGAGCGAGATAGCACCTGAAACAATGCAGGGATCATGATGAAGACCTTAAATGAACATGAACAAAAATGATAAAATGAACATGAATTTGGGGGGATTCTACCCCTCTGCCTACCCCTCCAAAGGGATCTGCAGTGGCCCTATTCTTTGCCCCGTGACCAAACGGGGGCACCCGGGAACCACACGGGGCAGAAAGCATGTTAAGCTTCTGACCGAGTTTTTAGGGTCAATTTACATAATGTGGTCGTCATTTGGTCTCAAATACTTCCTAGGCTTTCATGGCGTTAGCCTAACTACCCTTTTCAATGGAAAGGGCCAGAAAGAGACTAAACAGTTATGCTGCTACGGCGATAATAGATATTGGGGGCCAATATCTGCTACACGAATACATTCAGGCTGATGATACCTGTCTTGAACCGGATTGTGTTCATTTATCAAATGTGGGGAACAACTTGTTTCTTAACCAGTTTCCGGCTGGATTTGAATGTTTCATTAATAGTGGACAGTGATCAGGAAATATATACTTTTTTGGCACCGTATCTGTTTTGGGCGTGGCATTCGGATATTTTGTTTTGGATACGCACTCTTCGCTGCTGCCAAAAAAAAAATCCTCCGTTTTTGGCGATGGATGGGAGCCTGGACACTCCATGATGGGAGTGTCCGGGCGCCCATCAATATGGCGGGCAGCGAAGGTGTGAAAGGAAGGACATATAAGTTAGAGTTTAACTTTATTCAGCTCCTGTATACCCAGAGACTGAATTGTAATCTAAACATAAATTATATACGAATTTGCTGTCCGTATGAATTGCTAAAAAACATTTGAATTGATTGAATTCGGTGCACTTGTAATTATGCTTGAATATCAACCGTGCTTTCAACACTTGCTTAAATGCTTATCAGAAAAGTTGCTTTCATAATGAACATTTAATTTGGTGCACATGTATTTTATGTCCTTAATATTGTAATATTCAATTTGCTTTATTGCTTAATGCTTTCTACTGTAAGGGCTTGCCATAATGGTCTTTTGTGCTTACCGGCAGCCCAATTTTTAAGCCCCATGATTGGGGCTTGTTTATCAATCCATGCCACGCCCAATATTTGCCAAATCTATTAAAGTTTTAAACATATTTTATGTGTTGTTATTACAGTGCTCTCCAATAACCGCACTTCCTCTGTCATGAACACATCCTAGTCAACCGCAATGCTCTCTCGGAACACCCTCCTTAACTCGCGTAGAAGGAGTTCGGGAAACAATAAGAATGTAAAGAAATTGCATTAACTATTTTGAATACAGTGCTCCTTCTACGCCAGTTAAGGAGGGTGTTCCAGGAGAGCATTGCGGTTGATATTTGACAGCTTTCAAACTTCATACACACTTAAATCTACATAACAGTAACATGTTCCTATTCTATAACTGATTAACGACGTTAATGTTCTTTTCACGCAGGCCATTTCATTCACCTGATGTAGGAGGAGTGTATATTTCGAAGAAACTATAAAAATGCGTGCTGATCCCAAAGGACCGTTCACGTGGATATA
Source organism: Cyrtodaria siliqua (assembly GCA_037043455.1). NCBI lineage: Eukaryota > Metazoa > Mollusca > Bivalvia > Adapedonta > Hiatellidae > Cyrtodaria > Cyrtodaria siliqua. Next base: position 223,242 of record JAWPHD010000148.1, read on the forward strand.
AAAGTCTAACTATCAAAACGTCCTTTGAGGATTTGGGTAGATCCATGATAAAATGATAGGGTCATAACCTCTTTCGATAAACTGTCTAACAGGTTTAATAAAGATGGTATGACAGTTTTAGGTACGTATTCTTTCATGTCTTGCTTCTTATGCTATTGTTATTTTATTTTTCCGAGAATTAGCCACAAATCAGGACTGGTTGGCAGTTCTCGAAACCGAAAACAATTCGTCGTCGATCAAACCGTTTTTCTGTGACAAGTCAAAATGCTTGAAACTTAAGAACTACGGGACGTTACAATTTCCTATTAACATAGTACGTTTACCGACTTTCAACTTATATAGTATTGTGTACAACTTATATGGCATTGTGTACAACTTATATAGTATTGTGTACAACTTATATAGTATTGCGTACAACTTATATAGCATTGTGTACAACTTATATAGCATTGTGAACAACTTATATAGTATTGAGTACAACTTATATAGCATTGTGTACAGCTTATATGGCATTGTGCACAAATTATATAGTACTGTGTACAACTTATATAGTACTGTGTACAACTTATATAGCATTGTGTACAACTTATATGGTATTGTGTACACCGTATACGGTATTGTGTACAACTTATATAGTAGTGTGTACAACTTTTGTAGTATTGTGTACAACTTATATAGTTATATAGTATTGTGTACAACTGATATATCATTGTGTACAACTTATATGGTATTGTGTACAACTTATATAGTATTGTGTACAACTTATATAGTACTGTGTTCAGCTTATATAACATTGTGTACAACTTATATAGCATTGTGTACAACTTATATAGTATTGTGTACAACTTATATATCATTGTGTACAACTTATATAGTATTGTGTACAACTTATATAGTATTGTTTACAACTTATATAATATTGTACAACTTATATAACATTGAAAGCTACATAAAATTATATAAATCGCTACCGATATCTATCATTGCATATTATATAATTATATAAATATCTAAGTTTTTTTCAAATTACAAATATCTACCTATGTTGTTGTTGTTTGCTGGCCACAGCATTATGCACGCTACACACACCATCAACACAAATGTCCCAATGTAATACAACAATGCCCGATTGAAGTCACCTTCCATATTTTCATCTCGAAGTTCTGCTGATGAAATGGCTACGGTGTCCCTCCAGTTGGCATAGATGTAGTCTTCTGTTCTTGCTAATTGTTCTAGATGGTTGGCTCTAATATAATATTCAACAGACAGTATCAGTTTGATTGCGGAGGCATCCATCACTGTATGGTTGTTGTACTTATAGCCACCTATCACATGACCATAATACATTAAATGACCTGAATCTGTCATAACTGGGAATTTGATATCGGTATTTCCAAACATCGTTCTTACTGAACCCAATTTTTTTTGAAATTCCTTAAGACTTGCGTACCATAGACTATTATAATAATTATAAAAATAAGTTGGTAGGTATCCTGCCGCATTTTCAACTGTTGATATGAATTTCGAATCAAAACTTGCTCCGGGACCTAGTCTCCATATGATCTGCACTTGTGCATTCGTCGTTATAAATTGGTGTTCTTTGTCTCCGTTGACATACCCCTTTGATTGCAGAAGTTTTAGATCATCCAAAGCCTTGCTAGCCTTAGGTACAAACTCCTCACTGATGTAAGTGTCTGTGTCACTCCAAAATAATCCCATTCCAATCCCGACTGTAACAAAGACCACGAGAATTATCACGCGCCATGGGTTCCTACCTATAAATTGGCCAAACTTTTCAAACGTTCGTTCAACCTTTTCTGAAACAACTGTGCAGTATTTAACTTTCATTTTTCACTGTTAGACTTAGTTTGTAATCATTTAAATTTAAGAAAAACTCCTATTTCTTAGACAAGTCATTAGTCATCGTTTGAATTAAAAGAAAGCCTTAATATGTCTCTGTATTAATAAAACGCTAGGTATAGTAAATATGATGTCCATACGAAACTTCAACTCACAGGGTATTGAAAAAGTTTAAAACAATATATCGTTTTATATGTTTTTGCTTAACTGATAGTAAACCCTACCTATCTAATCTGACACCTGCATCGACTGCACGGCTTATCATAACCTCTTGTGTGTCGCTATTAACCGTGATATTGTATTCAACGGTTGATAGTCATTCTCCAGCCCAATGGCGGGACACATGACAATCTTGATTTTTTTAAAACAATCGCGGTGTCCCGTTAGTTTTTTGCATACATTTTGTTCATTCATTAATATTAATTATAAAAATAGTAAAGCAAATTGTTTTTTCCTTATTACTGACTTTTGATTACATTGCACCAATAACATATTGAAACCTATGGTAGAATAAGAAGAAGAAAATGAAAACTCAAAATTTAATTTAATTATATGGAAGCATATAGTCACAAGAATCGGCCATTTCTGATTTTATCCTCTATCAATATCCCCAGTCCCGCAGGCGGAAGTGGGGTATAGTAATGCCCTCCGTCCGTCTGTCCGTGTCCGCTCTATAACTCAAAAATAACTAGAGGTACGCAATGAAATTTCACACGATGATAAAGGGCAATGGGAGGAAGTGCAGAGCGCAAGAATCATATCTCTGTCTTCGTTTAAATTACAGTTTTTGACCTTTGTAATTTTATACTTATAATTCGTGTCCGCTCTATAACTCAAAAACTACTAGAGGGACTGCAATGAAATTTCATAAAATGATAGAGGGCAATGAGAGGAAGTGCAGAGCATCATGTAATATGTATCATATGAATTGAATTGAATTGGGTTTTACACATAACAGGTTATATGGCGCCTAACAGGAATGAACGTGCCAGGCCCACCCTACATTACATCAAGATAAAATATGTAGAATGGGCCTAGAATCTACCTGCAGAACTGTGGAGTTGCTGCAAATTCTATAGTAGGCACTCCATTCACGATGGAGCCACGTTTCCACGTTTGCATACGCGGTATCATGATAAAGACCTTGAGTGAGCATGATAAAAAATGACAAAATGAATATGAATGGGGTGGGGGTCTTACCCCTCTGCATGTGAGGTATCATATGAGAAATGTTTTTAAATGTCTTTTATTGTCGAAACATCTGTTATAAAATCATTCTAATATAAGCTTTCCCATCGATAAATGGAATTAAGGCGGGACCACGTAATGGCGGCATAGCGAAAATACTGCGGAGAGGGAGATGGCTGTCTCTGAGACTGCTACTTTTAAAAAAACACAAGAAAAACTATTATTTATATAAGAACGGTATTGACATTTTACATTGATATTTTACATTGATATTTTACATAGATATTTTACATTGACATTTTACCTTGACATTTTACATTGATATTTTACATTGATATTTTACTTTACATTGATATTTTACATTGATATTTAACATTGACATTTTACATTGACATTTTACAATATTTTACGTTGACATTTAACATTGACATTTTACATTGACATTTTACATTGATATTTTACATTGATATTTTACATTGACATTTTACATTGACATTTTACATTGATATTTTACATTGATATTTTACATTGACATTTAACATTGACATTTTACATTGACATTTTACATTGATATTTTACATTGATATTTTACATTGATATTTTACATTGATATGTTTCAGAGATCGAGTAGTCGTATACACACAAATATTCTCAGATACATGAATATCATATTCTATCATTTGCGGTCCTTTTTCCCGACGAATGGCTGGCAGAGATATCAGGATCACAGACCCCTTAAGTCCCTCGTTCATTAGCTTGAAAAGTTTGGGTTCCATGCTTCGCTGTTTATATTCAGACTAAGTGCAGAGTTGGACAATACTATCCACAGGCCTTGTTCACTAGCCATGAAGATTAATGTCATCTAATGTGAAAAAAAATGCTTTAATTTGGTTATCTTTTATTATAGTTCAACCAAAACTGACACCCAATGAGCATAGAGAGCCTTATTTTTTATAACGGAATAACATTTTCAATATATATTAAGTGATTCACTGGACTTCCAAATATGGAGAAACTAAGCTCCCCCTAACACTGCGTGGGTAGAGGTCAGATACCACTATTGATTTGGGGCTTCTGATTGGTTGAAAAAGTATAAGGTCAATTAGGGCATACAGTCAGAGTGTCAGGCATATTCTGATTGGATTAAATTACCCAAATCATAACAAATCCCCATAAAACATCAAAATATTATATATCCATCATAAAACATGTCGATTTAGGATATTTCGACTGAAATTTGCATTTTATGGATACAGTTGTACTGAGAGCATATTTGCAAAAAGTAAACTTTCTTTACGGCCATTCTGAGGATGGCCACCTTCAGTGAAAGATTAGAGGCTGAAAGCATCAAATTACCCCCAATTTGCTTGTGCTTTTTGCGTGTCTCTAAGATAGTTCTTTAACAAAATGTTAGGTTTTATCATCCGGTCGGAAATAGGAATAGGGGTTGTAGGCCAAAACGCTATAATGGAGTTCTAAGGGAAATGCAATACTGGTATATCACCTAGAGTGTAAATCTCGTAAAAACCAAACGAAATCAACTATGGCAGCTGTCAATTAAAAGGGCTGATGAGTTCAACTACTGCTCATATGCAGATAAAAAGAAACCACCAAGGAATAGACGGGTAGAACTGTAAGTTCACTGAACTGGTTACACGTTATTTTGACAGTGGATATGTCTATTTCATAACATTTTAGAAAATATTTTGTGGTGATTGTATGTTATAAGAAAGTAGAACATATGTATTTACCATAAACCTGATAGGGCAAATGAATATTCAGGTACTTGTATTTCATAATGCTATATATGTTGTATGTTTTATTCAACAAATACAGTAGACAATTTGGTCCATGAATATACAAATACACAAATAATGTTCAATTACAGAGGTCATCACAAACCAATAACCACCGCCTTAGCACAGAAGATGCCCAACGAATTGGGTAAAATAATAGCAGTTATATTTATTTGAACGGTAATGAGACAAAACTACACCCCCGCACCCGCTACACCCCTCTCCACCAACTCCCACACCCACCACACACAAATAAAACCAAAAACATGCTAAGGTGGCAAAAGACTAGAGACACACATCGCTTTATGTTCGGCCTAATACACACATAATACCGCTTATATTCCTAACAAGAATACTACAGATAAGGTTGTATTATAAATTGCCCGTATCGGCCTATAAATCTTTTTTATCTGTAAATACCCAGACCGATATGTGTACATATCTTACATGCAACAGTTCAGGTATTCAACAGTTCAGGTATGTATTCATCATCCAAGGTTAATACCATGTTGTTGACAGCAGACAACGGTCTCCGGGAGAAAGATAACCAAAACCAAACATTAAATATACAACGATAAATGTCCAAATCGCCATTAAAAAATATATCGACTGTGCTATTTATGGGAATTTTTATTAAATATGTTAAATTTGTTTTGACGCATTTTAAACAGCCATAACTGCTGAAGTGCCTAAAGAAATGTGTTTTAGACTGTATTCCTATATAAAAGTTGTTCGATGTGATAGAAGGCAGATTTCAAAAAAACATATAGTTTCCATGTCTCTAGTTTTAAAGTACAAGTAGTATAGTAACTGGGGGTTAGAGCACAGTTTTCATCTCCCGAAAAAGATTCACTCAAGAAACTAACAACAGCTCACCTGAGGCTAGAAGCCAGGCATGCCTTTATTTAAATAACGTCACACCTGAGCTAGATGCCTCGGATGCATACTATTAGCTACTCGAGAGGTCCTTCCAAAAGAAACTCGTCCAAAACCCCCAGTTTCTAATCAATCCGGTTGCCATTTTAAAAACATAACATTTGCAACTCATTAAGCAAAGTCAGACGGAACCGGGCAGTAGTCTTCATCATCACTCTGCATATCATTTTTTAACGTAGAGTATTTTATTTTCCTACACTTTGCTATTTTGTATTTCAATTCAAGAAGCTCTTCTCTGTTACTATCCAGCTCACGCTCATAATTATCCATTTCAACCAGCAATCTTTTTTGCTTATTGACTTTGCTCTTTTTGGTGTCCATAAAATCATCACGGACTACCTCATATTCTACTTGGAGTTGCTTACTTCTCATCAATTCTCTTCTGTATTTATCTTTTAAATTGTTAAGTTTTTTGCAAACCTTTTCTAATCTTTCTTGTTCCATTATATAATAATACTATACATAATTATTTTTAAGCCCTTATTTAATATTTTCAATATCCTTAAATGGAACCCAACTATTAAAATCCTCATTGTAACCCTTCCATTTAATCAATGCTTGTTTCTTTTTGTAATCACGTCGTATTACTTTTTCAATCCTGAATATTTCTTGCTTTGCTTTTATCATTTCTAATTCATAAAAGCTTCCATCAATGTTTTCGTTGTTTAAATCTTTTATTTTGTATGTCACAGGATTTGTGTTTTGAATTTCATCAACAACAAATATTTCTTCAGTCCAATTTGGGGTATAACCTTTCTCAAACGTTCTTTTATATTTACTAATTCTAACATTATCCCCTATTTTAAACTTTGGCTTAATCTGAGTACTTTTCATTTTTCCATACAAGTTGAAATATACCGTTCCTTTATTTTTCTCATCACTAGCTTCAGTTGGTGTCATTTTAATACTCCGATGTTTTGTATTATTATACTTATCAACCATCGCCTGAAGCACGCCTAAATATGTATTTGTATTGTTTGCTGTGAAATATTTCCACATCTTTTCTTTTAATGTCCTGTTAAATCGTTCAATTACTACAGCTTTTCCGAAATTAAAAGTGTGATACATTTCGATATTATTGTCACTAAGGAATTGCTTAAACGTCTTGTTATAAAACTCCACACCTTGGTCAACCCACAACAATTTACACTGTCTTTCTGTATTGATTATCTGTTGAAATGCTTTGGTAATTTCTAAACCAGTTTTATTTGGAACTGGTACAACCCAAGCATATTTGCTAAATACATCAATAACAGTAAGCAAATATTTAGTACCTTTATTATACTTTGAAAACGATTGCATATCAACCAAATCAGCAGACCATATTTTATCAATTTCATTAACAATCACACGGCGTTGAGTGAACTTTCTTCGTATAGGTTTATGAAGTTCATCTGCTAACTTGTCAGTCCATTTCAACGCCTTTTCTAGTTTTTTGAGTTTCCAAGACCAAGTTTATATTTTGTACTAATGACTGGTTTTACTATCAAATTCTTAGCAATCTTTTCTCCGATAGTTTTAGACTTACTAGATTTCAAACCAGCAAACATGTTTTATCACACATTGATTTATTACTAGGATTTTCGTCATAACAATAATCATGATCTTTACAAACAGCATCTAATTCATTTACTGGTTCCCCGATATCAAGTGGATTACCAGGACCGCAATATTTATAACCAGGAAGAGTTAGCCCCTTTTTGGGTAGCAAAAGGAGCAAAGCTTTATGAATATCAATATTTCCACCTTCTGTGTTTTTAACAAACTTTGTTTTAGTAATACCGCAAGATGCACAAGTTGCTCTTAACATTTTTCTACCATTTTTGGCTAACACATACTGAGGATTAATATTTTCAGTAACCTTTTTTTCTTTTATACAGTAACTCATATATAATATGATTAGATTAAACTTCATTTACAAAATATGATTTTATAATGTTTTCATTTTCTATCGGCTTGTAAGGTTTTAGCATTGTATAAAGAATATTGTACACACTGTTTCCTTCTTGCAACTTTTTGACAAAGTACAAACAGAAATATCCACACAGAACACTTGTTTTATCTTGGTATTGAATGGTGTTGTATTTTATATTAGGCATGTACGCTAAAACTTCTTTTGGTGGGTTCAGGCCAAACGGATCGAAGTAATAATTATCATAATAACAAGTCCAGAGTGAACCAGGTCCAATATGATCATCAAGATTAATAATACCACATTCTTGTTTATTTTGTTTTGTTGGTAATTTGTTCTTGCTAAACACTCCCCTGAAGTTCTGTATACCTAGCTGCTTAACCCATTTTGTTATATCTAAGTTAGAGATAGGTTCATTTTTAAATTTTAATTTTGTTTTATAAATGGGATACTTCTGTATGGTCTAATTTGTGAGTCTACTTGTAAACCATATCCTCTTCTATCTACTTGCAAACCTTTTCCAGTCAAACCACTAATAAGAGATCCAATCAATGGAATTCCTAATGATGCAAGCATTCCAAGAAATCCTCCGTCCTGCTGTTGTTTTTTAGTTAGTTTAACAGGGCAGTGACCTTTTGACTTTGCTATCTTCTTTCATTGCGCAGCTGTTAATTTCTTTGATTTTAGAAGTGTTTGTTTTTTATCACTAGGGACAGTTGCTGTTACCTCTTGCTGTTTTTTATCACTGGGAACAGTTGTCGTTTTATTACTAGAAGCACATGCCAGTACGTCTTGCAATTGTTTGTTTGTTAGTTTAATAGTACAGGAACCTTTTGACTTTGCTATTTTGTTTTTTTGTGCAAGTGTTAATTTATTTGATTTTAGAAGTGTTTGTTTTTTATCAGCAGGAACAGTTACCATTCCATTTCCAAATATTTTACCAATTCCAGTACTTGCCAGACCGCTAAGTGCCCCTGTTGCTAGAGGTCCTAATATCTTTGGAGCAAATTTAGCAACTGTTGGTAAAATTGTTTTAGTTAACAAACCAGCTAATGCACCTAATAAGCCTCCAATTTTAGACTGAGATCTCATCTGCGATTTTGATATATTTATGTCTAATCCCCGCCCATCAGATTTAGCTTTGTTAATATTGTTAATCTGAGTAGCTGTTAGCAGCAAAGGAAAATTGCCAGTTAGTTGGTTATTTTTTAACCTGAGTGTTAATTCACTCCTATCCTCATAAGCCCTCGCTAAACTCTGTTTTTGCCCATCTGATAAATTTACTGAATAATTTACGTAAGTCATATATATTATAAGTTAGATTAAACAATAACTAGTTCATTTCCGACAGTATCAATAACAACATCTACTTCATAGAGAACCAGAGCATAAACTTTATATGGGGCAGCAGGAGGTATATTTAATTTATATCTCAAACTTATTTGTTTTGGATCAACACTGACCTCATTTCCCTTGTAACTTAAATTGAAATATATCATTCCGAATAGAGTTTTAAAATTGCTCACGTTTATTAAAGTTCCAGTGTTTTTATCATTTTGCTTGTAAGAATAATTAATAACATCTCTGAATATTCTTATGATATTAGCATAACTATATTCGGTTTCTGGATAATAAACTCCATTTCCAACTTCCAGTCTAACTGATTGTAAATAGCAATTAGTATTAGCAGCATTTACCTTAAACGTGTCCAAAAGATGAGGATTTTGTGTTTGAGAAGAACTCTTGTCAGCCCTTTGCAAATAAACAAACACATGTTTGGGATTTTTAACACCAGCCGTTATTGTAAATACGGATTCAGTTGCTTCAGAACTTCCGCTCTCTTGTATCATTTCACGAAGACAAGTCCATCTTGTTGATGTCATATGATTTGTCATTACATAACTTAAACCATCTGAGTTAAATATCATTCTGGGTATCCACAAAACTTATTTATTAATAATTACTCGGCCATCATCACCACTTGATTTGAAAATTAACACATTATCATCTGTTAGTTGCAAGCTGATTTGAATCTGACTAGGAGGAAGCATGCTTGTTTCCAAACCTCCAAAGAAGGAATATTTATTTAATGAGATTATAGAGTTAACTTTTTGATTAGTTATGATTAAAGCATGGCGAATAGCAAAACCTTTATTATAGCTATCTTCGTCCTTTCGAGATTCTGCAGCTGCGGACTCATCCAAATAAAAGTATTCGTTTGTTCCGGTTGTCTTTGCATAGTCATCAGAAATTTCAAGCAAGCTTTTGATATTAACAAATCTGTGAAGATTATTTCCATCGTAAACTGTTTTTCCATTTTGCTTTACTTGCATTTGATCAATCAATGAAGCTGCATCGTTAATTAAAGCAATTCTGTCAGCGTCTGCAAAAGCAGCTCCGTCAGCAACTTTGTTTACTTGAAAACTGATTTCAAAATATGCGTTATACCAATCAAAGTGAGAACTTCTATCATTTATTGTAAACTGATAACCACTTTTCATTTGTCTGGTATTATTTCCCGGTTGTCTTATTGGGGTATCTGACTGAATAGGTACATATTCATATCTAGTATTATATTGATTACTTCGAAACATCTATATATACTAGTAATTAGATTATTTTTTATTAATTAATCGATTAATTCTTGCATTAATTCCTCTTCCGGATAGTAATCTGTTAATTTTTGCATTTACATCTTCTTCAATTATATCATCAGCCGCAACTTTAGCTACATCTTTTGTAGCAGCTTTTGTAAGTTCTTTTAAAATCATCTCACCTTTTGGTTTAGGTTTAATAACTGAAACTAATTTATCAGCAGCCATTTTTCCTTCTTCATCTCCAAGCTTTTTAGAACCACTCTCTATGATTTGCTTGCCAGCAGTTTCTAATGCTTTCTTACCTGCTGTTTTAACAGACTCGCTGAATATCTTTGATCCGACTTTTGAAAGAATGTCAAATATGCCAGCTCCAGTTAATCGGTCAACTTGAGTATATGTTCCCGTACTAGTGTCATAAACTTTTTTTAAACATGCCATATAACTTATGTTACATTAATTCCTTCAAAACAAAACGAAATGATGTGTGAACACCATTAAGATTAATAATCTTGCCAGAGAAATCGGTTATGTAAATATTAATACTGTTAATGATCGTTTTGTTTACCTCGCAGAACCCGACTCTCATCGGTTCATCTTTGAAAGGATATGATCTCGTAAGATCAGCTGTACTTATTTCATAAATGACATCCCCGTATGATCCATCAACAATAGAATTACTTATCAAATCACAGTGGATATACAACGTATCGATAGAATTTGTTGTGTTCGGTGTCACAGTTCCAAATTTAGTTTCTCTAATAACCGCATCTTTGTCAAACCCGATCAAGACATGAAAGTTTGTTTCTCTTAAATCAAGCATGAAATTATTATGGATGGTAACCAAGCATTTGAAACTTGATAAATCAAACTCAATTCTTATCGGGACAGGTGAGTCATCGGTTAAATCATTGTTTACAGACAATGTTTCTTTGATGTAATTATCAATATCAGCACAACTGTAATTTCCATTTGTAAAAATAATACTTTTCCAATCTGTTCCATTGTGATACCTTATCACTTTGTTATTAAAATCTTCACTAATATTATACCACGAGTAAGTCATGGAATTAATCTTATCGAGTCCGATGCCATACTGTATGTTTTTGCCTAATATTAATGGTCTGTCAAACACAGTTGTAAAATTACTCGGTGTGTTCGAGCTATTAATTATTGACGCTTTCTCCGATGATAATAATATTTTTTGTTCCATTATACATATTAGTAGATAAAATTAATCATCTTTGTAATACATTTTAAAACTAGATTTTTCAAAATTGAGAACTTGAGTAGTGCCATGTTGTATGTTTGATCCTATGTAAACTAAGTTGCTTTTTGTGAGATATAATTCAAATGCTTCTTTTAATATTCGTTTGTTATTTTCTATTGTTGGATATAAGAACTTCTCCTGACCACCAACAACACCTAAATAAAAATTGTCTACGTTCCCTTCTGTATAAGTAAAGTCTATTTCAAATTTATACCGCCCAGATTTTCTAATGGTGGCCCTCTTAGTAGTACCAAAAGTAAAATATGGATCAGTGCCTATAAATGGATTTGTTGCAAATGTAAACGGTTCGAGAAAGAGCCGATGAATGGTTCTTTGAAGTGGTTTTTGTGTCGGGTATGATGCATAACCAGCACGATCTTTCATAATGCTTATTCCATCTATTGTTGCTTTAAACAATAGCATCCAGCTTGCATTGTCTACCTTTACTTTTAGCTCATCAATTATACCAAGAATTGCTGTGTGCCGGCTGCCAGACTTTTGATTAAACTGTTTTAATGAAGCTATTTCACCATCAAAAGCTGTGTTTCTTTCATCCTGGGCGGCTTTCAATTGCTTTGAAACATCATCAATAGCAGTCTCAAGTTGATCAGTGTCAACCAGTTTGTTCAGAGCTGTCTCCAGCGACTTACCGTCAACCATTTTCTTTTTGATGTTTTCAAATTCTTTGTTGATATCAGCAACGTTGGTGTTTATCTGTTGATTTAATATTTTAATTTGCGTTATTTCGGTAGTAAAAGCAGTTCTCATTTGTTTTGAAGCATCGGCAATAGCAGTTTCTAGTTCATTATTGTCAACCATTTGTGTATTGATTTCCCCAATCCGTGCATTAATATTTTGAACACCAGCTCTTATTTGTTCACTTAATTTATTGTAGTTTTCACTCTCTTCCAATACATCTTCTTTCTTTTCTAACTCTTTCAAAGCATCACCTAGAAGTTTTATTTCATCTTTCAATCCGTTTTGAATTTCAAGCATTTTCTCGCGGTTTGTTTGTAACTTTGTTTGTATCAGACTTAGCTTATCTTCAACACCTGTTGTCAGAGTTTTTATCATGTCTGGAATTTTATCAATATTATAATCACGTATGATTTTTGCTACTCTTCTTACAGTAAATTGCTTTGTTGCTGCATCATCTGCTTTTTCTGGATTACCAATATTGATAATTTTATTATTATTCATGTTAAGCTCACTTCTCAAAACATTTTCCTGGTTTCTGCCTTTGTTAAGATAATTAACCAAATGTTTTTGTTTTACATACTCAGACAGCACAATACCAAAATGTGTAATATTGACACTGCCAGTAGTAACTTCCTCACCAAGATCATTAAAAAGTCCCATTATATAATATGATTAGATTAAATTTCACCGTTGAAGTTACGCTTTACTAACTTCCTAGGGCGATCAAGATACAGAAAGTCGTACTGCTTGTCAGTTGCTTTTCTGTACTGCTCTTTGCTGACATCTTGTTCTCTAGAAAGCATACCAAGCTCGCGATTAACCGGAGTCGCGAAGAAGATGTAATGAGAACAGTTCAAACGAATGTCTTTGGGAGTTTTGTAATAAGATTGTGACAAGTAAATTACACAACAATTTTTATGTCTTCCCTGGATGAAATAATTAATAATATCATTTTGATTGCGTTCACAAACATAATCATCAAAAATAGCTATCTTCTGATTATCTGAATCCAAATCATTCACAGGGATAACTTCATCATTTGAACATTCTAATATATCTTCCACTGGGATTTTATTCTTTTTTGCTATCTTTTCAAGTTTTTGTGATAAGACCTGATACTTGGACTGTTCCAAGTTTTTAGCAAACAAGTACATCTTGTCATAGTAAACTAAAGGTTTCAGCAACATGTGAACTAGTGTGTTTGTCTTGCCAGATCCTGAATTACCGCAAATTAACATTCTAAAACAACAGTCTGGCATGAAGTTCCATATCTGTTTAAAATTACCGTTTTCTGTTTTCATATCATAGTTTGGAATTTCCATTATAATAATACTTAGATAATACTTGTCTTAACTTACATTAACTTATCTTAATTTAATCTAACCTATGTTATACATGTCTTTGTTAAAATGGAAAGAATTAGCAGATAAAAAGCAAAAAGCGAGTGAGCTTGTTAAAGAATACGAGAATAGAGTTATCCGAAAAAGACTAGAAAAAGGAGCTAGTCGTGATTTATACACAGAAGTATTTAAACCTGTAACTAGCGAAATAACAGAGCAAACAAGGCGGCTGGCTGAACATTTGATTACCCTTCCAGAAATACGTCAACAGTTGGCTCTTCTTCCTGAGGCAATACGCCCGCCATTAGTTGCCCCACCTGATCGTGGAGCTATAGCACCACCACCGCTACCAGCTGAACCCGAGGCATTAATTGATCCCGGGGATGAAGAAATAGAAGAAGAATCGGAAGAAGAAGTATCGGAAAAAGAAGAACCTGCTGCGAGGCCTAATGAACCCAAACCGGTGCATGATATTGACTTGGATGCTGGTTTGGATGCAGATGTGCTTAATGAGTATAACTTGCCAATGCCATCAAAACTAATTACAGGTGACAGAGATCAAGCAATTGATGATGCTAGTACGCAAATCGCGAGTATCGGAAATTCTAAAGCTTCTCTAACAAAACAAATGAATAAACTAATAACTACCACCAAGCAGAGGAACGACCTTGGACAAAAAAGAGAGGCTTTACAAAGAAAGACTGACAAATTAATACATTACAGGGACAGAGTTCGAAGTATGAAAGAAAATGCTCCTGTCTTTGGCCAAGGATTACAACAAAATAAAAATTCCTACAAAGTCGACAAAGATGGCCGCTATGGAATGTTACAAATTGATTTACCTAAGCTTATTGGTTATCACAAACTTATTGCCAAACAAGGAGAAGCAGTTGTGCTAGATATGAAGCTAATAGAAACGATTATATTATCTTTGATCGAACTGTTAATGATATCGATTATAGTGACTATATACCAGATAATCCTTTAATTAGAGTATCACAGGACTCGGCAATAAATGCACAGGGAACCAAACTACTTGATCTTTGTAAGGCTACGTCATGTAGAATAGCCAATGGTAGGTTAGGGTGTGATTACAGCGTGGGTTCTGCAACGTATGTGAATAGAAACGGGTGTAGCGTGATAGATTATCTGTTATTGAAAGAATGTGATTTTTCGATGGTGAGTGATTTTCAAATAGGAGACTTCAATGAATTCAGTGACCATGCACCGTTATCTTTTGTTATTAAGGGTAATAGCCATAACTGTAAAAGTAACATAATAAATCTTGAAAATACGAAGTGGGACAATACATACAAAGAAATATTTCGTAGCGGTATAATAAGCAAATTGCCACTTTTCAATAATTATCTTGATAATGTAATCAAAGATGATATGAATAGTATAAATAACCTTATAATACAATTTACAAATACAATACGTGATGTTGCGGATCCGCTCTTTAAAAAACGAAAGATCTTGAGGCCGTTTTATCAAGTACACAACAGCGATACTAATAAATGGTTCGATGATGAATGTGTTCTTGCTAAAACACGTTACAAAGAGGCATTATTCAACTTTAACAGAAACAAGTCGGGCGAAAATAGTGTGTTACTGGCTAATACTAAATTGATTTACAAGAAATTAATTCAGAAAAAGAAACGATCGTACAAATTTAAACAAATGAAAGAATTAGAAAAAATGCGCCATTCTAAACCACGTGAGTTTTGGAAACTATTTATTAAAAGAAAACGCAACAATCCTGATATTTCCATGAATGAATTTAGTTCATACTTTATAAATATGTTTAAGGATATAAAAGTGTCGGTTTCTGAAGAAGCTGAAGAGTTTAATAATAATCATAATTTTAATGATGGCGATGCAATATTTGAAGAACTCGATAAACAGATTACTGTAAGCGAAGTTGAATCTGCAATTCGTGCCTTAAACAAAAATAAAGTTTCTGGAGATAATATTTTAAATGAATACTTTATCTCAACTTGCGATATTTTATCTGGACATATAACTGACATTTTTAACGTAATATTTGATTCAGGATATTTTCCGGATGAATGGACTGAAGGTTTTATAATCCCCTTGCACAAGCGAGGTGATAAAGACATGGTTAGTAACTACAGGGGAATAACTCTAGTAAGTTGTATGGGAAAACTTTTTACAAGTATTTTGAACACCCGGATTAATAAATGGTGTGAGATTAATAATACTGTATCGGACGCACAATTTGGCTTTATGAAAGGCAGATCAACGGTAGATGCAATTTTCGCACTTCATAGTATAATCGAAAAAATTCTAAACAATAAAAAACGGCTTTATTGTGCTTTTATAGACCTTAAAAAAGCGTTTGATTCTATCTATAGAAATGCAATGTGGTTAAAGTTATATAAATTTGGTATTAACGGGAAAATGCTAAGAATAATTCGTTCTATGTATAACACTGTCAAATCATGCATAAAATACTGCGGTTCTTTCTCGGATTTTTTCGAGATTTCAGTCGGTTTGAAGCAAGGGGAGATAATGTCTCCGATCATGTTTGCACTGTTTATTGAAGATTTAGAGTTATATTTGCAAAATAGAATAGAGAGTGGTTTATCATTAGATGACATTTCTTTAATTTTACTGCTTTTTGCTGATGATATGGTGTTAATAGGTAATACTCCGCAAGATCTGCAAATGAGCTTAAATCGTCTATATGAATATTGTGAAACTTGGGGTCTGGAAGTAAATACTGAAAAAACAAAGGTTATAGTTTTTCGTAAAAGAGGTAGAGTAACCGTTGATGAAAACTTTTCTTTTAACGGAGCATTATTAGAGGTTTCAGATGATTTTAATTATCTTGGAGTTGTATTTAACTACACAGGGTCGTATACGTTAAATCAACAGGCTATGTGCGGCAAAGCATTAAAAGCTATGAATCTTTTAACTGCAAACATAAGAAAAACTGAACTAAAACCTAAAACATCCCTTCAATTAGTTGATGCTTTCGTCTCATCTATACTCAATTACGGCTGTGAAGTCTGGGGTTTCATAAAATCGAAAGAGATAGAGAGAATTCATCTCAAGTTTTGTAAACACATTCTAGGAGTAAAACTGACCACGAGTAATGCTGGTGTTTACGGTGAATTGGCGCGTTATCCTTTATTTATCACAAGATATACTAGAATAGTTAGATATTGGTTGAAATTAGTTAAAACAGAAAATATAATTTTATCATCTATTTATAAATCTTCATTATCTGATTGTGAAAGTGGTTTAAACAATTGGTTATCCAATGTAAAATCTCTGCTTAATACGTACGGCTTTATGTATATATGGGATGATCCTTTAAGGGTGAACCATCAACATTTTATATCTAGCTTTAAACAGAGGTTGGTGGATTGTTTTATTCAAAAATGGAACACTGATCTACAAGAAAATAGAGTATTATCAAGTTTGTATAGACATGTTAAAGATAATTTTGGATATGAAAACTATCTGAATATTTTATGTACAAAAAGATTACGAAGTGTTTTTACTAAATTACGTTTATCTTCACATAGCTTAAGAATTGAGACAGGTCGTTATGCAAGACAGAGGATTGAAAGAAATGAAAGAGTTTGTCAAATATGTAATTCAACTGATATTGAAGACGAATTTCACTTTGTTTTAATTTGTACAGCTTATAATGATATTAGAAAGAAATATATCAGAAAATATTACATACAAAGGCCAAATATGTTTAAATTTATAACACTTCTACAATCTTCAAAGAAGAAAGAACTTTTTAATTTAAGTAAATATTTGTCAGAGGCGTTTACTGTCAGATGTTCTATTCCAAATATTATTTCTTAAAATATATTCAAGTACATCCTCGCATAAATTGTTATTTTATATATAATTCCTTTTGTTTTTTGATATCCTTGGATTATTGATTACAATGTGTGATTTATATGATCTATGATTAATTAAGGAGTATTGAAAATTGAACTATAAGTGAGTGTGTAGAAGTATGTGTAACCTGTCATGTGATTATAATTATGTATTACAAATTATGTATGTAATGATGAGAAACTGTAAAAGTTTAAGTCAATAAAGTATCTATCTATCTATCTATGAAAGTAGATGATGATTTTATAGACTTGATAACAAAGCGTTACAACAATGGAAAAACTTATTCAAAGCTGTCTCAGAATGCTTTTAAGAAACTAACAGAATTATCTGATTTACCAATTCATAAAGGTTCTTCAAAGTTCAAAAAGATTTTAGGAGGTTGTGTTGATGTTGAATATTACAATAGTCCTGATGATTTGGTTAATGCTCTGGAGTTAGTATGTGGGAGTATCGAATCAGGAAATAATAGTCCACAGATAATAAATAAAGGTATAAGCATAATCGATGAATTATTAAAAATAGGTAAAATATCACCCAAAAAACACGAGCAACTATTTTCTAAATATCTCAATTAAATTATTGTCTAACTGTAATTATACATGAAAACCAAAGAAGAATTAATTGATCACTTGACGCGACTTGTAGCTGCATACAGACGCAGTTATAAATTGTGCGGTATTATAAACACAACATTACAGATTGCCAGTGGGATAATTGGTTGTACTGCCGTATTGGCATTGGTTCCAGCAATTCCTGTTTTTGTAGCCGCAGTTGGTGCAGTTCCTCCGGTAGTTGCTGTCTTAGTGAGTAAAACAAGAATAGCAGAAAAAAAGACTTTGTTAAAAACACATCATAGGAGTTTTAAGCAACTTTTATCATATGTCCAAACAACAACAGGACTAGAAAATGATGAAGAGGTAATTAGGATTGTCTTTAATAAAATATTAGAGATTCAAAAGAATGATAACTTTACAGAACCTCTGGAAATGTATATGAAAAGGTTCAAGTTAAACGGTCATGGCATTCAGTCGTAATTCTTTTCTGACTTGTTTCCATATCCTATCGTACTTATCTCTGGTTGATTTTGTTTTAATCGGTTTTGTTTCTTTTTCTATTTTTAACATTTTAAATATTTTTTGAAAAATGTATTCAAATTTGATTGATCTTTTTCTGTCTTCTATCTGATCCAAAATCTTTACAATTTTGTAAAACAAATCTTCAAATCTTTGCCTATTTTTAGAAGACAAATCAAATGCTACCAAGTATTTATCCAAATGATACTTCCTGATGTAAATTGTTTTCTTTTGGCTGTAGTTGTAACCTGTGATAAGATTATAACCATTGTGGGTACCACAATTAAAACAAACACGCTCGTTATCGAAAACTTTACAAGTATCGTTGCAATTTACGCATGCGTATGTACACTTGTAACACAGCTTGGTCCTGGTACAATATTTACAAAGCTTTTTTTTATTAGTTGTGTAAAATAAGATGCAATCTATGCACATCCCAGGAGGATCAATAATATCTAAAACTCTTTCACAATATTTGCAATTCATTATATTATACTATAGAATTATATATTTAAATACAGGCTTAAAAAAATATTATCTTATGTAATTATATAAATGGAACAAGTAGAAATTGAAATCAAAAACGTTAAGGAAGATCAAATGATATATGCTCAAAGGGTTGATTTTGAAGATGCGAGTAAATTAGATGCAGAGCTTTTAATTTTTTCAAACTTTCAAGATTTGACAGAAAGAATCATAACAATGGTAAAACAACTAAAACTATCGTGGAAAATAAAAAAGGAGATATAAACAAACTACGTTCTTTGTGCAAAAAACAAATTTCAGAGGCAACCAGTCACCATCCAACTTTATACAAAGTTTCTTTTATTGCCCACTATGATGTTTTACTTGAACGAGGAATTAAAATTATTATGTACGGATGATTTGCCGGCCAGCTGGCAAAGCATCCTAGCTCGCTGGCTAGCCGGTGAGGTACGGATAAATAAAAAATAATATAATCTAACCGGGGAATACATATTTTACTTTAAATTAATTAATTAATTAATTAATTAATAGGGGCTTAAAGAAATAATCTCATGTAATATTATATAATGGTTAAAAAAGATTTGGAAATTAAAACATTTGAGGAAGCGGTTAGAAGACTTATAAAATCACCAGAAAAATATAGTGAAATAGAAAAAAAGGAAATTGAGGAAACAGCTAAAAAACTTATAAAAGATGTAAAATTAGTACCAGAAGAATATAGTAAAGTTTTGGAAACAAAAGAAGATATTGTGGAAATTACAAAATCTAGCAAAGTCGTGGAAAAAGAAAAATCACCAAAGCAATATATAAAAGTTTTCCAAGTTGATATTATATATAAGGAATATCCAATTTGGCAACTTTTTAGTACAATACCAGTTGTTGTAAATGTCCTTGAAAAGGAATTGGAGCAAACAAACGGTCTTAAAATGAATGTTGTTTTAAAACTTACTTTAGCTAAAACCAACACATGACGCAGAAGGTGAAATAGCAATACTTATAAAATAGCTTATTTTCCTTCCAAAGCAGAATTAATCATAAACAAAACTCAAATTGTTGATGCGCTAACTAGAGCAATGGTGCAAATAAAGAATAACATTGACGTATGGCTTTCCGAAGGAAGTGGTTGGAAAGTTGCAACAGTTGATGCACACTACATAAATCGAGTAAAGTATAAGCCTTTGCGAGGTAGCTCTTATTTGAATTTACCAAAAGAACTGCAACACAGCAAAAAAGGATTGGTAAATATAAAAAATGAAGATAACGAGTGCTTTAGATGGTGCCATTTGGCTTGCATATTTCCTGTTAAAAAAATCCTCAAAGAATAACAAAGTACAAAAATCATATTGGTGATCTTGATTACAAAGGAATTACATTTCCTGTTACTATCGAACAAATCCCAAAAATAGAAAAACAAAACAACATTTGTTTTAACATATTTGGATATGAAGATAATCAAGTATATCCTTTGTACGTGTCAAAATATAAAGCAAAAGAATATGTTGACATGCTTTTGATTGTCGAAGAAGAAAAAAATCATTACGTGTGGATAAAAAACTTTAACAGTTTGATGTATAATCAAACAGCACACAATGAGAAAAAATGGTTTTGTAAAACATGCCTGCAGTGCTTTACATTAGAACGTGTGCTAAAAATGCATGAGCCTGATTGTCTTTCACTTAATGGAAAACAAGCAATAAAAATGCCAAACAAAGATGAAAAGGTTAAGTTTAAAAACTACGACAGACAGCTAATGGTTCCGTTTGTTATATATGCTGATTTTGAAGCAGTAACCGAAAGTATTTCTTCAGTATCAAACAATCCTAAAAAATCACATACGGAAGCATATCAAAAGCATACTGATTGCATTTATGGGTATAAGGTTGTTTGTTGTTATGATGATCAATATTCAAAACCGGTTGTGACATACAGAGGACCTGATGCTGTTTACAAGTTTCTAGAAAAAATGATAGAAGAAGAAAAGTGGTGCAAGAAAACTATGAATGCAAACTTTAAAAAAGATTTGGTGATGTCACAGGAAGAAGAAGCTAGATTCAAAAAATCTAAATCATGTCATATTTGTGGTAATGGTTTTTCAATAACTCTTAAAAAAGATGACCCAAGCCGTACAGTAGCATATGAAAACTCTCTTAGAAAAGTCAGGGACCATTGTCATATAACTAGAAAGTACAGGGGAAGCGCTCATGACATATGTAATATTAATTTCAGGTTGACTAGAAAAATACCTGTTGTGTTTCACAACTTGATAGGATATGATTCTCACTTCATAATGCAACACATCGGAAAGTTTAAACAAAACATAAATGTTATACCGAATAACATGGAAAAGTATATGGCTTTCATGTTAGGAAAAAGTTTAGTATTTATTGATAGTTTTCAGTTTATGTCCCAATCATTAGATAATCTAGTAAAAAACGTTCCGTCGTTTCAATACATATCTCAAGAATATAGCGGTAAAAAGTTAGACTTGCTAAAAAGAAAAGGCGTTTATCCTTATGATTACATGAACAGTTTTGAACGCTTCAAGGATACTAAGTTACCTGGCAAAGATAGCTTTTATTCCCAATTAAATGATGAGCACATTTCAGATGCGGATTATGAACACGCTAAAAAAAATATGGAAAACATTTAAGATTAAAAATATGGGAGAATATCATGATCTGTATCTTAAGACTGATGTGCTGCTGCTGACAGATGTTTTTGAAAACTTTAGAAAAATGTGCATTGAGTATTACAAATTAGATCCTTGCCATTACTTCAGTAGTCCTGGGTTAGCCTGGGATGCATGCCTCAAGATGACTGGTATCCAACTTGATTTAATAACTGACATTGATCAATATTTGTTTGTGGAATAAGGACTAAGAGGCGGTACGAGTTACATTGCAAATAGATATTCAAAAGCTAATAACAAATATATGAAAGACTATGACAAGAAAAAAGAAAGCAAGTACATAATATATTTAGATGCTAATAACTTGTACGGATGGGCTATGTGTCAACCGCTACCTACTGGCAACTTCAAGTGGGTTGAAAAGTTTGAAAAAAGAAAAACAAATTACATTGTTGAGTGTGATATCGAGTATCCTGAAGAACTTTATGAGTTACATAATGATTATCCTCTTGCTCCAGAAAGTTTAAATATCAAAGATGAGTGGTTGTCAGACTATTGTAAAAATTTAAAACAAAAGTTTAATTTAGGACATTGCAATGTTAATAAACTTGTTACAACGTTGAAAAATAAAGAAAAGTATGTCGTGCATTTTAGAAACTTAGAATTGCATAAAAAGCTTGGATTAGTTGTAACAAAAATACACCGAATACTACAGTTCGACGAATCAGAGTGGTTAAAGACATACATAGATTTTAATACTGCCAAGAGGACAGCTGGTAAAAATGCTTTTGAAAAGGATTTCTTCAAACTGATGAACAATTCAGTTTTTGGTAAAACTATGGAAAACTTGAGAAAAAGAATTAATGTTAAATTGACTCACGACGAGGAGGTTCTTTTAAAATATGCGGCAAGACCTTCATTTATTTCTTGTAAAATGTTTAATGAAAATTTATTTGCGATAAACAGAATAAAAGAAAGACTAGTTTTGAATCGTCCTGTTTATGTTGGTATGTGTATTTTAGACTTGTCAAAATATTTGATGTATGATTTCCATTACAACTATATCAAAAACAATTATGATAAAAAAGCTAAGTTATTATTTACTGATACCGATTCCTTGTGTTATGAAATAAAAACAAAAGATGTGTATGCAGACTTTTACAAGGATAAGGAACTGTTTGATAATTGTGATTATGATCCAAAAAGTAAGTTTCATTTTAATGATAATAAAAAAGTTATTGGCAAGATGAAAGATGAAACTTGTGGAATACCTATTGTCGAATTTGTTGGGTTGCGAAGTAAGCTATATTCGTATATGTTAGATAATGAGGTAAGCGCAAAGAAATGTAAGGGTGTTAAAAAGTGTGTTGTGAAAAAACATATAACTCATGAAGATTATAAAACTATTTTGTTTACAGCAACAGAAGCTCATCACGAGATGAAAGTAATTAGATCGCAAAAGCATAACATAAGCAGCTATGCAATAAATAAAAAAAGTTTATCAGCTTATGATGATAAACGGTACATACTAGATAATGGACAAGATACGTTAGCATACAAGTAAAATGATACGCAGAGTGATGATGAAGACTACTGCCCGGTTCCGTCTGACTTTGCTTAATGAGTTGCAAATGTTATGTTATTAAAATGGCAACCGGATTGATTAGAAACTGGGGGGTTTTGGACGAGTTTCTTTTGGAAGGACCTCTCGAGTAGCTAATAGTATGCATCCGAGGCATCTGGCTCAGGTGTGACTTTATTTAAATAAAGACATGCCTGGCTTCTAGCCTCAGGTGAGCTGTTGTTAGTTTCTTGAGTGAATCTTTTTCGGGAGATGAAAACTGTGCTCTAACCCCCAGTTACTATACTACTAGTACATGTAGTCAGAGTTTCTAATAGCGTTAATTAAGGACATATTTGCCAACGTCATCAATCATGGAACGCTTGTTTATTTACTGCTAACATGCTACATGGCTGATTAGCGCCTGGAATTCATCAACCATTCTTCAAACTATTCTTAGACGAGCTCAAGTACTCAAATTTCGATCACAAATATTCCCATGACCTTCAGAGATAAACAAACGTATAAAGTTGATATTTATTAGTTGTTATCGTATTTATACATACCGGCTTGTTACGATCGTTTATGCTTTAAGTTTGTAGAAATATTTGTGATTGAAATATGCATAACTTGGATAAAGTCTAAGAATATTTTTGGGCAAAATTACGACCCGAAATCCAGAGATATTACAATTGCAGGTTTTTGTGACTTTTCGAATCAAAATTTCGCCCGAAATCAAGACTTTTCGACTTTTCGACTTTTCGACTTTTCAACCGCATCCGTGTTCCATAAATAGCAGAGATTTTGATGTAGAGATTGGTGTTCTTGTTACCTAGTATATATATATTATGTCTCTGAAAGTATATTGAGGCAACGCATTGTTATTATAGATTCAAACATGAGATCACGCTAATTTTGAATGATTCTGACAAAAGTATGATAGATTTGAGCACAGTTAAACGACTCCGCCTTTCTATACATGATTAGACATTACGAGTTCGCATCTCGACGGTGCAATTTATGGCTCCACTTGCTCAACACAGGGTACAGACAGCTGTCCCTCGGGGTACAGACAGCTGTACCGACATATTTTCTGTTTGTACAGCCAATGATGGAATTACAATTTCGTATTACAATCATGGGGATTGACTCATTAAATGTGTAGTAATTGAGGTTTCAGCCTAAAGGCATGAGTATTAATTGGATTTCAATCCGATAACATTCGTATACATTATTTGTATGTTTATCTGTTGATTTTTTTACTACCAAAGATGGTCACGGTGTGTTCAGTGTCAGAGTTAGCACTGCCGGACATGCATGCAAAGGTTAAGAAATAAAATATTTCCAGCGGTTTATATTTTCTCCCATTTATAGTCATGTGAGATAGGTGTTTCCCTCAGGTGAGATAACTCTATCTTACACGAGATGTCATGTTGTCATACTGCAAAGAAAATTCTCAGCATTTCACTGGTCAATGCGCCGTCTACGTCTCGCGACGTGATCGTAGGACGAATTCCCCGTAGGTACCCCATTACTCAAATACACAAAAACAAAATGGCGACGATAACGTTGCCGATTCGTTTTGGAAACCGCCGATTGTTTCCTTCCTATCGCTTTTCTGCGCTTTCCAAAGTGTTTAAAAGTTTGATAATCGTAAGTTTATTTTTTTGGCAATTTTACAAATAATAAAACATTAACATAGTGATAAAATACTATTATTTTATTAAAAAATCCGCCAAATTTAAAGACGTTAGAGCGATGACGTCACGAAAATAAGTAACGTCTAGTTAGAGGCACGTTACGGGGAAATTAGCGCAATAAAAATGAAATCGTGTTTTTGGCTTTTTTTTTTAACTTAAATAAATGGTTCGACTTTGAAGTATGACAAATTCGTTATTAGGATTCTTGACAGGGGACATGGGCTCACATTCCCTGCCTGGAAATTATATTCACCCGTTAGTCAGCCGTTAGGCGAGGGGGAATATAATTTCCAGGCAGGGAATGTAACCCCATTTCCCATGTCAAGAATCCTAATAACTAACAATGTCACGTTGACGTTGCCTTATTCTAGCGTTAATCAAGTACAGTTATTGAAGTCAAGGGAAATTGCATCGTCCATGCGAGATAGTGAAATCTCACCCTCGGGGTCAGAATTGCAACCAGGAACTTGACGAAGTCTCTGACCCCTCGGGTGAGATTTCCCTATCTCACATACATTGTATAGTCCCAGGTCAATACCTGGTGAACGGGAATTTCAGAGTATCGACACCAAGGGCCGTAGGCCCGATGTTTAGATGTGTTTCAAGTCCCAAACACCAGGTTATGATCTCGCACAATAAAAACCCGCTGGAAATATTTTATTTCTTATCCGACATTGAATTGTATGTATTAAATACATACATTTTCGAGAGATTTGATCATAAGGTTACCAACGCACCATAGCGATATGACCCTGATGGCTAACCATACGGGTTGCACTATACTGTGTTTACCAACGCGTATCCGCCATTGCGATATTACCCTGATGGCTAACCATACAGGTTGCGCTACACTGTGCCTGATGGTTAATAATACAGGTTGCGCTACACTGTGCCTGATGGCTTACAATACAGGTTGCGCTACACTGTTGTTACCAATGTTTACCCACCATAGCGTTATGACCCTGAGGACTAACCATACACGTTGTGCTACACTGTGGTTACATAAGCCTATCCGCCATAGCTTTATGACGCTGATGGTTAACCATTGCTCTACATTATGATTACCAGTTTACATACGCCTACCCGCCATAGCTTTCTGACCCTGATGACTAACCATACACGTTGTGCTACACTGTCGTTACATACGCCTATCCGCCATAGCTTTATGACGCTGATGGTTAACCATACACGTTGCTCTACATTATGATTACCAGTTTACATACGCCTATCCTCCATAGCTTTATGACCCTGATGACTAACCATACACGTTGTGCTACACTGTCGTTGCATACGCGTATCCGCCATAGCTTTATGACCCTGATGGTTGACCATACACGTTGCGTTACAGTGTGGTTACCAACGCGTATCCGCCATTGCGATCTGACTCTGATGACTAACCATTCATGTTGTGCTACACTGTGACTGATGGTTAACGACGTGTGTCTATCATAGCGATATGACCCTGCTGACTAACCATACACGTTGCGCTACATTGTGGTTACCAATGCGTATCCACCATAGCGTTATGACCCTGATGGTTAATCATACGCGTTGGGCTACACTGTGGTTACCGACGCGTATCCACCATACAGTTATGACCCTGATGTATTAGCATACATGTTGCGCTACACTGTGGTTACCAACGCCTATCCGCCATATTCTAACACGACAATAACCCCATTGTTTACGCTATTGTGGGGGCACTATATTATCTCGGAGGCTATGTTTACAGGCTGTTCCATTAGGCGCCCCATATGTAAAGTTCTGCGAGGTATACACTACCTACCCCAGAAGAAATTATAGCACCATCACTGACAAAATTGAAATGGAAACGACTAGTAAATACAGAAGTGAATCGATATTGGACAGAAACAGTTTTATCATAAGCAGTGCAATTCAGCCCGGGAAAATGTCAACCTGCGATTGTTCCTTATGATCTAAGCTCAAGAGATATTAATCGTCTACCAGCTAAAACCAAGATTCTTACTGGAACATAATTATATTCTCCAAACAAACAGTCAAATTCTTCAGTCACTCCATACATCCAGACCTTTTCCGGACATTTGCTGCCACAATTTTTAATATATCCTTGAAGTTCGATTTTGAGATCCATAATATCCGAAGGTGAATTAATATCCTTTATTTATCATTATAAAACCTCGACTTCTTTTAACTTCTTCCTAAATGAAAGATTGGCCAACATGCACCTTGCTGATATATGAACCAACTTATTAACACAAGAAATCCATGGATTCACATGTCTCGCCTAATGGGAGCGGGATTTAGAAATAAAAGACAAATGCTGCTTAAATGAAAGTTTGCAAATATTTTAATAACTAAAACCAGTGCAGTTAACATTTTGCTGATTATATGACATTTAAATGTATTTATTTCACAAAATGTCATTCTGTAACAACAAGAAGATTAATCAGCCCAAAAAGGTCATAGATGATGTAACAGTATTAGTCATTACTTGAATGCTAAAGCCCCCTTTAAAGTAACTACTTGTACTTAGGTACCGACCATTTTGATTCCTGGGGGTGGGGGGGGGGGGGGGGGGGGGGGGGCCTGGGATTTTTTTTGAAAAAATATTCTGGCCCTTGATTTGTTAAAAAAAAATATTCTGGCTCTGACTTGAGGGGAAAAAAATAAACGGGCCCTCAAATTCTCGAAAAAAAATAATCCGGCCCTTCTATCAAATTCTTGGAAAAAATCTGGCCGTGAATCCAATCAGAGGGAAACACGTTATCTGACTCGCCCTTCAGCCTATGATACAGTTAGATCATCTCCGACAGGCACTAGATTCAACATGGACACCACAATCTGGCTACAGCCACGACTTGGCGAACTGTTCATATTAAAGTTCATCGAAATCATTTTTGAAATGAGTTCAGAAGACATAGTGATGTATCAGATGTGTCAAAAGGAAATGTAGCTTCATTTTCCTTTATATATATACAGGACAGTCTATCAGTGTAGAGTGGATACTTATATAACATTTATTTTGATAATATGAAGGGTATGTTGTAAAATATGATCACGCACTCACGGACACACCAATAAGAATAACATTAGGGAAAAATAATTGAAAAAGAAGCCAATTCTACATCATTTTTAATAATTCCTCAAAAATTGGTAATTAAAAATAATTAACAGAAACTTAGTTAACCGGTTTCACCCTAGAAGATTCTATATTTTCTTGTACTAATAGTATTGAATCAACCACAAATTCCGATTTTTTTTATTGTGAATCTCTTGACTAGAAATATAAACATGACTAGATATCTATGGATATAATTTGTGCCTACTAAAATCAGTGCAATCCAAGCCTCAGGTAATTAATTATAATTTATATATATAAAAAAAGATTTATTTAACGAACATATCCATAATTTCTATAGTACATAACACTAAAAAGAAATATAAAAAGATCGGACAGGGAAAGAAGCATTCAAGGAGGACAGTCAACCACAAAACACAGAAACAAACACGCAAACAGACAAACAAGAAGGCAAAAGTAATGATAAAACACAAAAGGGTTGACAATAGGGCCACCGCCTTGGAACGGTCAGTGACAAAGTAGGCCACTAGGGATTTAAACCGGTTCTAGGGTGCACCAAACCTCACACTTACCCTACTGTCATCCCATTAAAACAGGACAGTGTAAATAAAGAAATCCCCGCCATGATCTAATCTCTAACCAACAAGGCAGCATCAATAGGCAATATAAGTAAAACACAAATATGCTCGTGTAAATATAATACAAAAAAACAATAGCCTAGAAAGTCTTGGCAAATCCAGGCATGTGACATTCAACCGTCAAAAACGTGATGTCTCAATGTGTATAAAGAGAATGTTTAAGATGCTGACTAGAAGTTATTTACATACCGGTATATATATATATATTAAATATTGTTAATATGTTTGCTCATACACGATAATAAAGAACGTAGATGTATTGCTATCAAGGAAAGTGATATGCAGCTTTCTGCTGCTATTAAACTCTTAATAATATTAAAGTCATCATCTTTATACACTTCAATCTATTTCATGTATAGATCAAATCCATAAAAAGCACCATTCTCTAACATTAAAGCACTGTTTAATACATCATTTTCCAAGCAACACATGAAATAGGTGGGCAATAAACTGCAGGCTTGTCAGGTTTCTTGGGCACGTCTTTGAAGAAACTGTACATCGTTCGTGACTTTTTTGTTTTCGCATCCGGCTCTTTTTCTCCTGTTAGCTTTTGGGCAGACCTTATGTGTCTCTTTTCCACTTTTGTTTTATTTCTCTGCCTTTTACGAACCACCGCCTTCTGCTTTGCTGTGTGGCGTTCTCCAAACTTGGCAATATACACATCAGATAGCTGGACCAGCCTTGTGAACTTGCAAGCGATCATATCTCTCACAACAGATGCATCAGTCCTCCGAACCTTTTTCCAGAAATCTTCCTCTTCTTTAAATCCGTTTTTGTTTTCTACATCTTGTATTACCTTTTGAACTCCCTTCTCACATCATTCATTCAGAAACCTAACTTTCTCAACACATTCAGGAACTCGGTCATACTTCTTCTCATATGGAACGAGATCAATTGAATTCATTATAAGTACATCTTTATACTCCTTCTCTACCTCGTGCATCTTTAATGCGATGTTTTGGTTTCTAAAGTACTCCCTTCTGGCTATAACATATGGAAATGGAGGCCACTTTAATGCAAGTATTACAATACCCTTGCTGTGTTCCACCACTTCGCTGTGACCCATATCTACCGGTACTTGTATGATGGACTGCGTGAACATCATCAACCAGGAAGTGGGCTTAACAAGCAGCTTCAGCCACATGCAATGCCAGGTTACAGGCAAAGCTTATAATGCTCTGTATGCCAGAGTGAATTAGAGGTCTAAAAATGCAGCTCATCATGTTTTTGACAGTTTTTTATATAAATTTGAGAAGTGAAAGTAGACAGGGTATGAAATTGCAAGGGGTAAAAATAGTGTTGACCTTTGACCCGGTGTTAGTATACAACTGAAGAAATGTTTCTTAGAAGGTATTAAAGCCCCCTATTTCCTTGTTGATGTTTAATAGCAGACATGTTTATTTGCATGATAAAGTAAGTTTCCCAGAATTCTAACGAGGTTTGAGTTTTTAACAGGTTGTCAACATTCTAACTTTACTATGGAAGGGCAATGGAGACTCATTTACGCTATTATAACCTATACATGCTATAAGGAGAAATGATGTATTTTTCAGAATTGCATAAAAAATGATTTTCTAGGCATTTATTTGGTTTGAATAGGTGAGTTGAACTCAGAAACAGAGAAAAAATATAATTTTCAGACTTTTAGACTATTTTAGAGTGTTTTTGGCAACTTTTCCTCAAATTTTCTGATTTACTCTAAAAATGTGATATTTTTAAATTTTTTGGAATTTTTGTGAAAGATATATGTCAAAATGTGTGGTATACATACTCAGGGATGTGAAACAAAGCCACCAGAGTTGATTTGATGAGAAAATGTTGAACGGTTGCTGAGATATTGCTTTTTTTATTATTTCTTAATTTCTCGACAAAATCGACTCGATTTAGTGCATGGTCAAGCGCAGGTAAATTGCAACAATTTCAAGATGAAGTCATTCGGCATTGCGAAACAAGTCAAAATGTTCTTTTATTAAGTTGTTAGGTTGAATCGACCAGTTTAATTAAAAAACATGATGCAAAAATAATCCCTTATAAGGAGTGGAACATGGTAGACATGCACAGAACAAGGCAATACGCCACACGACCAAACAAAACAAAATTAAATCTGTACTTAATTCAGAAGAGCAAAAGGGGGCTCAATGGAAAGCAGAAAATGACAAAGATTAATACACGCATAACAGAGTTTTTTTATCCATCAAATAAAGTAGGATATTCTTTAATAAGAGCCATAAATAAATATTCTGGCTTCTAGGTTGACTGAAAAAAAAAATCTGGCCATTGTACTAGGAAAAATAAAAATCCTGGCTTTAAAGAAAAGTAAAAAAAAAAATCTGGCTGAAAGGAAAATCCCAGGCCCCCCCCCCCCCCCCCCCCCTTTCTTTGGGGAGACGGTAGCTTCAAGGTGACACCTCCACTCCCCCCACACACACACACCAACCCCTCGCGTGACTTGTAGTCACCGAAGACTAACGTAGCCGCTTGGCTTTGTACCTTTTCAATATGTTGATATCCTTCTTGTTAAAGGGATCACAGACGATGGAGCTATATTCCAGTGTGGATGCACTAATGCCAAGTACGCTGACCTTTTGCACGTCAGGGAGACCGTTCCTTGCAATGGCGGCTATTTAAGATGCAATCTAAACAAAGCATCCACCTAGATCTTCACCGCGTGCACGTCGCAGAGTGGGCACTGTCAACAATCATGTAGGGTGACCTACTTGGTCGCCCTTGCCAGCACATCCTACAAAGTTGTACGAGATAGGATTGCGGATCTGTTATTACTTGTAGTATAAGTCACTGGCTTATATGATGCAGCACTAACGGAATGATTGTTGATTGACCGAGAGTGAAGATGTCTCCTTCGTCCCGCCAGACGTTGTACAGCGCCAGGAACAACTACAAATGGAGGGAAGCCTGACGCTGTACACGGAGCCAAGGAGCCATATCAACCTGCGTGCCAGACGAGAATAGAACTATCCTACGTTAGTTGCTATAGCCACCGGGGACGCAGGTTGCAACTGGCGGGTGTGGCCCTAAAGGGGGATCGCCCAGTAGCGTAGGCAGCACCACCTAGACGTCGTTCCAGACCCCCCACCTCACCGCCACAGCGACAACCACAGAGCAACAGCGACATCCACCTACATATCTACAAGAGAAATGACGACACAGCAACACAGCAGCACCAGATCAACCAACACACATCAACTATACAACCGTCCAGACTCTATTGTGCCCATCGCAGCAGGGCTACCTTGTCGTGTTCGTTGGCGGAGGGATGTTAAACCTCAGAATTACACACACACACAAGCATGTGGACCACATACGACCCCAGCGACATGCCCGAAGAACTAACACCAGTGTTCATCGCTAATTTTTTCAAGGATTGCCGATTGCCTGTCTGTCCGTCTGTTCATAATGAATTCGATCATAATTGATCATCACAGCAGGTGCATGGTGGTCACCATTAAACATATTTGAACAAAGTATAACTAACGTCGTGCTTTTGGCTTCACATGATGCTTAGATGTGTGACTAGAACCTGGGATGAAAACTGAAACGTCATATAAAGCCCTGCTAGAACCCATCCAGTCGCCATGTCGTGCCTTTGGCTGACATGATGCTCAGATGTGTAACTAGAACCTACCCACAGTCGCCATGTCGTGCCTTTGGCTGCACATGATGCGTAGATGTGTGACTCGAACCCACCCACAGTTGCCATGTCGTGCCTTTGGCTGCACATGATCCGTAGATGTGTGACTAGACCCATCAAAAGTATCCATGTCGTGCCTTTGGCTGCACATGATGAGTAGATGTGTGACTATAACCCATCCACAGTATCCATGTCGTGCCTTTGGCTGCACATGATGCGTAGATGCGTGACTATAACCCATCCACAGTATCCATGTCGTGCCTTTGGCTGCACATGATGCTTAGATGTGCGACTAGAACCTATCCACAGTTGCCATGTCATGCCTTTGGCTGCACATGATGCTTAGATGCGTGACTAGAACCGATCCACAGTCGCCATGGCGACAGTAGCATGGGAGGTGGGAGGGGGCTATTGCATAGTGTAATAGTATTGCATAGTGTAATAGTTCTCGGGAAGAAGCAGAATTTATAAGCATCTGTGTTGACATTTTCTCTTATGTATTATACTGAGTGAGACGCTATGAGTTTGACGGGATAATATACTGTATACTAGTAATATACCGTTCCTTATTTATTGAGACAAGAGCGGCATGGATTTTATAAAAGAGGCTTAAACTAGCTTGGGTTCGACGGGTTTCTAACGTTGTTCCTTCTTATTCAGTGAGAATTTCTCCAACATGACTTGAGCTCATCAATCTTTGTGTCTTTAACGTAGAATATCACATAAGCTGGTGCTAAGGGACATGAGGAGTGTTTCAAATTATATTACATCTCATAAACTGACTCAATGAAACCGAGTCTGCTACTGTTCTGTCTTGTTTGTGTTTGTTGCTTTAAATGGATTGTCTTTTTAATATTACTGACATTCACACTGGCCTTTTTTCAAGTTCTGTTTGGCGGCCATAAAAAGTTGCCTCGACTACCAATCAGTAGTGTTATTACTTACTAATCCTTTGGGATCATCAAGCCCAATCTTTGTGGCTTTAAAGTAGAATACCGCTTAAGCCGGTGCTAAGGAGAGTTAGGAGTATTGCAAAAATATATTACCTCTCATGAACAGACTCAATCAAACGAAGTTTATTGTATTGCACCATCGTGTACATGATGATATAGCTGCAGTTCTTTGGACTTTTTCCAAACTATCATTGTGGTGGTGTGGGTAGGTGACGCTTATGCTAGCTAAGGCTGGCCCAGAGTATTATTGGTAACCATGTGTTGTTTCTTTTGGAGCTAGTGCCAAATTGAGTATTTGAAAACCTAGTGTCTTAGTTGCCTTGTTCGAAATGTTTTGTATAAGAGGTCCCCAGTCTAGAGTATCCGAAATGGTAACTGTTTTATACTGTTCATCAAAAACTCCAGTTATGATCAACGGACAATCAATTAGTTACAGTACCAAGCCTGGCCTATTTAGTATGGGGCCACACAGGTAGCTTTTAGTGCTATATACAATGTACATTGCATGTAGAGGGGATTCTTAATCTTGTCTCTGCCTAGTATAGACGTCTTCATTAAATTTGTAGTGGTTGTTGTTTTAACACGTATAATGTTTCTGTAAAGTTTCAAAATTGTAGGTCTGATTAACAAGTTAAAGTGTGGCAAATTACTTTCAGGAATCAGTCATTGTGACCTTGATGAACGTCTGACCTCAAACGCAATAGGCTTCCTCCTCTCACCAAGGGCAATGCACCTATGAAGTTTAATAAGTGTGGTTATATTTCCGGGTTTGTCATTTGGAATGTGTACTGGTGGCCTTGACCTAGTGACCCCAAAATAAACAAGATTCCTCCTCTGACCAAGGACAATGTACCTATTACGTTTAATGAGTGTTATGGTTTTAAAGTTATATATCGGAATGTGTATTTCCATATAGTCACCATAACTTTGACCTACTGGCCCAAAAAACTATAGGCTTCATCCTGTCACCTAGGACAATGTACCTAAACGTTTCACGAGGGTGGGTCTCATACTGGTGGAGTTATCAAGCGGAATGCAAACTAATGAACGGACATATGGACACCTCATATCGTAATACTTTCCGTTTTTCAAACAGGATGCATACAAATATTAAAAGCAGGGTGTGAGCAGCAGCATCCACTCAAGCCCTTAAGTAATAACTACAGAAAAAATGCCTGCTAAAACCAAAACGGTTTGGCATCGTTTTCAGCACATTTTAGGCTATATATGATGGTCGATTTTTTTGTGGTGAAGGCAAGGCAGCCCATACACCTATACCTTGATAAACCAGTACTGTACACCTCCTGCCATCCGTAAGAATCAACACTAACTAAAGTGTCGAGCTCCCAGTGGGAATGGAACCCACAGCAGGGAGAGGCGAGAAGATTTATAACTCCGCGACTTTACCATCCCAGCCACAGAGCACTAGTGGTGATCTGGAATAAGTAACTGTTGTTAGTCCAAATACAAATGAAAACTGTCATAATGTGTTTCAAATTTATATGAAAACCTGCGTATGCAATAAACTAAGCGGCATGGTACCTTTGGTTTTATTATTATTAAAATGTTTGATCTGGAAAACCGTTTTTTTGTTGTTAAATCATGGATAGTTCATATTTATAACAGCTGTACTCAAAATTGCGATTACAAGGTTATAGTAATGCCTTCAAGCATTATATGAACTAATATTAGTGATATAAAGGACAACAAGCGGTCAGTGACCTTGATGCTCTGCTGATAGGTTTTGATAGCTAGATCAGCATTCCTGTAAAGTTTCATAAAAATCTGTAACGTAGTTTCAGGGATCAACATGGTCATGCTGATCATTTTAGAACTAGACGAGTGTTGTGTCGCCTGTCAGCGCTTTGTCAGTATAACAAGTTTTTTTGGACCCTGATAAATTACCTTGACAAACTAGCCTGACAATGTTTTTGTGAGGAAAAAATGAATATTTACCATATAATGACCTTCAGTGTGACCTTGACCTGAATATATTTGGAATGGTCATGTCGATGTTGTCATGATGAGTACATATTGAAAGTTTGATGAAGAAATATCAAGAAATGAGGAAGTTATAGCCAACGTTAAGTTTTTGTGAAGAAAAAAATGAGTATTTAACCCATATAATGACCTTCAGTGTGACTTTGACCTGTATATTTTAGTATGGTCATGTCGATGTTGTCATGATGAGTATATATTGATAATGACCGTCAGTGTGACCTTGACCTTTATATTTAAGTATGGTCATGTCGATGTTGTCATGATGAATATATATTGAAAGTTTGATGAAGAAATATTAAGAAATGAGAAAGTTATAGCCAACCTCAAGTTTTCATGAAGAAATTATTTTATTTAACCCATATAATGACCTTCAGTGTGAGCTTGACCTTTATATTTTAGTATGGTCATGTCGACGTTGTCATGATGAGTATACATTGAAAGTTGGATGAAGAAATATCAAGAAATGAGAAAGTTGTAGCCAACGTTAAGTTTTTGTGACGGACTGACGGACGGACAACAAAGTGATCCCTATGTAGCGATTTTTCTTCGAAAAGGCGACACAAAAAGTCTCATATCAATACCACAAATCTTACAAATCTTACAATTTTCAAGAATAGTCGCTATAAATTGTTTCTAGAAAATTATTTTTAGCCATGGTGGCCATCTTGAATTTCCGGCCGACCTGAAATTTTGCTAGGATCAACTAGAGATCAAGAGATCAAGTGCAACATTCTTGGAAGTTTCATGAAAATCCATTAAGTAGTTTCAGCGGAGTCGTCGCTACAAATTTGTACTATAGAAACTATGTAAACGTTGAAGCAAAGTAATTTTTGGCAAAGATTAACATCATGTCATGCTGATCATTTTAGAAAAAGTCCCATATCAATATCACTTCTAGTTTTCATGAAGTAGTCGCTACAAACTTGTTTCTAAAAAATCTATCTTTAGCCATGGCGGCCATCTTGAACTTCCGGCCGACCTGACATTTTGCTAGAATCAACTAGACACCAAGAGCGACATTCCTGTGATATTTCATGAAAATTCGTTCAGTTGTTTCAGAGGAGTAGTCGCTAAATCATTTTACAATACAAACTCTATGTACACAAAGATGGCCACTGGCAGCCATGTTTAATGTATAATTAAAATAAATTTCAACAAAGATCAACATCATGTCATGCTGATCATTTTAGAAAAAGTCCATATCAATATCACTTATAGTTTTCAAGAAGTAGTCGCTATAAACTTGTTTTTTTAAATCTATTTTTAGCCGTGGTGGCCATCTTGAATTTCCGGCCAAGTTGAAATTTTGCTAGGATCAACTAGACATCAACAGCAACATTCCTGTGAAGTTTCGTGAAAATCCCCCAAGTAGTTTCAGAAGAGTAGTCGCTACAAGAAAATGTTTACAGACGGACGGACAGACGACGGACGCCGCACCACAGCAAAAGCTATGCTGATCTTTGATCAGTTGAGCTAAAAATTAGTGAGTTGCCGAATTTTCAAGACCAGGCTATATCATTAACAATTATTAAATTGGACAGGTAACGGGGCCTAGTTTAGTGCATATACTCTGAATATGAAACTGAAACACATTATGTGATATTTGATAGACACCCGTTCTTCTTCCAGGTCCCCTCCAGTCCCTGAACAGACAGGGTGGAATTGAATTGAATTGGGTTTTAAGGCGCACCAACACATGAAAGGTTATATGGTGCCTAACTGGGATGAACATGCCAGGCTCATCCCCCATGTACATCGAGATAAAATATGGAGAATGGGCCTAGGACCTTTTCACCCTGAACTGCAGAGTTGCTGCAACTTCTATTGTAGACACTCCATTTACGCTGGAGCCACATTTGTTTTTCTGCCACTGCTCTTAGTGATGTGAGCGAGATGGCACCTGAAACAATGCAGGGGTCATAAACTGATGACCTTTAATGAGCATGAACAAAAAATGACAAAATGAATATGAATGGGGGTGTCCTAAACCTCTGCATTTGACGGTGTTTGCAGTGTTCTACCCCGGCAACCACACAGGGGTGAAACTTAAAACATAAGGGATAGGCAGACAGGGTGGAGTATGGAGTACTATAAGGGGAGGTGATACATCCATCTGTTTTATGTATGCAGCCTATACCACTTTGCACAGAATAATTAAGACCTGTTATGTGGTGCTGATGCCCCATACTTTAGTTACAGTGACTTTTATTTGGAATATAATTAAAAACAAAATATGTAAGTTTAGTTTACACAATTTATATATACGGTACATATATATTTATATATTTTGGTTCAAGTATAACTTAACAGTATTAAACAGTACTGATATACTGAAGGAGATTCGAAAATATAACCCTAAATCTACAATCATGTACAATACAAACAAGACATTACAAATATCCAGTCATGGGTTCATATTTGATAATGCTATTCAACTACAAAACAAATTCTACATTTCACTTTAGATCACAACTACTACAAATAAACTTGATGATCTGTCAGATGCCTGTTGTTTCATCATCATCATCATCATCATCATCATCATCATCATCATCATCATCATCATCACACATCATCATCATCCATCATCATCACCCATCATGATCATCCATCATCGTAATTATCCATGTTCATCATCATCACCAATAATCATCAATAATCATCATCATCATCATCACACATCATGATCATCCATCATCATCATCATCATCATCATTATTCATAATAATCATCATCATCATCATCTGTCAGAGTTGTGTTGTTCCTCATCTTCTAGACTCAGTAGCTGCCTGTCTATATCCTGCTGCCGACGTTCATTGGCCTTCAACCTCTCCTGGAGCTCCTTCATGCTGAAATGGAACACGTAAATATAACTGAAATGGAACATGTGTAACTACGACTGAAATGGAACATGTGTAACTACGACTGAAATGGAACATGTGTAAATATAACTGAAATGGAACATGTGTAACTACGACTGAAATGGAACATGTGTCAATATAACTGAAATGGAAAATGTGTAACTACGACTGAAATGGAACATGTGTAAATATAACTGAAATGGAAAATGTGTAACTATGACTGAAATGGAACATGTGAAAATATTACTGAAACAAAACGTGAAAATCTAACTGAAATGGAACATGTGTAAATCTAACTGAAATGGAACATGTGAAAACTAACTGAAATTAAACACATGTAAATCAAATTGAAAGAGAACCATTGTAAAACTAAATTAAATGGAATATAAATCTGTAGGTATTATTGATATTGAACATGTGTAAATCTAACTGAAAGGAAACACTTTAATCTGAACTGGAATACTGCCACATTCTACAAGGTAAACATTGCCATAAAAGAGAAGATTTGCAATGTAATATTCTATTTTTTATAACTGAGTAATGGCTGCTTCATATCTGACCCCTTATGTAAGTAAAATCTCAATACCTACCATTGCTCTGGATCAAGGCCTCCCGTGTCAAAACTCTCCGGGTTGTAGAGACGCATGGCTGTGATGGGCTCTGTAATTATAATCAGAGAAACATGTCACAATCATTTGATTAGTTGGATGGTTGAATGAGTTCCGCGATATTCTCGCATTAAAATCTCAAAAATCGCATGAAAAAAGACAAATGGAACAAATTGTCGCACCGAAGTCGGGAAATCCATTTTCACCATGTCGTTCGTAATGAAAATATATTTATTTATATTTCATTTAAAATCTCATGTAAATTTGTTCAGATCCATTTATTCGCGATTAAAACATATAAAATGAGAAAATATCAAATTATTCGAAAATCACATGATAAAAATCAAAACAAGAGGCCCACGCTCTACTGGCTAAAGATAAAGTTTATGCACAAGGGGCCATAACTCTTTCAAATATCGTTCAACCAGAACATGGTGACGATATACGCAACTAGGCTTGGTACTGATTGTCCCTGACAAGTTTCGTTGAAATCCAGCCAGAAGTTCAGGAGAACCAGTCTGTACAAAGTTAGTGTATTACAACTTTAAGGGGTCATAACTCTGACGAAATTCATTCAACCAGAACACGGTAACGATAGGTGCAACTAGGCTTGGTACTGATCATCCCCATCAAGATTCGTTGAAATCCAGCAAGGAGTTCAGAACAGACTAATCTGGACAACGTTTCTCTATTAAAACCTTTAAAGGGCCATAACTCTGACAAAAATCATTTAACCTGAATATGGCGATAATATGCACAACTAGGCTTGATACTGATCATCCTTGTCAAGTTTCGTTAAAATCCAGCCAGGGCTTCAGGAGAACTAGCCCGGAAAATGTTTGTGTATCAAAAACCTTTAAAGGGCCATACTCCACCAACAAGAGGGCCAAGATGGCCCTAAAGCGATCACCTGAGTACTGGCACATTAGCAAACTTCTTCGAAATCTTATGGTCATATACAATCTGTGCAAGTTTGGTTAAGATTGTCAAGAAATGTGGGCTCTGTTGTGTATAACAACATTGATATAAAGACACTGACAAATTTTGGTAAATATCAAATACAAAATGAAGGTGCTAGAGTGTAACACCTTGGGGAGGGCCAAATGTGACCCGAGGGCTACATGTAATATATGAGAGCTTTGTGGTTTCAGAGAAGAAGATTTTTTAAGTTTTTCCCTATACAAGTCTACGTAAAACATGACCCCTGGGGTGAGGCCAAATGTGACCCCAAGGTGACCATTTGAAAAAACTTGGTAAAGGACCATGAGAGTATATATAGTAAATGCAAAATATTAAACCTATGGCTCTTGTAGTTCCAGAGAAGAAGACTTTAATGTGTTTCCTATATAAGTCTATGTAAAACTGTGACCCACGGGGGCGGGGTCAAATTTGACCCCAGGGTCACCATTTGAACAAACTTGGTAGAGGACCATAATCTTATAGTAAATACAAAATATTGAACCTCTGGCTCTTGCAGTTTCAGGAAAGATTTTTTCCCCCCATATATATATGTCTATGTAAAACTGTTACCCCCGGGTCGATGCCAAATTTGACACCAGGGTCACCATTTGAACAAACTTGGTAGAGGACCATAAGCTGATACTACATGTAATACATGAGAGCTCTGTGCCATGTGGTTCCAG
The DNA here is from genome assembly GCA_037043455.1 of Cyrtodaria siliqua. Lineage (NCBI taxonomy): Eukaryota > Metazoa > Mollusca > Bivalvia > Adapedonta > Hiatellidae > Cyrtodaria > Cyrtodaria siliqua. The sequence continues at coordinate 263,585 of JAWPHD010000148.1, forward strand.
AGAAGAAGATTTTTTTCAGTTTTTGCCTTTACAAGTCTAAGTAAAACTGTGACCCCCAGGGTGGGGCCAAATGTGACCAATGGGTCACCATTTGAACAAACTTGGTAAAACTTGGTAAAAGACCATAAGCTTATAGAAAATGCAAAATATTAAACCTCTGGCTCTTGCAGTTTCAAAGAAGAAGTTTTTCCCTATACATGTCTATGTAAAACAGGTGACAAACTTGGTAAAGGACCATAAGCTTATAGCAAATGCAAAATATTAAATCTCTGGCTCTTGCAGTTCCAGAGAAGAAGTTTTTTTTCAGTTTTTCCCTATACAAGCATTTATGTAAAACTGTGACCCCCGGTGTGGGGCCAGATGTGACCCCAGGGTCACCATTTAAACAAAATTGGTAAAGGACCATAAGCTTATAGCAACAGCAAAATATTAAACCTCTGGCTCTTGCACTTTCAGAGAAGATTTTTTAAGTTTTTCCCTATACATGTCTATGTAAAACATGTGACCCTTGTGGCGGAACATGTGACCCTTGGGGCGGGGCCAAATGTGACCCCAGGGTCACCATTTGAACAAACTTTGAACAAACTTGGTAAAGGACCATAAGCTTATAATAAATGTAAAATATCAAACCTCTGGCTCTTGTAGTTTCCGAGAAGAAGATTTTTAAAAATAAAAATCCTATATAAATCTATGTAAAACTGTGACCCTCGGGGCGGGGACAAATTTGACCCCTGGGTCACCATTTGAACAAACTTGGTAGAGGACCACAAGCTTATAGCAAATGCAAAATATTAAACCTCTGGCTCTTGTAGTTTCAGAGAAGAAGATTTTTTAAGTTTTTCCCTAGACATGTCTATGTAAAACATGTGACCCTTGAGGCGGGGCCAAATGTGACCCGAGGGTCACCATTTGAACAACGTTGGTAAAGGACCATAATCTTATAGTAAATGCAAAATATCAAACCTCTGGCTGTTGGCAGTTTCCGAGAAGAAGATTTTTTTAAAACAAATCCTATATAAGTCTATGTAAAACTGTGACCCAAGGGCGGGGACAAATTTGACCCCAGGGTCACCATTTGAACAAACTTATTAGAAAAACTGTTGAAATCTGTCTAGCGGTTCTGGAGAAGAAGATTTTTAAGGTTTCGACCATATATGGTAATGGCGGCCATCTTGGATGTAGCGCTGACCTAATTTTAACAAATCTAAAAAGCATTCATCTAAGGATCATCCATGTGAAGTTTGGTCAAAAATAGCCAAGCGGTTTCTGAGGAGAAGTCGTTTGAAGAAATGTTAACAGACGACAGACAGACGACGGACGACAGACAACACACCATCACATCTAACAAGATTGTTATGTCGGTAAACGTCCGGTTCGCTTTCGCTTCGCAGTGTCAAAAGTAAATCGATTGATTATGAATAAACATGGCCAATAACAATTCATCAACTTCTAGTAATATCTGAACATTATCCTCCGATCTATGATGTTTGATGCAATTAACTATGAACAATTGTAAATTTGGACACGCTTTATTTCGGATGCTTCAACAACCTCCACTTCCACTTTGCGCTTTTCAGATTATTTTTTTTTAAATGTTATTCACGTAAAAAGAAACAACGACTCCGAGTTATCTTGAATATATTCAGACAGACAAGGATGACGGACAAAGTGATCTGCCAAGCTAGGCAGGTGACACAAAAATGGACTTTTCATTCTTCATGAAAATTACTGACCCTATAAATTTCCGTCCCTTAACATCAGAACATGTTATGATTCTAATAAACACCACAGCTGTTATTACAGTAATGCACCCTTCAATGTTTTGGCATACCCAGGAGAATTAGACAAATGTACAAATCGACTGTGTAATGCCCATCCATAGTCGCAACATTTATGACTAATTCCCTATAGGGTATGACTTAAAATAAACATCAAATATGCCCATGTTGGTACGGGATATGTCTAATTCTCTACCCAAGTGGATTAATTTCTGTCCAATCCCTCGTGCCACCTCTCTGGTGGGGGAAAACATTGATAGGTGCATAAACACAAGGAAACTATGACAGTGTTCCCCACAATTGCAAGCTATACCTTGGGTGCCAAGCTGTTTCGAAATGCAATCAACTTGTGAATAAAGACACCATTAAAACTACCTACCAAGTTCTTTTTCACCGGGAAACTTTTTATCGTCTGTTGCTGACCTTTTATCCTTTAAGACTCTTGAAAACGCACTTTGATTTGCAATCTCCTGTTTTTTGCCACTGTTTGATTCTTTTGATGACCCCGCTACCGACTCCTTATTCTTACTGTATGCACTATTTGGCAAGACTGGTTTAGGTCTATGTATCACAGAATTATAGCTATTTTTATCGTGGTCACAGTCTGTAAAATTTAAAACCCGGACTGGTCCTGATGGCTCTATGTTTTCTTGATCTTGCTCGTCTTTAGTTTTCTTCGAAGGAACAGTTTCACAATTATTATTATCACCCTTGGTTACGTACTGAATTTCCACTTCCTGTCCGAATTCAATATTTTGTCCAGAAATGTGATTATTTGGGAGTGACACTGAGACATCAGTTAAAATAAGGTCTCTAGTGCCAGAATGACTAGGAGCATCACCATGGCGCTGTTTAGTATGCGAAATCACTGCCTGACCTTGACCTTGGTTGTCACTGCAGGAGCTATTGAAGTTGTCTGACAGTCTCATGGCGGCCATTGTTCGTTCCAAACCTGAAATTTTGGCTTGTAATCGAGCTATCTCTGAATCCTGAAGGAAAAATATATGGACCACACATTGAGTTTATTTTAGAAATTCAGAATTCAAAATAAAAGTCCAGAATGAGCATGTGACAGTGACAGGCTACGGTGACACAGTGACAGGCTAGGGTGACACGGTGACAGGCTACGGTGACACAGTGACAGGCTAGGGTGACAACGGTGACAGGCTACGGTGACAATTGTCTTCCATTTTCAGCCTGGAGTTTTGCTGACAATTTAAGCTGTATGATGCATGACCAGGGAAAATGATTTTTACCTTTAAGGAGCAACATAGTCTGAACTGTTTTGTGTTTTAAAACAGCTTACTGTGCATTTCAGGGTGCCTAGACATCGAATATGAATCAAGAAGTGTTTTATTACTTTCCATATGTTTGCATACCTGATATGACTAGATAGAATGAAAACAGACACTCCTGGATCTATTTGCAATCTTGCCATAGCCATACGTTAAGCTTCACAAATTCATTTTGACCCCACATGTTTACATGTAATTTCAATGAGTCAAAATCCAAAATGGTGGACGGAACATTCCATTTTTCTAGGGTAGGGTGACCTTAAAAAAACTGTTTGACCAACAGTGGTGTAAATAACAAATACAAACACATTATACTATTTACCTACCTATTATTTGCTAGATATATTGGTTCACATACTAAAATAAAAGTAAAGTATGACCGATTGCTGGAGGTGCTAACCATTGAACAACAACACTACGCTGCATAGCCTACAATTTACGTTGTACATCCAAACCCTAGAAGCAGTCATGCGCAGACGACAAATGTCTAAAAATAACGCCACCATGTTGTTTTACTTTTCCAATGTAAACATGGGGTGTCAAAATGCGGATGGCTACGGCAAGATTGTAAATAGACCCAGGAGCATCCATTTTCATTTTATCTACTCATGTCAGATATGAAAACATATATCAGCTGTTTTGGTAAAGGGCCATCCAAGAGTACTTCCTGTGAAATTCATCAAATTTGGCCCAGTCATTTAGGAGCAGATGTCGTTTGAAACAAAAGTTAACAACGGACGAAGAGAGAAAGCTCAGGTGAGTTAAATTACGTCTAGGCACACTGAAATGCACAGTAAATCCTAATGGGACACTCAACGAATTTTGTGATTCTTTGTTTCAGGAAACTCATTACTCAATGAGAGGTACGAACAGTCTAAATCACTTTCTTTACAGTAATTTATACACTCAGTCATTTCTCAGAACTGATCGAATGAAAAGATGTGACATCAAAGTAGTAGAAACGTATTTCTAAATATAAAATAATTCTAAAATGAGTTAACAGACTGTTTCAAACAGTATGCATTATCCCCCACCTTCAGTATCATCTGTTCATTTGTTGTATCCATCTCCAGCTTCCTCATCTCCATCTCCACATTGATGCCATCAAGCTCCTGAGCTGCCACCTGAACCTGATCAGCGTAGTGCTGCTCCATGTCACTCAGCTGCCTGGATTTATCTTTGAGCTGAGCCTTCAGGATATCGTTGGCTTCCCGGTAGTCCCCTATCTCCTCACGCAGTGCGCTCAACTGAGAAATGGACAGGACATCAGTACTGTTACAAGTGTTAAAGGGACATACGACAATCATGCTCTTTTTTTTAATTCACCGCGTCCCTTTAGTTTTTCTACATAACTTGCATATTTGCATATCATTGTTTATAATTATTTGGATAACTCAAAGTAAATTCACTTTGAATATTACGATATATATAGAGGATATTTGATATCAGGCCTGAGACGCCATATCAAATACATGATATGGGTCGAGGGCCTGATATAGGGTGTGATATGAAAATACACATTTTTTATTCTATTTATCATATACTTATCATATACTTGAGCAATGTCGAAATTTCAACTTCAGCTCACTCACTACTCTATTTTCCAGGGAGAAAAAAAAAGTTTAGATCCAGTCCATGCTCATGTGCTCATGTAAGTGGTACACAACATTTATTTTTGTTAGAAATCTTATTGAAAATGAATTCCATTGAATTTGAAATTTTCTACACAAGGTGTATTGTCATATCCACGGATAATGATTATATAGCAAATAATCTGCCGTGAAAACAAGATGGAAGTAACTAATGAAACGCAGAAGACAAACAATACCCCTGACAAATCGTATACAATCGTAACTAATCGGTTATTTCCATATCACTCCGGTAAAAGGATCGAGATGAACATTCGGTTAATTCCGTGATATGACATTTTTGCACCCTATATTTCATGGCTTTATTGCCCGGCAACGAAATCCTGATGGATATGACTAGCTAGGTCTATGTCCTATCGTATGGTCAAAAACGACGTATTTATAGGGAAGTATGTGATAAAAGGTTTTATTTTAATCTTAACATCCACTATTTCACTGGAAAGTACATAACTAGTTAGTTATATTGCATAAATATTAACTTAAGATATAACCTATTATAGAATAACGAAAAAACTTGAGAAAATTGTTTGCCTTTTATTTAAATATATGGTCGAAATGAGAAATGGATTAAAAATGGGGGTGACATTTTAGTGCATGATAGATTCTTTAAGGCTGCAGAGCATCCATTTCAAGTCCAACCATTTTATCACGATATATTGTACACGCTTGAAAAAATGCATTTTAGTTTTCACTTAATAAAAATAAAGCAATATGTAGAGTTTAAAAGCAATATTTTATGGAATTCTGACATGCTAATTTCTCTCAGTCAAATATTACAAGCTGAATATCTTGTCCAGGTATTGACATAATATATAATGTTTCTTATTGGCTATCTCTAATAGATCCCTTTACAGCTCCCCATACTGGGAACCATCCTTACCATCCATCTCTGACCCGGGACTGCATCATAATTTGTAGCTCTTACCTCCGACTGGTATTTATGTTCCATATCGTCATGTTCCTCAGAGAGTTTCTGCACCTCAGCTCCGATGCGGGATTGCACCTCTGACTCCCTGGCCTTGGCTGCACCCAGCTCCTCCGCCAACCGTGCAGAGTCCTTGTCCCGTGACTGGAAGGGGAAATAAGCATCGCAATCATGTTATCTGAGGTAACTCTAAAAACTAATAGGTAAATAGTGTGAACTTTGTATTTAATATTTATATTTTGAACAAAATTATCTGGAAAATATGTAAAGAAAAGTTTAAAGTTTCTCAGTGGTTTTAAAGTTGGAAACAAACAACAATGAAGGTTAAACATGAAAAAAAGTTTCCTTTAGTATAAGAATTTAAAACCAGTGTACCTCAATAACACATCTGAGTTCCTCTAATTCTCTCTGAAGCCGTTCTTGCTCACGGTTAGCGTGTGACAGTTCTCGCCTTGTAGACATGAAGTCTGCATGCTGCTGTTGTAACTGTTCTCTGTGGTATAGAAATAGCACTTGTGTAATTGCAACACCTCCAGTAACTATCTATAAATAGCTTGCAACACCTCCAGTAACTATCTATTAATAGCTTGCAACACCTCCAGTAACTATCTATTAATAGCTTGCAACACCTCCAGTAATTATCTAATAATAGCTTGCAACACCTCCAGTAACTATCTATTAATAGCTTGCAACACCTCCAGTAACTATCTATTAAAGGGGTTGATGCACTATTTTCAAACACGATTTATTTAAAAGGGCTCTCAAAAACTTGAAAAAAAACTGAAAGAATTATCAAAATATCATGAAAAATAAATGAGATGTGACCTATTGAAAATTTGCAATGAACATCAATGGGGGCGGCCATCTTTGAACGATGACGTCATCGCGCCTTTTTACCATACATGGCATATTGACAAAATGGCCTTTAAAGCAACGAAAATCACTGCAAATTGATTAAAAATAGATATACAGATGTAAAATGTATAATTTGTATGCTTATTTTTCATATGCAGTGATTTTCTTTGCTTTAAAAGACATTTGGTCAATATTCCATATATGGTAAAAAGGCGCGATGACGTCATCGTTCAAAGATGGCCTCCTCCGTTTATGTTTCTTTGCACATTTTAAATATGTCATATCTCCTTTATTTGTCACGCCATTTTGATAATTCTTTCAGCCTTTTTCAAGTCTTTCAGAGCCCTTTTAAATAAATTGTGTTTGAAAATAGAGCATCAACCCCTTTAATAGCTTGCAAACACCGCCAGTAACATCCTGATGCTTTTTTTAAAGTTTCATGAAAATCCATCACGGGGTTATAGAGAAATAGCGCAGACAATATTTTTAACAAACTGACCGGCAAACTGACAGAGTGACTCCTATATGACCCCTCAAGCTTCGTTTGCAGGGGTCTAATTATCTATTAATAGCTTGCAACACCTCCAGAAATTTTCACAAAATAAACCAACATGTGTTCTACATCAGCCTTAAAATGACTCAATATTTACAAGAAAATCTATTCCATACAGTAATACATGTAATATGTGCTATCCTAGGTTTCAGTTTTTGTTTTGTTTTACCAGATTTTTATCAACAAGAGGCCCAAGAGGGCCTGTGAACGCTCTACTGGCTAAAGATAAAGTTGATGTATAAGGGCACATAACTCTTTCAACAAGAGCTGTCAGAGGACAGTGCAGCTCGACTATTCGAATTTTCAGAGAACAAGAAATGATACTCCCGTCATACCATCAGAAAAACAAAGGTGAAAACAAAGGGGCGAGCTGGATGTGTCAAGAAGGAAAACATTGGAATTTTCATTAAACCAAGGGCCACAATTTTTCTGTGATGACATGGAGGTAATTTCATAATAACCCTTTCAAAGGATACATAATGCAAATGTTATAAGTTGAAAATTTGAAGAAAATATGTTAAAAGTATATGTAAATGCATTTGACCCCTTTGTGACCTTGACCTTTCATCCAATGATCTTGAACTCAATGGAGTCCCATTTATAATAAAGTGTGTAAGTTTGATGATGATTGGATAAAAAATGTTGAAGTTATTTACATGTTAAGAAATGCGGACGTAAACATTAACCTGATGCTAAGAGCTATCAACACATAAATGCAATTCGTGACCATGAACTTTGACCTATAGACACCATAAGATCCTTTGAACAGTCAAGCTAAAAATATCAAATTATTTGTAAAGTTTGACCCAGGAGCTACATGTAGGTCCATAAAGGTGGGAAAGAAGACTAGGGTCTACACTGGTTGGATGGTTGTATCCGTCTGTTTATGCCCAGTAAGTGTATATATGGTTATAGAGTAGGGATCTCATCGGTTTACAAGTTATGACCCAGGGGCTATGTCACCAGGGGTGGGGAAGGAGTCCATGGTCTATGCTGGTTGGATGGTTGTATCCGTGATGGTTGTATCCGTCTGCTCATGCCCAATAAGTGTATATATGGTTATAGGGTAGGGAACTTAACGATTTCCAAATTATGACCCAGAGTCTATGTCCCCAGGGTTGGGGAAGGAGATCGGAGACTATGCTGGTTGAGTGGTTGTATCCGTCTGTTCATGCCTAGTAAGGGTATATATGGTTATAGGGTAGGGAACTTAACGATTTCCAAATTATGACCCAGAGGCTATGTCCCCAGGGGAAGGAGATCGGGGTCTATGCTGGTTGAGTGGTTGTAACCGTCTGTTTATGCCCAGTAAGTGTATAATTATATGGATATAGGGTGGGATCTCAATGGTTTCCAAGTTATGACCCAGGGGTGGGGAAGGAGCCCGGGGTCTATGCTGGTTGGGTTGTTATATCCATCTGTTCATGCCCAATAAGTGTACATACGGTTATAGGGTGGGGATCTCAACGGTTTACAAGTTATGACCCAGGGGCTATGTCACCAGGGGTTGGGAAGGAGACCGAGGCCTACGCTGGTTGGGTGGTTGTATCTGTCTGTTCATGCCCAGTAAGTGTATATAAGGTTATAGGGTGGGATCTCAATGGTTTCCAAGTTATGACCGAGAGGCTATGTCCCCAGGGGTGGGGAAGGAGACCGGGGTTTATGCTGGTTGGGTGGTTATATCCATCTGTTCATGCCCAGTGTCTATATGGTTATATGGTGGGATCTCAATGGTTTCCAAGTTATGACAGAGGGGTTATGTCCCCTGGGGTGGGGAAGCAACCCGGTGTCTATGCTGGTTGAATGGTTGTATCTGTCTGTTCATGTCTATTAAGTGTATATATGGTTTATATAGGGTAGGAATCTTAACTGTTACAAAGTTATGACTCAGGGGGCCCAACCACACCCTTTTGTTTCACCTCGTTAGACCCCTGGGGCAGGTCCAATTCTGACCCCAGGGTCACCATTTCAGCAAACTTGGTAGAGGACTACTAGACGATGCTAGACTTTACGGTAAAGACATGACAATCAAAGGGTCATAACTTTGTCAAAATGCAAGGAAGAGTTATGGGGATTCTTGGATAAGGTGCAATATTTGATGGGAAACATTAGTATAAAGTTTAAATGCAATTTAGTATAAAGTTTTAATGCAATAGCTTCAGTAGTATTGAAGTTATAAATCTATTGCACAAAAACTTTAAGGCGAAGCTGGGGACGCCAATGCTGATGCCCTGGTGAGTAGGATACCTCTCACTATTCTTTGAACAGTCGAGCTAAAAATAATGCAACCAGAACATGTCGATGACATACGCAACTAGACTTGGTACTGATCATCCCTGCCAAGTTTTGTTGAAATCCAGCCGGGTTAAGGAGAACTAGTCTGTACAAAGTTAGTGTATAAAAACCTTTAAGCGGTCAAATTTGCCAAAATTCATTCAACTGAAACACGGCAATGAAATGCACAACTAGGCTTGGTACAAATCATCCATGCCAAGATTCGTTGAAATCCGGCCAGGGGATCAGGAGAATCAGTTGGGCAAAGTTTGTGCATTAAAACCTTAAAATGGTCAAAAATCATTCAACCAAAACACGGCAATGACAGGTGCAACTAGGCTTGATACTGATCATTCCCGCCAAGATGAGACTTCAGAAGAGACTAATCTGGACAGAGTTTTGTATATTAAAACTTTTAAAGAGCCATATCTCTGCCAAAAATCATTCAATATGGCGATGATATGCACAACTAGGCATGATAATGATCATCCTTGTAAGTTTCGTTGAAATGCATCCAGTTAGGGGCGTAGCTAGACCTTTTTTGATGTGCAGGCCCGACTATTTCTAGTGGGATCCGGCATGCTTCCCACGGAAATTTCTGAAAACATATGACGTCTCTGGTGCGTTTTGGCGTGTTAGATATAAATTTAAGCAAACTCACACTTCAAAATTTGACAATTTCATTCACTATTATTTCATTGTTATATTTTCAACCATGCGTGTGAAAATTATCTGCAGGCCACGGCCTTTTGGCCTAATAGGTAGCTACGTTACTGGCCAGGGGTTCAAGAGAATTAGTCCAGAAAAAGTTTGTATCAAAACCTTTAAAGGGCCATAACCCTGCCAAATGATTCAACCAGAACACGGTGACGATATGTACAACTAGGCTTTGTACTGATCATCCATGTAAAGTTTTACTGAAATCCGGCCAAATGAAGACCTTTTCGTCTTAATGAGGCCAAAATATTGCGTATTTCAGAAAATCAAGGGCCATAACTTCGGTGGTCCAATCTGGCTGGTTTTCAAATTTGTCCGAGCTTTCATTGATACTAACAATTTGGTAAAGTTTGGTAAAGATCGGATGAAAAATAAAGGCCCTATCGAATTAACGAGGCAAAATATAGCATTTTTAACTAAATCAAGGGCCATAACTATGCTGTTACTGGTCCGATCTGGCTGGTTTAAGAACTTGTCTGAGCTTTCATTGATAGTAACAATCTGGTAGAGTTTGGATGAGAAATATAGCCCCCATCGTCTTAACGAGGCAAAATAAAGCATTTTTAACTAAATCAAGGGCCATAACTCTGGTGTTACTGATCCTATCTGGCTGGTTTACAAAACTTTCTGAGCTTTTATTAATAGTAAAATTCTGGTAAAGTTTGGTAAAGATAGGATGAAAATTATAGGCCCCATCGTCTTAATGAGGCAAATAAAGCATTTTTAACTGAATCAAGGGTCAGAACTCTGGTGTTACTGGTCCGATCTGGCTTGTTTTCGAACTGTCCGAGCTTTCACTGATATTAACAATCTCGTAAAGTTTGGTAAAGATCGGATGGAAAATGAAGGCCCTATCGTCAACGAGGTAAAAGTGAACGGACGGACGACGGACAACTCGCCATCCCATAAGCTCTGGCTAAAACTCATGCTGACTTGAAATTTAAGACTGGATCAACACTATGCTAAACACCAGTTCATGACTGATATGCCATTTCTGTCATGAACTAGAACATTATTTTAGAATCTTCTGGAACAAGCCTGATACCCTCATGTATAAATGCCACCATATGGGGTTATGCATGGAACCAATTCTTCAAGTATAGTTCTTTTGTTTTTATCTTGTACTTATTTGAATTAAACTTTTACTCCGACAGTATTTTAGTATTTCAGATTAATAATATAACTCAATAATGACTATCACAAGAAATCTATACGACAAATCAAATAATCTCCCTACCTGGTGAGACGTAATTCCTGAGTTATCTCCACATTTTCATCTTTCTGTTCGTCCAGTTTCATCTTCTGTCTTTCAACCAACTGAAACAGACATCATAAGTATTCCTGGTTTCTGGTATTCCTGGATTCACACATTTTGTATTAGTTTAACTTAATTTTTCGTTACATGGTTCCAGCTTAATTCCATTAAGCGATGGGAAAGCTTATATTAGCAGGATTTTATAACGGATAATTCGACAATAAAACATTTTAAAAAAAACTTACTGAAAAAATATGATAAGGTTTTATTTCATACGCCAGCCAACCCTGTTTTCGCTTCTTGGAGAAGGGGTTGGATGGGGTATGACAGTTAATTCTCGGACCACGTAATGAGAGTGAAGAACAAGTGTTACTGTATATATGTAGACCTTATATCCTTTTCCATAAGATTAAATATATAACACCAGATAAATGTATTGAAATTTACTGATTCGAGAGAGGTATTTGTTATCTTTCAGTCGCAAATAACAAAACAATTCTAACACATATTTTTATACTTCTAGTCTGTCAATAAATCTCTTAAATCTGTAAACATGTTTAGGGCTGTTCCAGGAAAAAAGGCCTGGGGGGGGCAAGAACGACAGTCAAAAAACCACCCCCCACCCACAGAATTCAAATTATTTGCCACCCCCACCCACAGAATTTGAATTCGCCAAGAACCCCCCACCCACAGAATTAGAACTTTTTACAAATTTAATAAATTTGATAAATTGACCTTCAAATCACTCTTATAATCAGTGCTCCAGATAAGCTTTTTCCTAGTGGTAACATTGAATATTGACCTGATGATTGGGTCTATATTCATAAAGAAAACAATCTTGTAGGCCTGGGTCCATATTCATAAAGAAAACAATCGTGTAGGCTTGGGTCCATATTCATAAAGAAAACAATCCTGTAGGCCTGGGTCCATATTCATAAGGAAAACAATCCTGTAGGCCTGGGTCCATATTCATAAAGAAAACAATCCTGTAGGCCTGGGTCCATATTCATAAAGAAAACAATCCTGTAGGCCTGGGTCCATATTCATAAAGAAAACAATCTTGTAGGCCTGGGTCCATAGGCCTGGGTCCATATGCATAAAGAAAACAATCCTGTAGGCCTGGGTCCATATTCATAAAGAAAACAATCCTGTAGGCCTGGGTCCATATTCATAAAGAAAACAATCCTGTTTTATTTAATAACAATTGATAAACATTTCTCTGTTATTAAATATTGAGAAAGTAAGAGTTTACCAAATATTGGCTCCGATTTTTCAAAAACGGCCGTGCAAAAGACGGCTGCCTAATAACTCCCCCTCTGGAAAATAACCGATAGTATGAATCAAATTGAGCACAATGTAAAATAGTACGAATATAATTGAGTACGAAGTACGAAATTTCGTAGGAGTTGTCGTTCTTGAATTCATTCTATTTTTAGAAGCAACATCTGCTAACATACAAAAATCGATTTTAGCAATTTTACGGGAGTTTTTCACACAATTCCGTGGGGCCGGGAGGAGGATTAGAATTCCGTGAGATTTCATCTCACACCGTGAGGTATCACATGTATGTACACCCTCCACCAACTCAATACGATTTACATTTCACCCCACACCCACAGAATTCGAATTCTTCCGACACCCCCAACCCACATAATTAGAATTCTTCTGACACCCCCACCCACAGATTTTGAATTCGTTTTCGTTCCGACCCCCCCAGGCCTTTTTTCCTGGAACAGCCCTAAAAAGATAAAGCACATGACTAGTAAGTTTTCCATATACAATAGTCAAGTTCTCAAGATGAATTGAATGTTGTTTAACGGCTCATCAACACAGTATAGGTTATTTAGAGCCGCCCCAGAGAGAGGGGTAGGATACATAGGAATCTGGGAACCTGCCCTACTCTTTTTATCGAATAGATTCCTATGGTTCTTTAACGTTCTCGGAGGATAGACCGATACACGGGACCACCCGGTTTACGTCCCCATCCGACGGACGAGGCTAAGGGAAAGTGTCTTGCCCAAGAACACACCGACGGAACTCAGTGGCATAACGGAGGATTGAACCCGGGGCCTCCGGTTTCAAATCCGCCGCGCTACCGACTGCGCCACGCCAGCCCTCTTCTCTAGATGACAAACTTCTCAAGACAAACTGCTACATGGTAAATTGATCACTGGCAGATCTGGGCAATTTGATTGGAATGTCCATTAATTTTTTGTTAACCTCCACTGAAACTTGTAAATGATTAAACATGAAATACCAAATATCTGTACCGTTTAATGGTAACATGGAATACCAAATACCTGTACCGTTCAATGATTTAACGTGAAATATCAAATATGTACTGTTTCATGGTTTAACATAAATTATACAAGAGAAACGCCTGTGGCGTTAAAGTCGGGTTTTCTACAATAGGTTTACCAACACCAATTACATGTAAACCTCCGAGGTGTAGTCGAATGTAGTTCCTATAATAAAAAGTAATCCCTCCTTTTTCGATGGAAATGGGCATTATAAGTAGGGGGAAACTGCCCATTTCTATTCGATTTTGTGGTTATATGTATAAGAAGCGTATAAATAGGTTTTACTGGATCACTGATGAACATTTTCGAAATTTCGACTCCATGCTTACACTTTGTGAGCAATAAAAACAGTCGATCAATAAAAACAGCTGTACCCTTGACCTGTTTAGTAAACAAACAAGAACTTTCTTACATGTCTTGTGACCCCACGTTTTCTGGTGATTTTTCAAGTGGAAAAATAGTTTTCTATATGAACATTACACTGCTGCATTATCCATACTTGAGTTGAATTTGCAGCAAATCATTAATATGTGACACTTTAACATTGGTGTCTATGGGGAAAATAATTGGTGCTTTCACACCTATAAGAGATGCGTGCAGTAATTAGGACTCGCTCAGATTCGTACCTAGGGACACTTTTCCGATAACAATTGGTAAAATAAGCTCAGAAATAAGTTTTCCATAGTTTATTAAATAGGTTTTGTGCGTTTTTAGTCCAATTTTGTCTATAAAAGCTGTAATTTTGAGTTTCATTTTTTTTTCTTGTTTAAAATGACGTATTGGTGAAGTGTTTGCAGTTGAACTATGTCTTTATCGTATCAACATGTAGGGTTGCATGTTTGCAACATGTTTTCATGAATTAAATTTGCATGACAACAGGTTTGGTAGGCATGAAACCACTAAATCTTTCCCCTACCCCCCTAAAATAGGATACTGTGAAAAATGAAGACTTGTGTAAAAGGTAAAATATTGTTCCTTATCATTCAAACTCGACTTGGTAGCGTTCAGCTAGTATCAATTCTGATTTTAGCGGTATTTTTGGCATTATTAAGCTCGTATTCGCTACTATAATCAGGTATGGTACCACCAATTTTGAAGAATTTGACTGAAAAATCAATTTTGGCATGAAAATCGACATAAATTGGCCTTTTCGTCGTCCTAATTGTACCTAAAATGCATGTTTTATTTATATCAGTTGGATGTTCTAAACATTTGATCTATTTAATATGGTGTGTTGTCAAGAAATGCCGTTTCGTATGACAATTCAGATAGTGTAAAATTAAAAAAAATATCTCTGACTTTTGTCGATTTCAGACTATTGTCCTTGGTATTCACACGACCATATCTCTGCAAATAATCATTCGATTTGCATGAAGTGAGTGTTTTTAAGCTTGTTATGAAAATGACAACACAAACTCCTCATTTAAGAAACATCTGAACATGTTTTCTCCTCTTAAAGGTTTACCAACACCAATTACATGTAAACCTCCGAGGTGTAGTCGAATGTAGTTCCTATAATAAAAAGTAATCCCTCCTTTTTCGATGGAAATGGGCATTATAAGTAGGGGGAAACTGCCCATTTCTATTCGATTTTGTGGTTATATGTATAAGAAGCGTATAAATAGGTTTTACTGGATCACTGATGAACATTTTCGAAATTTCGACTCCATGCTTACACTTTGTGAGCAATAAAAACAGTCGATCAATAAAAACAGCTGTACCCTTGACCTGTTTAGTAAACAAACAAGAACTTTCTTACATGTCTTGTGACTCCACGTTTTCTGGTGAATTTTCAAGTGGAAAAATAGTTTTCTATATGAACATTACACTGCTGCATTATCCATACTTGAGTTGAATTTGCAGCAAATCATTAATATGTGACACTTTAACATTGGTGTCTATGGGGAAAATAATTGGTGCTTTCACACCACAATATGAAAGATAGCCCGCCGCCAGCCCGCTTTAGGCCAATCTATGAGCCGATTTTTTTCCTGAAAAACCGTCTAATAATTATGGTGATGAATCTAGCGACCCCAAATGCAGTCCCCAAGCTTCCTTTTCATATAAGCTACCTATCCAGAAAGTTTCATGCCAATATCTCATTCCTAACTGAAGTTATTGAATAGAGACCCCCAAATGTAACCCCAAGCTTCCTCTTCATATAAGCTTCCTTAGTATCCAGAAAGTTTTATACCAGTATCCCATTCCTAACCAAAGTTATTGGGCAGTAACAAAACTTTTCATTAAAAAGGTTAACGTAAACTGTTTTTAGGAACAATGACCCTGACCTTGAACCCAACTGAAGTTATTGAATGGAAACTGTTTGTTTTTCTGTTTTATTAACAGTGACCTTGACTCCAGTGACCTCAAATGCAACCCCAAGCTTCCTTTTTATATAAGCTACCTATCCAGAGAGTTTAATGCCAATATCTCATTCCTAACTAAAGTTATTGAGTGGAAACCAAACTTAAAACAAAATGGTTAACGCAAACTTAAACAAAAATGTTATAAAACTGAAAGGAGAAATCGTCAAACACGATAAATACAAAAAAATATTGCTGTCTCGGTTTGATTGAGACTGTTCATGAACAGTAGAGAAAAGAGCTCGATACCATTCACGCCCTCTAAGCCCGGGTTAATGCAAACTTAAACAAAAAAGTTAACGTAACATATATTTTGTAGAAAGTAGTTAAAAGTGACCTAGTTTTCTGGGTAAGGTCATTGCTTCATGAGAAGAAGGTGCTGTTAAAGTTTGATGAAGATTGGACATGGTTATGCTAAGGTATAATAAAAAGGAAAATGCGGATGCCAACCGGCCGCCCGGTTTAGGCCAATCTATAAGCCGATTTTTCTCCCAGAAACCCGGCTAAAAATCTCCGTATCGTAACATGAAATACAAAATCTGTACCGAAATATGAAATACAATATCTCTGTATCGTAACAAGAAATACCAAATCTTTGTACCGTAACATGAAATACCAAATCTCAGTACCGTTTCAACCTCCTGTAGTTTGACCGACTTTGAGTGCAACTCCATCTGTTGTTTGTGGGATAACTGCTCCAACTGTTGGTGCTGCAGGGTAGTCTCCCTTAGTTGGGATTGTGTCTGCTGCAGTCTGTCATCCAGATCTGAAATCTGCAATATAAAGTTAGATTGATACCGGTTTAACTACCTATCTAAATAAAATTGAAAAAGAAATGACCACGACCACAAGGAAAAAAATGTGCGCATGCATAAGCATAAGCACCTCATTGCCCTAATACATCTGCCCAGTCTTAGTGTGACCTTGTAGGTAAGGACCGTTAGACATACTGTCTCAATGTGGTGAACATTTATGTATAAGATTATTGGAATTGAATGACATACTGTCTCAATGTGGTGAACATTTATGTATAAGATTATTGGAATTGAATGATAAAGAAATTGAAACCCAGACACAAAATTGAAGGTATTAGGGGAAAGACCGTATTCCACGAAGAAGAAAAGTTTGCACATTTTGTCTACCAAGATAACAGTCATCATACACACATACCTGTTTGGTTGTCTCGACTACCTCTATCTGGAGTTTCATGAACACATACCTGTTTGGTTCTCTCGACTACTCTGTCTGATGTTTCCTGAACACATACCAGTTTGTTCCTCTCGACTACCTCTGCCTGGTGTTTCTGGACATTGGCGTCCAGTTACACATACCTGTCTGGTCCTCTCGACTACCTCTGTCTGGTGTTTCTGGACATTGGCGTCCAGTTACACATACCTGTCTGGTCCTCTTGACTACCTCTGCCTTGTGTTTCTGGACACTGGCGTCCAGTTACACATACCTGTCTGGTCCTCTCGACTACCTCTGCCTGGTGTTTCTGGACATTGGCGTCCAGTTACACATACCTGTCTGGTCCTCTCGACTACCTCTGCATGGTGTTTCTGCACATTGGCGTCCTATTACACATACCTGTCTGGTTTTCTCGACTACCTCTGTCTGGTGTTTCTGGACATTGGCGTCCAGTTACACATACCTGTCCGGTCCTCTCGACTATCTCTGCCTGGTGTTTCTGGCGTCCAGTTACACATACCTGTCTGGTCCACTAGACTACCTCTGCCTGGTGTTTCTGGACATTGGCGTCCAGTTACACATACCTGTCTAGTCCTCTCGACTACCTCTGTCTGGTGTTTCTGGACATTGGCGTCCAGTTACACATACCTGTCTGGTCCTCTCGACTACCTCTGCCTGGTGTTTCTGGACATTGGCGTCCAGTTACACATACCTGTCTAGTCCTCTCGACTACCTCTGCCTGGTGTTTCTGGACATTGGCGTCCAGTTACACATACCTGTCTAGTCCTCTCGACTACCTCTGCCTGGTGTTTCTGGACATTGGAGTCCAGTTACACATACCTGTCTGGTTCTCTCGACTACCTCTGTCTGGTGTTTCTGGATATTGGCGTCCAGTTACACATACCTGTCCAGTCCTCTCGACTATCTCTTCCCATTGTTTCTGGACACTGGCGTCCAGTTACACATACCTGTCTAGTCCTCTCAACTACCTCTGCCTGGTGTTTCTGGACATTGGCGTCCAGTTTCTGGATCCTCTGCTCCATCTGACTGTGCTGCTCCTTGATGGTGCCATCCAGCTGGTTCACCTGAAGCACACAGTTACAAGTCTAGAATTTTAGTTAAATTGTAGAATTTTAGTTAAATTGGAGTTATTCAAAGCATCAACAAATAAACATTATATGGTGCCAACAGGAATGAATATTCCAGGCCCACTCTGTTTACATCTATTACAGAATGAGCCCAGAAACTTATCACCTGCAGAGTTGCTGCACATTATATTGTAAACAACGTATTGTCAGTGAAAATTAGTGTTTCTAAATATACTGCTTTATTACTTTTCTATGGGTGAAAGATTGGGATTTCTCAGTGAAAGAAAATTCATAATCGCTAAATATTAATAACTAACTCCAAACACAAAAATAACTGACATTGAGTCTCAATGTCAATAAAGCCTTGGTGACGTCAATGTCATCTGGCAAAAACATTCATTAAAGCTGTTATAAAAAGTAACTAGAATTATCACTGAAGGTGATAAATACCTCCTAAACAAACTACCACTGAAGGTGATAAATACCTCCTAAACAAACTATCACTGAAGGTGATAAATACCTCCGCAATTTTTTTTACTAAGATCAAGGCCAATAACTCTGCATGGCATTGACTGAGCCACACCAAAAATGTGTCATGTAAATGTACACTTCATGTTTATCATGTACACAAAGTTTTAATTCAATATCTTCCAAACTGTAAAAGTAGTTCACTCCAAAAGATTACATATGCTGAATAAAGCAATGTTTACGATGTGCAAGGGCAATAACTCTGGAATTGACTGAGCCACACCAAAATTGTGTCACGCACATCTACACTTCATGATGATCAGGTACACAAAGTTTCAATTCAATATCATCATAACTGTTGAAGTAGTTCGCTCCACAGAATTGCATATGCTGAATAGCAACTTTGTCTAAGTTCAAGAGCAATAACTCTGCATGGCATTGACTGAGCCAAACAAAGATTGTGTCACGCACAAATACACTTCATTTTGATCATGTATACAATGTCTCAATTTAATATCTTGAAACTATAGAAGTAGTTTGCTCCACAAGATTGCACATGATTTTTGACTAAGTTCAAGAGCAATAACTCTGCACGACATTGACCGAGCCGAACCAAAATTGCGTCACGTACATCTTCACTTCATTTTAATCATGTATACAAAACTTCAATTCAAAATCTTGAAAACTGTAGAAGAAGTTTGCTCCACAATATTGCATGTGCTGACTATAGCAATTTTGACTACGTGCAAGGGCAATAACTCTGCATGGAATTGAGCGAGCCACACCAAAATTGTGTCACACAAATCTACACTTCATGTTAATCAAGTTTACAAGGTTTCAATTCCATACCTTGAAAACGGTAGAAGTAGTTCGCTCCACAAGATTCAACAGACCGACCAACCAACCGACCGACCGACCAACAGACCACCCACCGCAGTCACTCCTATATACCCCCCGCAAACGAAAAAATACACCCTATCAAACTTCGATTGTTGGGGTTTAATAAATAGATAACTTAACTGCTGGGTTCGAAGGGAAATTCTTCACTTGATGGAAGGCATGTTTTGTTTTTCCACTTTTTTCCTTTCATTCGTACAAGAATCACACGTCTACATCTTGTTAAGGATTATAATCGATCCAAGCAGTTAAATAATCTCTATATCCATAAGACAAATATTCTTGTTATGAGCAAGGACTATCCCATTAAAACATACAAGAAATGTAACCCATAGATGCAAAATTGAGTTTAAAGAACCAAATTTCAGAAAATAGGGTTCACCTTCCTAGGCTCCCGAATATGTTTTAATGCTTGCTTGAATGGTGTTTTACATCATTTTTAGCACATGTTAGTCCATATCTGATGGTCATTTTTTTTGTGGTAGAGGCAGACCACCCCATTTTTCCTGCGTATAACCACTACTGTATACCTCCAGCCATCAGTAAGAATCTACATTTCTAGCTTGACAAGTCGAGCTCCCAGTGGGATTCGAACCATCAGCGGTGAGAGGCAAGAAAGTTTTAGAGGCATTGTCTTTCCTACCCCGGCCACAGAAGTCCTTTATGTTTTATTGGAGATCACTGAAGGTCTCAGTGAATGCTGAAATTTAGTCTCAGAAGTGTCCATACTACAAAATCAGCATTTTGAGGGTTCAAAACAACACTGTCGCATGTTCTTCTTCAATCATTCAAGCGCCTCAGTGATCGAATAGGTAAAGTAGCTGCATGTGAAACCTCTCTCCGCTGCGGGTTCGAATACCATTGGGAACTCGACTTATGTGAGGAAGTGTAGATTCTTACAGATGGTTGGAGGTATAAAGTTCTGCTTCTACCCAGGAATAAGTGGGTGGTCTGCCTCCACCACTAAAAATCGTTCTTCATACATAGCCTAACATGTGCTGGAAAATTATGTTAAACACAAAACAAACAATGAAACAATCATCCAGAGCCTTGCTGACAGGAACAACTACATACCAGGGAAACTCTTTCTTCCAGTTCCTGTTGTCTCTCATCCAATAAGGAATTGGAATTTGTTAATTCAACTTTCACGTTACTTAGTTCCTCTTGTGCTGATCTGAATAATCCAAAGAACGACAAATTGACAAAGTTTTACAACATGCAACGTGTTACGCACATTATTAAAGGAACACATGATAATCTTGATTTATTTAAAACTTGCAGCGTCCCGTTAGTTTTCTATATAACCTGTGTATTTGCAATCATTAATACTAATTAGTAGAATAGTTCAAAGCAAATTGTTATATATTACTAATTGTTGATTATATTGCACCAATGATATATTTGGTACAACAACAAAAAAAAAAAAATGAAAACTCATTGCTTTACTTAATTATCTGTAAGCAGGTTAAAAGTTAAAATGATACTGCATCAATAAATCAAGGTACTAATGTACATGTGCGATATAAATTTCAAGACTGCCGTGTGCATTGCTTTGTTGCTAATTTATATCAGAAAGGGAAACAACTCTGCCTTGTGGACAAGGGTACGATTAGAGGGTATTTTGGCCCCCGAAATATTCAAAATACAAAAATAAATATTTTACTATAAATGTTTGCGCATGTTAAAGTAAACTAATTATATACTATCTTCAAAGGATATTCTTACGCGTGTTATTTATCTAGAAGATTTTACCCGGCCTCAAAATGTGGAATATTTGGTAATTTCATCATATTTTGTAGTTTTTTATCCTAAAAATATAAAGTACACCGTTTCTTGGCTGATGAGGTGTCCCTATCAGTTACTTTTTATAACAAAATATCATCCCTGCTCGAGGGTGCACTCTGCATTTCCATAACCAAAACCTGACTAAAAACTTCTGAAAATGAACAAAAATGTCCTTCTGTGACAAGAAAATACCTTGTTTGTGAAGCTCTTAAACTCATTTAGAGCCTTTAAAGTTGCTTTTAATGAGTTTTAATTTTAATTTTGTTTATGTGCAGCTTAAAACATGTTCACAATTTGTGCATTAAAAACTTCATCATTGGTGGCCAATATTTCACCTTATCATACCTAGTTCTCGGTTTTCGTAATCTTCTTGTATGCTTTTATTATGTTATACGACATTTAAATGAAATAAATTTAAACCAAGTATAACAATTAATAAACATGCACAGTCACGACTGATGAGTAACAAATCAAAGGCAAACAAGCTCTATTATTGAGAGTTCTGAAAAACTTGCAGAAATGTGGAAGAATTATCCAAATCGGATGATAAACAAAAAAGATATGCCCGTTTGAAGGTTGTTCTAAAATGAGTATGGGAGCCACCATTTTGAGAAGTATGACGTCATAACCATATATGGAATATTGACAAATATTTTTTAAAGCAAAAAAAATCACTGCAAATGAATGAAAAATCCTTCACTGGTCATATAAAGCATTATTAATTAACTTAACTATATTAGCCTTGTTTTACTAGAAACTCTACACACAATACGACGCAAACTCGGCCAATATGAACAGGAAGTCGGCCATTTTTTGGCATATAAATGAAATAAACGCTACTATGAATAAACGCAAAGTATGTCAAAATAATTTGATTAAAAACAAATTATACTGTAGTGGCTGTTAATTAATAAAGTTGTCATTAATTAAGTTGTTTCATATTGTCCGAGTTATTGGTCCTCGGACTGTAATATTGGCCCGCGGCCTTCGGCCAATATGACAGTCCTTGGACCAATAACTGGGCCAATATGAAACAACTTAATTAATAACATCATATTATTGCAATAAGTATATACATTTTTCATACTGCTGGTGTCATTTTTTCCCTATAAATCAGTAACTTTTTATATTTATAAATATTCCATACGGTCATTTAGAACTGTGATGTCTTAGCTCTCAAAATTGTGGCTTCCATATTCAGTTCAAAAGGACATTCTTTCACCCGTATTCAAAGTGTTTCAGAACTCTCAATATTAAAGATGGGTTTGGCTGTGTCGCTACATTCCCTTTAAATTCAGTTTATTGTTGTTTATTAACTGCAATGAACAGGTTTCAGTAATATCTAACATTTTGCTGTAACATGTATGTGCTCGCAACATTTGAATTTCATAATATTTGTATTTGATTTAAGATCAACAACTTACGCAAGTGTTTCCTTCATGTCTTCCATCATCTGGTCCTTGGCCCGAGCCTCGTATCCCGCCTTGTCTAGAAGTCGCTCCAGCTCGGATACCTTGTCCCGCGCATCTTGGTATGTGTCCTGTAATTGATCGTGTATGTGTCATGTATGACATTTTTACTAGGTATTTCTGGAGATTTTCAGTGACATTTTCTGTTTAAGTACAACATATTGGCACTCAAAGCATTGAGCATAAGTGTGAGCTAATCAGGGCCTAAATTTATCAAATTTTTGAGCACCTGCAGGCCTTGAATTCACCAACCATTCTTGAGAATATTCTTAGACTTAAGCTCAAGTATGCAAATTTCAATCACAAAAATGTCTATAACTTGACAGAATAAACGTTCATAACAAGCTGCTATGTATAAATATGATGCACACTAATAAATAGCAATTTCTTACAATTGTTTATCTTTGAAGGTCATGGAAATATTTGTGAACGAATTTTCAGTACTTGAGCTCAAGTCTAAGAATAGTTTCAAGAATGGTTGGTGAATTCCAGGCCAGAATTAGACTCGGACTCGAAATCTCATTTTTTTGCAAACCCTATCAACACAAAAATATGGGTAAGAATTGAGATTTTCAGAAATTTTCTGTTAAATTACCTTTGAAATTACTCGTTTCTGTAAGTAAATATAGTAATTTGCTTGTAAAATTGCTTTTATTTGAAATAAAAAAATTTGAGATTTTGAGTCGGAGTCCGATTCTTGTGCTCAAAAGTTTGATGAGTACCGGTATTAGATCAGGTACATTAGAAAATGTCCTAAAATGCTTGTCTTAATGTTAAGGCTATCTATGTGCTTGACTTTCTTTGTTTTGATGATAAACCTTGTTTCTTCAATGTTACCAAATAAATTGGGTTTGATGGTTGGTTGAAATGATTTTTATGTCATTTTCAGCATTTTTTAGACGACATATGATGGTCGACTTTTAGTGGTGGAGGCAGACCACCAACTATTTGCTGAGTATAACCAGTATTGTATACCTCCTGCATCTGTACGAATCGACACTTTATAAGTCAAGCTCCCAGTGGGATTCATAAATACAGCAGTGAGAGTCAATACAGCAGTGAGAGTCAATACAGCAGTGAGTCAATACAGAAGTGAGTCAATACAGCAGTGAGAGTCAATACAGCAGTGAATACAGGAGAGTCAATACAGCAGTGAGAGTCAATACAGCAGTGAGAGTCAATACAGAAGTGAGAGTCAATACAGAAGTGAGAGTCAATACAGCAGTGAGAGTCAATACAGCAGTGAGAATCAATACAGCAGTGAGAGTCAATACAGCAGTGAGAGTCAATACAGCAGTGAGAGTCAATACAGCAGTGAGAGTCAATACAGCAGTGAGAGATACAGCAGTGAGAGTCAATACAGCAGTGAGAGATACAGCAGTGAGAGTCAATACAGCAGTGAAAGTCAAGATGGTTTCAATCTCAGCATCTTTACCAATCCGGCCATGGAACGGATTATAGTTGAATTATTTGTTAACAACTTAATCAGCACATATTTTCTGGTTATTTAGAACCACCCCAGAGAGAGGAAGCATACAGAGGACTGGGAGATCCATGCCCTACTCGACCATCGAATGTATTGCTAAGGTTCTTGAACGTCCCTAACCGCCATCAACAGGCAAATTTTACAACAGATGTATAACGTTTCTAAACCAACTGATGATGAGCTATATATATAACTTACATATTTGAAAATCTGAACTCTATAGACACAATATAAACAGCTTTAACCAATCAGGCCAAAACCCAAAACTTGAACATCGAATTAAGAGTTACCAACTCATTATTAATTTTACGCATATTAAATCTTATATATTTAAGTACCCGTGAATTTTTGCAGTTATTTGTGTGCTTAGTGCCTTTAACATGCTAGGAGGACATCACACTACCCTGGGACTGATTATAAAATTTCATATCATGATAGTCAAGCGTTCTAGACAATTTATTTAACAATTTGCAAATTTCAATCCACTAATTGAAGTATTAGTTTTCAGTGTGAATGACAACACCTGTTTGACATTTGTAAGCAAAGGAATTTCATGATGTGTGGTGAAAAAACAAGATCAAATAAGGTATTTAACATTAACTTCATAAAAATGTAATATATAATTAAATCCTATCTCAGTGTTAAGGTCACTCATTAACATGCCAATATTTTAAATCTTTAGCAACATCATTCTTCTGGACATCTTGGGCAAGACACGTTCCCTTAGCCTCGTCCGTCGGATGGGGACGTAAACCGGGCGGTCCCGTGTATCGGTCTTTCCTCCGAGCACGTTAAAGAACCATAGGAATCTATTCAATAATAAGAGTAGGACAGGTTCCCGGATTCCTATGTATCCTTCCCCTCTCCCTGGGGCGGCTCTAAATAACCTATACTGTGTTGATGAGCCGTTAAACAACATTCAATTCAATTCCTCTGGACATCAGATTTCTAGTCAAGGTCACTCCATTTTAAGGTTGCACACTTACCTGCAGATGCGTAATCTCAAAGTCAAGGTCACTCAGTAACTTTCAGACCCTTGATTTCAGTGTCATTGACACTACCTAACCTGCAGATCCTTGACTTCAGTGTCAAGGTCACTCCATTTTAAGGTCATGAACACTTACCTGCAGACACTTGATCTTAATGTCTCAGTAACCTGCACTCTTTATATTTCAGTGTCAAGGTCACTTCATTTTTACGGTCGCACACTTACCTGCAGACGTCTGATCTCGTTGTCAAGGTCACTCCATTGTAAGGTAGTGAACACTTACTTGCCGAAGTTTGATCTCGATGTTCAAGTCACTCAGTATCCTGCAGACCCTTTATTTCAGTGTCAAGGTCATTCCTTTTGATGGTCGCACACTAACCCGCGGACCCTTTATTTCAGTGTCAAGGTCACTCCATTTAAGGTCGCACACTTACCTGCAGACGTTGAATCTCGATGTCCAGGTCAGTCCACTGTAAGATCGTGAACACTTACCTGCCGAAACTTGATCTTGATGTCAAAGTCACTCAGTAACCTGCAGACCCTTTATAGTTCAGTGTCAAGGTCACTTCATTTTAAGATTGCACACTTACCTGCAGATGCTTGATCTCAATGTCAAGGTCACTTACCTGCAGGCGTTTGATCCCGATGTCAAGGTCACTCCATTTAAAGGTTGCTTGATCTAAATGTCAAGGTCACTTACCTGCAGGCATTTGATCTCGATGTCAAGATCACTCCATTTAAGGTCGCACACTTACCTGCAGACGTTGAATCTCGATGTCCAGGTCAGTCCACTGTAAGATCGTGAACACTTACCTGCCGAAACTTGATCTTGATGTCAAAGTCACTCAGTAACCTGCAGACCCTTTATAGTTCAGTGTCAAGGTCACTTCATTTTAAGATTGCACACTTACCTGCAGATGCTTGATCTCAATGTCAAGGTCACTTACCTGCAGGCGTTTGATCCCGATGTCAAGGTCACTCCATTTAAAGGTTGCTTGATCTAAATGTCAAGGTCACTTACCTGCAGGCATTTGATCTCGATGTCAAGATCACTCCATTTAAAGGTTGCACACTTATCTGCAGACATTTGATCTCAAGGTCAAGGTAACTCCATTTTAAGGTCGTACACTTCACAAAAGATGCTTGATCTCGATTTCAGTTTCACTTACCTGAAGACGTTTGATCTCGATATCAAGGTCACTGACAAGCTGAAGCTGCTGTTCCATGTCCCTGTTCTTCTGCTGGAGCTGATCCTCGAAGTCTGTAACTGCAATCACAAATTAACCTCAATGTAGCAAAGTGCTCCGAAGATTGGACGATGTTCGATTGTACAAGCCATTTAAGAAATAACCATGCTAAGATTTTCAATCTGGAAGGATATGTGAGTGGTGTGAGGAATTGGAGACATTAGCCAATGGAGTAATGCGTTAAATAATGGTTACATTAGAATCACTCATATTGCTTGAGCATTAATGTACCAATAGGTTCAATGACCGGAAGGAAACATGTGTGGTACACTGGAGAGGACTGCTGACAAAAAGGGGTGTTACTTGGGAGTCTGTATTTTATAATCCCGTCGTTCGTAAGGGCACTAATAAAGTGTGGTGGGTTTAATACTCCCGTTGCTTGCAACGGCACTGATAAAGTCCCGTCGCTCCTAAGTGCACTGATAAATTGCAGCCTGTTTTATACTCCCGTCGCTAGTAACGGCACTGATAAAGTGTGACGTGTTAAGGGCACTGATAAAGTGTGGTGTGTTTTATACTCCCATCACTCGTAAGGGCACTGATAAAGTGCGGTGTATTTTATACTCCTGTCGCTCGTAAGGGCACTGATAAAGGGCGGTGTGTTTTATACTCCCATCGCTTGTAAGGGCACTGATAAAGTGTGACGTGTTAAGGGCACTGATAAAGTGTGGTGTGTTTTATACAACCATCGCTCGTAAGGGCACTGATAAAGTGTGGTGTGTTTTAAACTCCCGTCGCTCGTAAGGGCACTGATAAAGTGCGGTGTGTTTTATACTCCTGTCGCTCGTAAGGGCACTGATAAAGTGTGGTGTGTTTTAAACTCCCGTCGCTCGTAAGGGCACTGATAAAGTGTGGTGTGTTTTATACTCCCGTCGCTCGTAAGGGCACTGATAAAGTGTGGCGTGTTTTATACACCCTTCGCTCCTAAGGGTACTGATAACGTGTGGCGTGTTTTATACTCCCATCGCTCGTAAGGGCACTGATAAAGTGCTGTGTTTTATACTCCAGTCGCTCGTAAGGGCACTGATAAAGTGCGGTGTCTTTTATACTCCCGTTGCTCGTAAGGGCACTGATAAAGTGTGGTGTGTTTTATATTCCCGTCGCTCGTAAGGGCACTGATAAAGTGTGGTGTTTTATACTCCCGTCGCTCGTAAAGGCACTGATAAAGTGCGGTGTGTTTTATACTCCCATCGCTCGTAAGGGCACTGATAAAGTGTGGTGTGTTTTATACTCCCGTCGCTCGTAAGGGCACTGATAAAGTCCTGTTTGTTTTATACTCCCGTCGCTCATAAGGGCACTGATAAAGTGCGGTGTGTTTTATACTCCCGTCGCTCGTAAGGGCACTGATAAAGTCCTGTTTGTTTTATACTCCCGTTGCTCATAAGGGCACTGATAAAGTGCGGTGTGTTTTATACTCCCGTCGCTCGTAAGGGCACTGATAAAGTCCTGTTTGTTTTATACTCCCGTCGCTCATAAGGGCACTGATAAAGTGCGGTGTGTTTTATACTCCAGTTGTTTGTTAGGGCACTGATAAAGAGCAGCGTGTTTTATACTCCCGTCGCTCCTAAGTGCACTGATAAATTGCAGCGTTTTATACTCCCGTCGCTCGTAAGGGCACTCAGGGCTTCCACTAAGGTTCAAATTTAGGAAGTTCAAACTTCCTGTATATCAAATTTGGAAGTTCATGGGGAATATTTAGGAAGTTCCAGTGTTTGGGCATGGCATTCATACTCAGTCTTTGAGTCAGTGATTCCATGTGGTTGTGAGGGAAACAACACATCTAAATTGTTAAAAAGAACAAAATGATATTTATATTCATCTATATGTTTATAAAATATTTGATGACATCATTATATAAACGGTTTCAAACTAAAAATACTTAATTTGCCTTTGCGTGCCATACCCCACCCACAAGTTTTATACAGTGAATTACATTTTGCAAACAGTTTTCAATTTATCAGTCCAGGAAAGCTTTTAAATTGGCATACATTAATGAAAGGTATGTAAAACTGTCAAGTGTAGGAATAAATGTAACAGATTCTTTAATTTATTATCAAAGCAATTGATTGTTTTTGCCAGTGATAATTTCACTTCCATGTTTAGTCTCCATTCGCGAAGAGTTCTTTCCCCTAGGTTAGAGATTATTAAATATTGTTTGTCTATCAGTACTTCGTTTCTATTTGTAACTTTGATAAATACATAGAAAAATGACACAAAGATATAAAAGAATAGCCTAAAATGAATAATCTGTTTGTGTAAGGAGTTTCAACTTTGTGGTTAAATATTGAATATAAATTAAGCAATTTGGCATCGAGATTATACTGCTACTTTCATTTTGTGAAATGCGCGGCTAGGCCAATTATCTAATTAACACTCTCTCCTCTCACCAGCCACGCGTGTGACCCTTGATAAAAACTGGACAAAACCGGTTTTACCTGTCAATTACAGGCTCCACTGAGTATAATTGCTTTACAACTTGTTACGTCGGCAGTCTCAAATGAAATTAGATTAGATGGGCGGGGCTATAATCGGTAATTTACAGAGTATGAGACGTCCGTATTAAAGAATCGCGGCGTACTTTTAACTTTTTGGAGGTACACTGTATGCCTTTGATGTTAATTTTCGCCGTACAACTATGATTTTTGGACGTAATTTACGGCCGTACGCCGGTTAACAGAAGCCCTGGGCACTGATAAAGTGTGGTGTGTTTTATACTCCTGTCGCTCGTAAGGGCATTTACAAAGTGTGGTGTGTTTTATACTCCTGTCGCTCGTAAGGGCACTGATAAAGTGCTGCGTGTTTTATACTCCCGTCGCTCATAAGGGCACTGATAAAGTGTGGCGTGTTTTATACTCCCATCGCTCGTAAGGGCACTGATAAAGTGTGGCGTGTTTTACACTCCCGTCAGTCGTAAGGGTACTGATAAAGTGTGGTGTTTTATACTCCCGTCGCTCGCGGCGTATTTTATACTCCCGTCGCTCGACTCCCGTCGCTCGTAAGGGCACTGATAAAGTGTGACGTGTTTTATACTCCCGTCGCTTGTGGCGTATTTTATACTCCCGTCGCTCGTAAGGGCACTGATAAAGTGCGGCGTGTTTTATACTCCCGTCGCTCGTAAGGGCACTGATAAAGTGTGACGTGTTTTATACTCCCGTCGCTCGCGGCGTATTTTATACTCCCGTCGCTCGTAAGGGCACTGATAAAGTGTGGCGTGTTTTATACTCCCGTCGCTCGTAGTACTGATAAAGTGTGGTGTGTTTTATACTCCCGTCGCTCGTAAGGGTACTAATAAATTGCGGCGTTTTATACTCCCGTCGCTCGTAACGGTACTGATAAAGTGTGGTGTGTTTTATACTCCTGTCGCTCGTAAGGGCACTTATAAAGTGCCGTGTGTTTTATACTCCCGTCACTCGTAAGGGTACTGATAAAGTGCGGTGTGTTTTATACTCCCGTCGCTCGTAAGGGCACTGATAAAGTGCTGTTTGTTTTATACTCCCGTCGCTCGTAAGGGCAATGATAAAGTGTGGCGTGTTTTACACTCCCGTCGCTCGTAAGGGCACGGATAAAGTGTGGCGTGTTTCATACTCCCGTCGCTCGTAAGGGCATGGATAAAGCGTGGCTTGTTTCATACTCCCGTCGCTCGTAAGGGCACTGATAAAGTGTGATGTGTTTTATACTCCCGTCGCTCCTAAGGGCACTAATAAAGTGTGGATTTAAATGACTGTGTGTGGGTTAGGGTGGTTTTAATTTTATGTTAAAACTTTGCTATTTTGTATCATCTGAAGAGCTGATAACTGATGTGGGAAAAGACTTCGAAGTATTTTTTAAATTTGATCCACAAACAGTGTAGGTTCACATGCATGGAACAACAAGTGTGAATTTGATCTACAGTTTAAGTTAGGATCACTCTGTTTAAACTTAAAATAAATTTATAAAAGATTCAAATTACATGACCGCATAAATTTATTTTTAAGAGAACATATTCTTTAAGGTTTTAAGTTGCTTTATTTTTTTTAGTAATTTAATCTCTGGCAATTGTGAACATATAATGACAGTGTATTTTGTCTCTTTGCTTAACCCCCATGTTTTTCAACAGCCTGGTCACCCCTTAGAATCAGTGTAAAGAAATATTTTCAGCATTTTGTTATCTATCCTCACCTAACTCTATCTTATGTTCCAGCTGTACACGCATGTCCCTCATGTCCCTCTCCAGTCTGTTCACTCGGTCCGACTTCTGGTCATTGCCTTCCTGCTCATCTTGTAACTGATTTTCCAATACCGCCACCTCACTGGTCAGTCTGTTCTTCTGCTCTTGTACAGTCCTGCATTACATTCAAAATGTTCACTTTTAATCACAATCCACAATATCATATCTCAATTAATGCTTTCTCTACTGAAAAACACTTTGGTATGACCCAAATACATCAGAATAGAAGAATTGAATTGAATGTTGTTTAACGGCACATCAACAGAGTATTGGTTATTTAGAGCCGCCCCAGAGAGAGGGGAAGGATACATAGGAATCCAGGAACCATGTCCTACTCTTATTATCGCAGAATAGAAGAGTGCAATTTATAAATGCAGGGATGAAAGGATTAAAATCCCAAATATTGTTAACTTATATAAAGACAATGATTTAAATTGGAGGATTTAGGATGAGATAAAAAAATACAAGAAATGCTATTATATCTGGTGCTAACTTGAGAGTATCTGTGAGCTGTCGTAACTGACTGGTTCTCTGCTCTAGGTCTTCACACGCCTGCTTGAGTTTACATTCCATCGTCTGCTGATCACTCATCCATTGAGAGTTTCCTGCTAATAACTCGTGCTCCAGACTGGATACCTGGAAACACAAACAAGACGGAAGATGGAAGAGTGGTAACAGAAAGGCTTCAGGCTTTCTATGTTTCTTATATGCAAATCTACATCGTATTAACACAGCAAGTTTGGAAACTCTAAGACTAACCATACTTTACCACAGTTACCATGGTTACCATTTTTTTACTTAAATAGTAGAACTTAGATCATGGTGACTTACTTTTGGTTTTGATGCTCAGCACATGTCCATATAAATCTACTACATAGGAATGGAGTTTAAAAACTCTTTAAGAAAACAATGCATTAGAAACAGAGAGAGATTATTTAACTGGTTGATATTAGGGAAATCCTTCAAAAGATGGTAGGCGTGTTAGTTTTTTCAAGAACTAGCGAGTAAAAAACAAAAACATTTGTCATGTGCAGGGCAGGAAAAATCCACTCGTCCGCTCGTCATGACGAGTGACACCTCGTGCAGGACGAGTAAGTTTTCCTGTCTGGGCGTCCTGTCGGACAAGTGAAAAAATTGATGAGCTAATATTTTTTTCTAGCTTAAATCGCGTGTCTAGCTAGAAATACGATATTTGCGCTGTTAAAATCAAAACCGGATGTTTATTTGTTGGTAAGCAAGCAGACTTGCTTCTAAAAATAGAATAAATTCAAGAACGACAACTCCTACGAAATTTCGTTCTTCGTCCACAATTAGATTCATACTACTGTACATCGTACTCAATTTGTTTCATACTATCGGTTATTTTTCAGAGGGGAAGTTATTAGCCAGCCATCCGTGCAGCCTTTTTTGCTTGGCCGTTTTTGAAAAATCGCGCCCAATATTTGGTGGAGTGGGTGGGGTAATTTTTTTTTTTTTTTTTTTTTTTAAACTTACTTTCCCAATATTGTTCTGTTTATTAAAGTACGAAAATATAACAACAAAATTTAAAGTGACACTGTCTGTAAGTTTTAAAGCAGATTATTGAGCATAATCAAATAACAGCGAAATGAACAGTGAAAACATGAGGATAGACCCAAATAATTCTGACATTTATGACCAGCTGTTTGTGGCAAGCACAAGGTGTCTGAAAAAATAAACAAATAGTGAATTTGACTATTTATTTAGAAGTTTTGTTGTGAATCAGTAAATACTAACCACATTAAAATACAGTGTTGGTTTTAGTTAATAAACACATCATGATATAACTTGTTTTTTGTAGGACGAGTAGATTTTTTGAAGGACGAGTAAGATTTCCAATCCACTAGTCCTACAGGACGAGTAGGCTATTAGAAAATTTTCCTGCCCTGATGTGTGGTACTCAACCGTCTGTAACTGCACATCCTTCAGGTCATGTATATGTGTAGTACTCGCGTTTCACGTGCGGTACTCACAAGAATCAACTGTGCCTGTATGTTCTCCATGTTGTGTATATGTGTAGTGCTCACTTGTCACGTGCAGTACTCATCCGTTTCTTTTAACTGTACATCCTCCAGGTCGTGTATACGTGCTTTACTCACTCATCACGTGTGATACTCACTTGTCTCTGTAACTGTACATCCTCCAGGTCATATATATGTGCATTACTCAAATGTCACGTGCAGTACTCACCTGTGTATGTAACTGTGCTTATACATTCTACAGGTCGTATATATGTGCATTGCTCACATGTCACGTGCAGTACTCACCTGTCTCTGTAACTGTGCTTATACGTTCTACAGGTCGTATATATGTGCACTGCTCACATGTCATGTGCAGTACTCACCTGTCTCTGTAACTGTGCCTGTACATCCTCCAGGTCTTGTATACGTGAAGTACTCTGCTGCAACATGGTCTGTGTCTCCAGGACCTGTTTCTGCAGATCTTCACTCTCCACAGTTTTCACCTCCAGCTCATGTGCCACTATCTTGTGTTGACGGTTCAGCCTCTTTATCTGAGAAATAGTAGTTACAAAGTCAACAGGTTGCTTCAATCAGTTTTAAAGTGACAAAAGCATAGTGAAGTTGATGGCATTCTGGCTTAGTGATCCAGAGATTGTGAAGTTGATGGCATTCTGGCTTAGTGATCCAGAGATTGTGAAGTTGATGGCATTCTGGCTTAGTGATCCAGAGATTGTGAAGTTGATGGCATTCTGGCTTAGTGATTCAGAGATTGTAAGTTGATGGCATTCTGGCTTAGTGATCCAGAGATTGTGAAGCTGATGGCATTCTGGCTTAGTGATCCAGAGATTGTGAAGTTGATGGCATTCTGGCTTAATGATTCAGAGATTGTGAAGTTGATGGCATTCTGGCTTAGTGATCCAGAGATTGTCAGTTTGATCCCCATGCATGATCAATGTGGATCTAATTTATCCCCACTCATAATGATTGTGGACCAAATTTATCCCCACTCATGATTACAGACCAAATGTATCCACACTCATCATGACTGTGGACCAAATTTATCCCCATTTATAATGCCTGTGGATCAAATATATCCCCACTCATAATGACTGTGGACCAAATGTATACCCACTCATAAATTTATCCCCGCATATAATGACTGGGGATCCAATACATCCCCACTCATAATGATTGTGGATCAAATTTATCCCCACTCATAATGATTGTGGATCAAATTTATCTCCACTCTTAATGACTGTGGATCAAATACATCCCCACTCATAAAAATTGTGGATCAAATTTATCCCCACTCATACTAATTGTGGATCAAATACATCCCCACTCTTAATGACTGTGGATCAAATTTATCCCCACTCATAATAATTGTGGATCAAATTTATCCCCACTCATACTAATTGTGGATCAAATACATCCCCACTCATAATGATTGTGGATCAAATTTATCCCCACTCTTAATGACTGTGAATCAAATTTATCCCCACTCTTAATGACTGTGGATCAAGTTTATCCCCACTCTTAATGACTGTGGATCAAATTTATCCCCACTCTTAATGACTGTGGATCAAGTTTATCCCCACTCTTAATGACTGTGGATCAAATACATCCCCACTCATAATGATTGTGGATCAAATTTATCCCCACTCATAATGACTGTGGATCAAGTTTATCCCCACTCTTAATGACTGTGGATCAAATACATCCCCACTCATAATAATTGTGGATCAAATTTATCCCCACCCATAATGACTGTGGATCAAATTTATCCCCACTCATAATGATTGTGGATCAAATTTCAGATCCAAGATATAGAAATTTGAGACTATTGCTGTCTGACCAGTTATTTGAAAGAGACTCTAAGCCGAGGTCCCAAATTACAATCTAGGGCACCAAATAACCAACACCAACCACATGCACACAACTGGCTGAAATACTATTATCTTGAGTACACTGTATGGTCAAGAACTATAAAAATGCTCAAAGAATTTAAGTCTGTTTTTACTCTCATCTTTTTATATCTCTGCCATACGTAAGTTTGCAACGCAAAGTTCTAACTGACATTTTAATCCGTCAAAGTATCTTTTATACTGCTGTACAACATACCTGCTATGAGAAAAGATAATTCAGACAATAGTTGCACATGTTTCATTTGGTAAAGTTTACACTATGATAAACTGAAAATGAACTAAATGCAGCCGGTGGGTTACACTTTAAACATAACACTAACATAACCAATTTACTTTTTCATCCCTGTGTGACAGCTCCTTATCATATATCTCCTTGGTCTCCTCGAGGGCCCCTATATAGGTCCTGATCTCCTCCTGACACAGATTCAGGGCCGCCTCCAGCTGTTTGATCTGGTGTGTACCCTCCCGAGCCTGGCACTCCAACTGCTGCAACATCTCCTTGCTCTGATGGGTCTTCTTCTGTAGTTCCTGTAGTGGAATAAACAAACACTGGATTATGATTTATTATGGCCCATAAACATGAAACATGGTTGAAGGCTGCTCCTAGGCTGGGAGAATGAATATGGGGGAGTCTTGTATTATCCTGTTTGTACCATAATTATGGTTGATGGCTGCTCCCAGCCTGGGAGAATGAATATGGGGGAATCTTGAGTAATCCTATTCTAACCATGATTGTTATGGTTTAGGGTCGCTCCAAGCCAGGGACAGAGATCTTTGATGATCCTACTCGAAAGATCAGCTACCAAAATCTTTAAAATTGATTTACCTCCTTAACTCTGGCCAACTCCTGCTCTGTCTGGTGCAGTCTGTGAGATTTGTCCGAGATTTCGACCTTTAGTATGTCCGTCTGTTTCTCCCACTCATTGGCTTGACTAGCTTTGTTTTCTACACGCTCTTGTATCTGGGAATAAGTAAAAGACAACCTAAAGTTCATGCGTTAAAGATGGGTGCTCTCTGCAGGGCCTGTGTCGCCTGCTGAGGCTTTGTTCCAGAATGAATGAAACAGTCATGAATATAGTCATAAAGTGTAGACATGCAAAGTTTAGTGGTGAGGTTAAAGGTAATGCAAGTCCAAACCAGATGGCCACGGCCTGCATGTCGAGCCCACATAATGATTTCTCTGTTTAACAAGACGTACAAACTAATGCAGTTTGGTCAATGTATCATGAATAGATAGTGAGATACTGAGGTTGTATCATTAACATGACATGAACCATATTTTGAACAAATTTAAGTAGGTCCCAGTCACACAACAACTGGTTTAGGTAAATAAAAGGAACCTACTGATGCAGGTTGGTCAATATTTCACCAATAGAAGTACCTGAACCCTAAACTGGACATGGCCTATATTTTACAGAAAGTAGGTCACAGAGAGACAACAAAATTGGTTCACCAAGCCAGGTCATTCAGAGGAACATACTGATGAAGTTTGGGCAATATTCCTATCTTAGAAGTCGAGATAAATAAAACTTGTACTTTAACTTGGATGTAATCTGGATGCGTGGATGCATGGATGCACTGGCTCACACTGAACGCAAAAGTGATCCCTAAGTGAAGCTCTCCACAAGCGGGCTTGACAAAAATGACTATTAAAACGGAAGCAATGATGTTGACCTTTATATATTGGTGTGGTCATTTACGGACGGACGGACAAGGCCAAAACAATAAAGACCCCATCGTTTTTGGCAGGGGCATAATGAAGAAATGAAAGTTTTAGTGAATGCTAAATATTGTGATCAAACATTTACTTCTGAACCCAGAGTTAACTTTGTCTGTGACTTCAACCTTTATATATTTGTATGGTCACATGGCTATTATCAAAGTGCATATATATATCGAAAGTTAGATAAAGAAATATGAAGAAATGACAAGTTACGCCCAGTGTTGTAACGTACAATACCCACTTGTTTGTATTGTATTATATACAATACCCACTTGTTTGTATTGTATTATATACAATACCCACTTGTTTGTACTGTATTATATACAATACCCACTTGTTTGTATTGTATTATATACAATACCCACTTGTTTGTACTGTATTATATACAATACCCACTTGTTTGTACTGTATTATATACAATACCCACTTGTTTGTACTGTATTATATACAATACCCACTTGTTTGTATTGTATTATATACAATACCCACTTGTTTGTATTGTATTATATACAATACCCACTTGTTTGTACTGTATTATATACAATACCCACTTGTTTGTACTGTATTATATACAATACCCACTTGTTTGTACTGTATTATATACAATACCCACTTGTTTGTACTGTATTATATACAATACCCACTTGTTTGTATTGTATTATATACAATACCCACTTGTTTGTATTGTATTATATACAATACCCACTTGTTTGTACTGTATTATATACAATACCCACTTGTTTGTATTGTATTATATACAATACCCACTTGTTTGTATTGTATTATATACAATACCCACTTGTTTGTATTGTATTATATACAATACCCACTTGTTTGTACTGTATTATATACAATACCCACTTGTTTGTATTGTATTATATACAATACCCACTTGTTTGTATTGTATTATATACAATACCCACTTGTTTGTACTGTATTATATACAATACCCACTTGTTTGTACTGTATTACGTACAATACCCACTTGTTTGTATTGTATTATATACAACATCTACTTGTTTGTAATTGTAACTTAGCTGCGAGAATCATAGCTCTAATGGTGTGTAACTAACCATAGAGCTACGATGCCGGAATAAACAACCGCCTTATTTCAATAGAGTAAACCCTAAATACTGCGTGTGCGTGCATGCATAAAACTCACCAAAGAGAAGAATATCTTTTTTGTACGAATGTCACCATTTTTTTTTTTGGTATATCTCACGCTGGTCTTGTTTCATATTTGGAAACTTAAACACGCCCATAACTAACACAAAAAACAATGTTACAAGGAAAGTGTCAGGTGTGTGAGTAGGGCGGGGTTAAGTTCCAAAATATGGAACCCTAAGGAAGGGGAATTTTGCGTTGTTTTCATATCAAAGGGGAATTTCTAAGAAACACAAATTACTTAATTAGTGAGTTTTTTGTATTATTTAAGTGGCACCAAGAATGTACCATTCCATTCCAAATTGCAAAAAGTATGCTTTTTTCCTGTATTGGAGTTTAAATATTAATATTTTTTTTTAAGGGGGAAATTTTTCACAGGAAAAGGGGGAAAATATATGCTTTTAGGGGAGGGGAATGGGGCCAAATTCCGGCAACAACAAGAGGTCAATGACCTTGAAGCTCTACTGATTGATTTTGTTTTCAGGAAGAAGTCGCTACAAACTTGTTTTTTGAAAATCTATTTTTAGCAGTGGCGGCCATCTTGAATTTCCGGCCGACCTGAAATTTTGCTAGGATCAATTAGACATCAAGAGCAACATTCCTGTGAAGTTTCATGAAAATCCGTCAAGTAGTTTCAGAGGAGTTAAGTCGCTACAAGTTTTCATTATATAACTCCATGTAAACAAAGATGGCCGCTGACAGCCATGTTTAACATTGAATCAAAATAATGTTCGACTCGGATAACCATCATGTCATGCTGATAATTTTAGAAAAAGTCCCATATCAATATCACTTATAGTTTTCAAGAAGTAGTCGTTACAAACTTGTATTTTGAAAATCTATTTTTAGCTGTGGCGGCCATCTTGAATTTCTGGCCGATCTGAAATTTTGCTAGGATCAATTAGACATCAAGAGCAACATTCCTGTGAAGTTTCATGAAAATCCGTCAAGTAGTTTCAGACGAGTAGTCGCTACAAGTTTTCAATATATAACTCTATGTAAACAAAGATGGCCACTGGCAGCCATGTTTAACGTCGAATCAAAATAATGTTCGACTCGGATAACCATCATGTCATGCTGATTATTTAAGAAAAAGTCCCATATCAATATCTCTTATAGTTTTCAAGAAGTAGTCGCTACAAACTTATTTCTTAAAAATCTATTTTTAGCCGTGGCGGCCATCTTGAATTTCCGGCCGACCTGAAATTATGCTAGGATCAATTAGACATCAAGAGCAACATTCCTGTGAAGTTTCATGAAAATCCGTCAAGTAGTTTCAGAGGAGTAGTCGCTACAAGTGTTCATTATATAACTCTATGTAAACAAAGATGGCCGCTGGCAGCCATGTTTAACGTCGAATCAAAACGATTTTCGACAAGGACCAACATAATGTCATGCTGATCATTTTAGAAAAAGTCCCATATCAATATCTCTTATAGTTTTCAAGAAGTAGTTGCTACAAACTTATTTTTTAAAAATCTATTTATAGCCGTGGCGGCCATCTTGAATTTCCGGCCGACCTGAAATTTTGCTAGGATCAATTAGACATCAAGAGCAACATTCCTGTGAAGTTTCATGAAAATCCGTCAAGTAGTTTCAGAGGAGTAGTCGCTACAAGTTTTCATTATATAACTCTATGTAAACAAAGATGGCCGCTGGCAGCCATGTTTAACGTCGAATCAAAACGATTTTCGACAAGGACCAACATCATGTCATGCTGATCATTTTAGAAAAAGTCCCATAGCAATATCCCTTAGAGTTTTCAAGAAGTAGTCGCTACAAACTTGTTTTTTAAAAACCTATTTTTAGATTTGGCGGCCATCTTG
This sequence comes from Cyrtodaria siliqua, assembly GCA_037043455.1. NCBI lineage: Eukaryota > Metazoa > Mollusca > Bivalvia > Adapedonta > Hiatellidae > Cyrtodaria > Cyrtodaria siliqua. The sequence continues at coordinate 302,989 of JAWPHD010000148.1, forward strand.
GATTTCACATCTACATGAATTTTTGCTAGGATCAACTAGACTTCATGGGCAACATTTCTGTAAAGTTTCATGAAAATCCATTCAGTAGTTTCAGAGGAGTAGTCGCTTCCAAAAAAAGGTTAACGGACGGACGGACAGACGGACAGATGGACGACGGACACCGCACCACGGCATAAGCTCTGCTGATCTCTGATCAGTAGAGCTAAAAATCTATTTTTAGCTTTGGTGGCCATCTTGGATTTCACATCAACATGAATTTTTGCTAGGATCAACTAGACTTCATTGGCAACATTTCTGTAACGTTTCATGAATATCCATCAAGTCGTTTCAGAGGAGTAGTCACTACAAATAAAAGAAATCTATTTTTAGCCGTGGCGGCCATCTTGAATTTCCGGCCGACCTGAAATTTTGCTAGGATCAATAAGACATCAAGAGCAACATTCCTGTGAAGTTTCATGAAAATCCGTCAAGTAGTTTCAGAGGAGTAGTCGCTACAAGTTTTCATTATATAACTCTATGTAAACAAAGATGGCCGCTGGCAGCCATGTTTAACGTCGAATCAAAATGATTTTCGATAAGGACCAACATCATGTCATGCTGATCATTTTAGAAAAAGTCCCATATCAATATCACTTATAGTTTTCAAGAAGTAGTCGCTACAAACTTGTATTTTAAAAATCTATTTTTAGCTTTGGTGGCCATCTTGGATTTCACATCAACATGAATTTTTGCAAGGATCAACTAGACTTCATGGGCAACATTTCTGTAAAGTTTCATGAATATCCATCAAGTCGTTTCAGAGGAGTAGTCGCTACAAATAAAAGAAATCTATTTTTAGCCGTGGCGGCCATCTTGAATTTCCGGCTGACCTGAAATTTTGCTAGGATCAATTAGACATCAAGAGCAACATTCCTGTTAAGTTTCATGAAAATCCGTCAAGTAGTTTCAGAGGAGTAGTCGCTACAAGTTTTCATTATATAACTCTATGTAAACAAAGATGGCCGCTGGCAGCCATGTTTAACGTCGAATCAGAACAATTTTCGATAAGGACCAACATCATGTCATGCTGATCATTTTAGAAAATGTCCCATATCACTATCACTTATAGTTTTCAAGAAGTAGTCGCTACAAACTTGTATTTTAAAAATCTATTTTTAGCTTTGGTGGCCATCTTGGATTTCACATCAACATGAATTTTTGCTAGGATCAACTAGACTTCATGGGCAACATTTCTGTAAAGTTTCATGAATATCCATCAAGTAGTTTCAGAGGAGTAGTCGCTACAAATAAAAGTTAACGGACAGACGGACGGACAGACGGACAGACGGACAGACGGACGACGGACGCCGCACCACGGCATAAGCTCTGCTGATCTCTGATCAGTAGAGCTAAAAATGGCCAAACGAGTACTTAATAGCCCTTGTTTTTGACTGTATGGTATCTCAACGTAACTGAAGGTAAGTAAAACTCACAATATCTATTTGTTTCTGATAGTCTCTACACTGTTCTTCATGTATTTTTTGCACCCTCTCAGTCTCTTCCTTCAAACGAATGACACTATTCTGTTTCTCACGGAGCTCTTTGTGTAGCACCTGTGCCTCGTTTTCACGTGCCGCCACCTCATCGTCTAGCTGTTTGATACGTGCGCTCTGATGAGAGCACTGGGATGTCTTCTCAATAAGCTGTTCCTCCAGGGCCACAGCCTGTGATGACTTCTGGCGAACCTGAAATAAAAATCAACATAAGGTATAACCGATGCATATTTGTTTTATGTCGAGCATTTTAAATTTGGAAAAATAGGATATACTGGTTTGCTAGTAGTAGCCGAATAAGTGTTTATTTTACTGTTTGTTGTTATTTGATATTATTCAAACAAAACAACTTATAGAGAAGTTAAGTTCACTTCTTGTTAAAAATGTCAACATCCGATTACAAGCTCGCGCACACACTCTTATTAGGGGCCTTCAAAAGGGTAATTATCGTCTGCTGCTATCGTTATGGGGAAACAGTCTAAATAATGGAGAGCAATTAAAAACACATAACTGCGCATGCAGGGTTAGCGCGAGACTTCCCCAAATGCAAATTTGCGGGGAAATGAGTGCTAGGAAGAAAATCATTTATATTTCGGTACATATTTACTTTTTCGTATACGACGATTCTTCTGATGATGAAAATTGTATCATTTTATTAAATTAAATTGATCTTTTCTATTGAAGAGCTACGAACATTGTTTGTTTACAGAAATTTGGATACTACTGCTGTTCGGATACTACTTGCATACCAGTATGGGAATCGGGGGTAGGGTGGACATCTTTTTAAATTGTAAGTTTCTTGGCAAGTGTTTTGGAAGTATTTACCATTGCTGCACAACTTACTTAGTAACATAATTTCATAATTGCTACATGTTTACAAACTGTAGCAGAAAAACGGCTGATTTTCTTTTTCCTTATTCGTGGAGAATAAGGAAATAATGTTATTTTTTTATCTTTCTGTGTAATAATTTAATGTTTGTATCACTTGTAATACACAAGGCATGATAACATATTTGATCTTATTAATTATAGTAATCACTTTTCATTTCCTTATTTTTTAATTTTAAAAATGTTTAGATCAGCCAAGTTGGAGTGCAAGTTTATCTGCCTCTAAAATACACCAGTAGAGAAAAAACCTATGAACATTTCAATGATTTAATAACAAGAGACCACAGACCTTAAAGTTAGAGAGATGACTGGATATGACCACTTTACTCACACATGTCAAGTGTCCACTGAAGGTCATACCTGTCTCTCCAATGTGGATAATTCCATGGACTTGTTGTTGATCTGCTCCTGCAGCTCCACCAGCTGGGTATTACGCTGATTTATCCGCATTTCAAACGAGGAACTCTCTGAGTCCCTGTCAGCGATCTCCCGCCGTAAATCCTTGATCTGGGTGAGCAGACGCTCTCTCTCATTCTCTAACTTCATCATCCTGGAGTCCTGCTCCTGGGCCTGTTCTGCACCTGGTGTCATATGTAACCATGGAGATATATAATAGAGAATGGATACTGGTAACTTTCATTAGAGATGTAGATTGGACATTAGAGATGTAGAATGGACATTAGAGATGTAGAATGGACATTAGAGATGTAGAATGGATACAGGTAAATTTCATTAGAGATGTAGAATGGATATTGGTAAATTTCATTAGAGATGTAGAATGGACATTAGAGATGTAGAATGGATATTGGTAAATTTTATTAGAGATGTAGAATGGATATTGGTAACTTTCATTAGAGATGTAGAATGGATACTGGTAAATTTCATTAGAGATGTAGAATGGATATTGGTAAATTTCATTAGAGATGTAGAATGGACATTAGAGATGTAGAATGGATATTGGTAAATTTTATTAGAGATGTAGAATGGATATTGGTAACTTTCATTAGAGATGTAGAATGGATACTGGTAAATTTCATTAGAGATGTAGAATGGATACTGGTAACATTCATTAAAATTGTGTTCGTATTCAATGGAGAAAGCAGCAGTGGTGTGTATGGTGTAAAGAATATATAGAAAGAACGAAAGTGTGGTAAAATACATGTTGTAACATGAAAAATGTGAGGCAAGGCTCTTCCAAGCAGTGTTCATGTTTTGCTGCAAGTCAAATACACATTAATTGCAGCCATGTAGACCTACAATGTACTGTCTTTATTATGCAACTTTGATAACATTCTTAAATTTAATTGTTTTACCTTCTAGAATTAAATTGCACCATAACGGGCCAATTAAATACACAGCAATTGCTATGTGATTTAATGGCATGGTCAGCATGTGTAATGGCAGGGAGGTAAGGGGCCAGGTTGGAGATCAGGGGCATAAAAGTGACCTATTTTGATATGAATGTCTAGTGAACATCAATATGTATGTAATAGTTATAGGACATGAAAGATATTGATACCGAATGGTAACAGGATATGGGGCATCAATAAGGGTCGATATGTAAGAAACTCGAGAAGAAAATGTTCAAAACATTTTTTTTCCTTTAAGAATCCCTTTCACCAAATGTTCTGTACTTTTTAGAGTACTTCATGCTTTACATAAAGAATGTGCAAGCGGAAAGAAGTGCAATACCATAGATAATTAGAGCACGAAAGGTGTTCTGTTATCAGAATTTAAAGAACGGTATTTTTCAAAGGAAAATGCTACAAAAATGTGATAATTATATATAAAGTTTGCAGACTAGGGCAAACACTATCTCAGAAATTGAGCACAGGGAAGAATACCGGGTATGTTGAACTTTTCACAGGTTCCACAAATTCATAAGTAATAATCTACACTTTCAATAAGAAAATACAATAACAAATACAATATAAAATATCACATCTTGTTTACTTCTTTGATTTCGTTCGATCATGGCTGTTAGATCTGTCCTGAGATTCTCTATGACCTCAGATTGGTCACTGACGTCACGTGACTGTAGACTGGCCTGCAGACGCTGGATCTCCGCATCTTTCATTGCTAATTTTAACCTGGAATTAATCAGAACAATTATTTTCAATTATTTTGAAGAATGTCAGATCATACGATTAGAAGCATTTTGCAACATCGTGTATTCTTCAAAGAATGATTAAACATACAATCATAAATATAATGACGTTCGCAAATTGACAATAATTCATTGTGATAACGTGTAAACTAATATTACAGGACACAAGCAACAAGCAAAGGTAGATTAAGATAACAGAGCATATAAACATAGGCATTATACCATAAAGTATATTTTGGGGTACATTTCGGGAAAATCAATGACAGAAAGTATTTTTAACTTTTTAACTAGAAGGCCACAGCCTACATGTTGAGCCCTATTATAAAGGTCCAGATTATTTATTTGACCAACACAAATGCCAATCCCAAGAGATATTAAATTAATGTCATTAAAGTGAGGGGTGCTTGTCGTAGTGGAGACTGGATGTAACCTACATATCAGTGCTCATACTACCATATGCCATGGTCGCCATTTGCGATTATTTTATAATACTGTCGATTATTTTAAAGAAATGTCGATTATTTTTATTTTTTATTTTTCGTATAATTGTCTGTTTGACACCACAAGTAATAAATGACCGCAATAAACATTACATAATCCGTTCACGCCCCCTGTGATGTCGCCACGCGCTTATCAATTATCGCTTGTAAAAGTTGTTAATTCTCTTAATTGGCACTTCGTTGTCGGATAGTCGGCATTGTTGATACACGCAAACATCATGTGATTAATGGACCGAATAGCCAACCAGATATGCCGTTATTTGTTATCTTTCGGCGATTGACCAATCAGACAATCCGTTATGCATCCAACAGCAGGTACAGTTTCCTGTTTGTTTTTCTGTACACAAGCTACGAAGAGATGAAATTAATTTGTGTTAGCCGACAATGGCGGCTAATTGCACGCACTAATTGGCACTACTTTCACCTGCATTAATAGCTATCCCATTATGATCCCGATAGGTAGCAAACTCCCATGTGTATTGTGAACTGTTAAAACACTTGCAATAAAGTAATTAAAACATTGAAACAATAAGAAGTTTGAATATTGTGCCTGGCTTCGTGTCGGCAGTCCAGTTTGTCACAACTTTGAGATCGACAATTAATGACATAAAATTACATTATCCTACTATTAGGGTTGTGTTTTCTTTCCCCTTTGATAAGAAGACCATTTTTGGCATTCAAAGCACATTAATGTATGAAAAAAGTTCGTAATTGATGGTATTTCGATTAAATGTTTGAAATTTTCGGACCGTAAAAGTGTGGTGTCATAGTACTTCAGATGGTACATAATTTCGGATTTTTTAATTATTTTTTTACATATTCAAATAAGAAAAACTGTCCTTTACAAATACATGTTGGTGGAAAGAAAAACGATATATAGATGAATAAATACAGATACGTAAAGTAGATTTCTATTCATTATTTAATCTATCATTCTTTATTTTTATCAATGTGTAAGGAGTTCCTGGAATCCTACTTTTAAATGAATTCTAGTCTAGGCTCCTACTTCTTTCACTTGGAGAAAGTGGTGACAAAAAGAAAAATATACAGGATATAGTCTAATAGTCTAATAAAATCTGACTGAAAATTTGGCTTTTACGACTGACCAAATTTTCTTACGCTTTAAAGTTGGCTATTATTTTCTTAACTAAAAAATGTGTGGCTATTAACTAAAAATAGCCAGTGTGAGCACTGTATATTCATCGAAAGTAGGTCACAGCAACCCGAAAATCTGCACATTATGTTAGATGCATTTTAAGAACATTCTGGTGAAGTTTGGTGAAAATCCTGCAAGAAAGCAAGATAGGCATGTTGTAGAAGAGACCGGACGCGACTTGTATTTCATCGAAAGTAGGTCACAGCGACCCGAAATTTTGCAAATGATGTTAGATGCATATAAGGAACATTCTGGTGAAGTTTGGTGAAAATCCTGCAAGAAAGAAGCAAGATAAGTATGTCGTAGCGGAGACTGGACGTGACCTATACTTTCTCATAAGTAGGTCATAGCGACCCAACATTGTGCAAGTGATGTTGGATCAATATGATGAACATTCTGGTGAAGTTTGTAACTAGCATTCTGTTAGTCTTTAGCTTTATATAAATGTATACTTTAACATGTAAAACTGCTTCTCAACATGAACGAATCCTTCTTTATCTGTACCTGAGATCTGAGAGTATATTTTTGGCAGATGTAGAAGAACCGGCATGTGCTGGAGATGTGGGTCTTGCACGTGCAAAGCTCGTGTCAGTAGCTGCTGAGGACTTGTGGAAGGAGGCTGTTGAGGACATATCTGCACCTTGCCGTATACTGAAGTTTCCGCTGTCATTACCAAAACTGTTGTTTTGCTGTAATAAGAAAGGTGGAAACTGAAGTGACCTTTTCTTAAACAGCTCATTAAAGGGACACACGGCAATCGTGATTTTTTTTAAACTCGTGGTGCCCCTTTAATGTTTCTATATAACTTATGTTTTCAATCAATGACATCAATAATAAAGTATATTGTTTTTAAATATTACTGTAAGTTAATTATATTCATATTCTGATCTGCTACTCGCCAATATAGGTCATCATGTATACACCGCATACAACTGGACTATTTTAGCAATTCTTTTGGTGCAAATGATATGTGCAATTATTTTTTTTATTACCAAAATCATTTTTCTTTTGTATTTGGCTCCAATGGAGAATGGCAGAGTGAGCCCTGACTCACCATTCAAACAAAACTGGTAAAGGACCATAAAGTACAGGCAAAACATTAAACCTCTTGCTCTTGTAATTTCAGAGAGGATGATATTCTATAACTCTATGTAAAACTGTGACCCCTTGGGAGGGCCAAATTTGACCTCTGGGTCAGCATTAAAAAACTTGTCAGAGGACCATAATCTTAATATGCTGCATGTAATATATGAGAGCTGTACACCTTGTGGTTTCAGAGAAGACGCGTTATGCTTTTCCTTATATACCCGGTATTAAAGTCTATATAAAACCAGTAATTTTGTTACCTGCGAGTCCTGCTTCTAGGACTGATAATATTTGCTAGGGACTCACAATTAAAAAATATGTGCGTCCACAGGACGCATAGAAATACCATTGAGGATTCCCGTAGTTCTATTTATAATGGCGTGCACCTATATTCCATATCACTGTTTCTTTTTAAAATTTTGGGGTATATCTCCCAGCAACAGAAAGCCAGTCTAACCAATTATAATCAAGGTTGCACAAGTTTGTTAATTTTGATTTGTTCTTTTGGTTTGTTTTGACAGACAAGCACGTTCTTCCGGTAAATGCTGAGCATTTACAGAGCACCGATAAAATTCCACAAAAGAAAATATGTAAACATATCAGAAATAGACTGATCTGAAGTACATCTGCAGAAGATTCGGTTGATCTGGGGTTGTTTTGTTGTTGCTCTTTCCAAATGTTTAAAAATCGGCAAAAGTAGTAAATGCAGACAGTATATATTTCGGACAAAATTTAATCTGAAACACATCAGGTCCTCTTTGGACTGTAAAAGTATGGAACTACCAATATTCAAGGCCACTCAAGACTCATAATAACACAATTGTAAACAAGAGGTCAATGACCTTGAAGCTCTTCTGATAGGTTTTTGATAGCTAGAAAAGCATTGCTGTGAAGTTTCATGAAAATCTGTCAAGAAGTTTCAGAGGAGTAGTCGCTACAAGTTTTAACTATATAAACAAAGATGGCCGCGGCAGCCATGTTTAATGTCGAATCAAAATAATTTTCAACAAGGATCAACATCATGTCATGCTGATCATTTTAGAAAAATTCACATACTAGTAACAATATCACTTATAGTTTTCAAGAAGTAGTCACTACAAATTTGTGCCCCTTTCATGTTTCTATATTATTTTTTAAAAATTCTATTTTTAGCCGTGGCCGTAATCTTAAATTTCCGGACGACCTGACAATTTGCAGGATCAACTAGATTTCAAGAGCGACATTCCTGTGAAGTTTCATGAAAATCCATAAAGTAGTTTCAGAGGAGAAGTCGTTACATGCTTTTACTATATAACTCTATGTAAACAAAGATGGCAGCTGGTGGCCATGTTTAATGTCAAATCAAAATAATTTTCGACGAGGATCAACATCATGTCATCCTGATCATTTTAGGAAAAGTCCCATATCAATTTCACATATAGTTTTCAGGAAGTAGTCGCTACAAATTTGTTTTTTTTAAATCTATTTTTAGCCATGGCGGCAATCTTGAATTTCCGGCCAGCTGAAATTTTGCTAGGATTAACTAGACATCAAGAACAACATTCTTGCGAAGTTTCATGAAAATCCTTTAAGTAGTTTCAGAGGAGTAGTTGCTACAAGTTTTAATTATATAACTCTATGTAAACAAAGATGGTAGAAGACGGCCATGTATAATGTTGAATCAAAATAATTTCGACAAGGATCAACATCATGTCATGCTGATCATTTTAGAAAAAGACCCATATCAAGTTTAGTTTTCAAGAAGTAGTCGCTATAAACTTGTTTGTTAAACATCTCTTTTTAGCCGTTGCGGCCATCTTGAATTTCCGGCCGACGTGAAATTTTGCTAGAATCAATTAGACATCAAGAGCAACATTCCTGTGAAGATTCATGAAAATCTTTCAAGTAGTTTCAGAGAAGTAGTCGCTACAACTTTTTGCTATATAACTCTAGGTAAACAAAGATGGCAGCTGGCGGCCATGTTTAATGTTGAATCAAAATAATTTTCAACAAGGATCAAAATCATGTCATGCTGATCATTTTAGAAAAAGTCCCATATCAATATTACTTATAGTTTTCTGGAAGTAGTCGCTACAAATTTGTTTTTTTAAATCTATTTTTAGCCGTAGTGGCCATCTTGAATTTCCGGCCTGCCTGAAATTTAGCTAGGATCAACTAGACATCAAGAGCAACATTCCTGTAAAGTTTCATGATAATCTGTCAAGTTGTTTCCGAGGAGTAGTCGCTACAAGTTTTTATAATATAACTCTATGTAAACAAAGATGGCCACTGGTGCCCATGTTTAATGTCGAATCAGAATAATTTTTGAAAAGGATCAACATCATGTCATGCTGATCGTTTTACAAAATGTCCCATATCAATATCATTTATAGTTTTCAAGAAGTAGTCGCTACAAGTTTTTACTATATAACTCTATGTAAACAAAGATAGCCGCTGGCAGCCATGTTTAACGTCGAAATCAAAATGATTTTCGACAAGGACCAACATCATGTCATGCTGATCATTTTAGAAAAAGTCCCATATCAATATCACTTATAGTTTTTAACAAGTAGTCGCTACAAACTTGTTTTTTCAAAATGTATTTGTAGCTTTGGCGGCCATCTTGGATTTCACATCAACATGATTTTTTGCTACAACCAACTAAACATCATGGGCAACTTTTTTTTTTAAAGTTTCATGAAAATCCATCCAGTAGTTTTAGAGGAGTAGTCGCTACAAATAAAAGTTTTCGGATGGACAGACGGACGACGGACACGGCACCACGGCATAAGCTCTGCTGATCTTTGATCAGTAGAGCTAAAAGATCACTGAAAACACGTGACCCTTAGAGTGGGGCCAAATTTGATACATTGTCACCATTTGAACATACTTTGTAGAGAACCATAAGCTTATGGTATATGCAAACCTTAGATCTTGTAGTTTCAGATTCTTTAAAGATTTTCCTATATAACCGTTATGTAAATCTATGACACCTAGGGCGGAGCCAGATTTTACCCTGGGTCACCATTTGAACGAAACTTAGCAAAGGACAGTAACTTCTATAGGTTGATACATAAGGCAAGTTTTATAAGATCTAAAGTTATTCTCTAAGACTAAAAAATATATAATTTCCACTGAAATACAATTTATATAATTAGAAAGGTGTCCCATGAAATACGGTCACCATGCCACTCACACTAGATGGTCTTTGTAGTTGTTCTTTTATGTAAACAACATTTCCCCATCTAACTTTCTCAATATTGTTTTGTTTTGGATACATTTACATTTATAGAAAGTTTATCTAAAATGTACATTAATTTTTGTTTTATAGTGTCCTCCGACAAAAACATTGTCTGCATGTATCGAGTAATATTGCTTTTAACAATTAATCTTTCAATACTTTTTTCACGAATCAGGCAGTTATCACGCTTACTTTTCTCACAAAATGACCAGGCTATGGAGACTTCACAATTCTTAGAAAAAAGCCCTGCTATGCTAGATGGTTGACTGTAGATGTTCTGTACTTGCTGGGCCAACTGTACATTAGTGTATATTATATTCACACTAGATGGTCTGCTGTAGTTGTTGTGTACTTGCTGGGCCAACTGTACACTACTGTATATTAAACTCACACTAGATGGTCTACTGTAGTTGTTCTGTACTTGCTGGGCCAACTGTACATTAGTGTATATTATATTCACACTAGATGGTCTGCTGTAGTTGTTGTGTACTTGCTGGGCCAACTGTACACTACTGTATATTAAACTCACACTAGATGGTCTGCTGTAGTTGTTCTGTACTTGCTGGGCCAACTGTACACTACTGTATATTAAACTCACACTAGATGATCTGCTGTAGTTGTTCTGTACTTGCTGGGCCAACTGTACATTACTGTATATTATACTCACACTAGATGGTCTACTGTAGTTGTTCTGTACTTGCTGGGCCAACTGTACATTACTGTATATTATACTCACACTAGATGGTCTGCTGTAGTTGTTCTGTACTTGCTGGGCCAACTGTACACTACTGTATATTATACTCACACTAGATGATCTGCTGTAGTTGTTCTGTACTTGCTGGGCCAACTGTACACTACTGTATATTATACTTACACTAGATGGTCTGCTGTAGTTGTTGTGTACTTGCTGGGCCAACTGTACACTACTGTATATTATACTCACACTAGATGGTCTGCTGTAGTTGTTGTGTACTTGCTGGGCCAACTGTACACTACTGTATATTATACTCACACTAGATGGTCTGCTGTAGTTGTTGTGTACTTGCTGGGCCAACTGTACACTACTGTATATTATACTCACACTAGATGGTCTGCTGTAGTTGTTCTGTACTTGCTGGGCCAACTGTACACTACTGTATATTATACTCACACTAGATGGTCTACTGTAGTTGTTCTGTACTTGCTGGGCCAACTGTACACTACTGTATATTATACTCACACTAGATGGTCTACTGTAGTTGTTCTGTACTTGCTGGGCCAACTGTACACTACTGTATATTATATTCACACTAGATGGTCTGCTGTAGTTGTTCTGTACTTGCTGGGCCAACTGTACACTACTGTATATTAAACTCACACTAGATGGTCTACTGTAGTTGTTCTGTACTTGCTGGGCCAACTGTACATTACTGTATATTATACTCACACTAGATGGTTGACTGTAGATGTTCTGTACTTGCTGGGCCAACTGTACACTACTGTATATTATACTCACACTAGATGGTCTGCTGTAGTTGTTGTGTACTTGCTGGGCCAACTGTACACTACTGTATATTATACTCACACTAGATGGTCTGCTGTAGTTGTTCTGTACTTGCTGGGCCAACTGTACACTACTGTATATTATACTCACACTAGATGGTCTACTGTAGTTGTTCTGTACTTGCTGGGCCAACTGTACACTACTGTATATTATACTCACACTAGATGGTCTGCTGTAGTTGTTCTGTACTTGCTGGGCCAACTGTACATTACTGTATATTATACTCATACTAGATGGTCTGCTGTAGTTGTTGTGTACTTGCTGGGCCAACTGTACATTACTGTATATTATACTCACACTAGATGGTCTACTGTAATTGTTCTGTACTTGCTGGGCCAACTGTACATTACTGTATATTATACTCACACTAGATGGTCTGCTGTAGTTGTTCTGTACTTGCTGGGCCAACTGTACATTACTGTATATTATACTCACACTAGATGGTCTACTGTAATTGTTCTGTACTTGCTGGGCCAACTGTACACTACTGTATATTAAACTCACACTAGATGGTCTACTGTAGTTGTTCTGTACTTGCTGGGCCAACTGTACATTACTGTATATTATACTCACACTAGATGGTCTGCTGTAGTTGTTCTGTACTTGCTGGGCCAACTGTACATTACTGTATATTATACTCACACTAGATGGTCTACTGTAATTGTTCTGTACTTGCTGGGCCAACTGTACATTACTGTATATTATACTCACACTAGATGGTCTGCTGTAGTTGTTCTGTACTTGCTGGGCCAACTGTACATTACTGTATATTATACTCACACTAGATGGTCTACTGTAATTGTTCTGTACTTGCTGGGCCAACTGTACACTACTGTATATTAAACTCACACTAGATGGTCTACTGTAATTGTTCTGTACTTGCTGGGCCAACTGTACATTACTGTATATTATACTCACACTAGATGGTCTGCTGTAGTTGTTCTGTACTTGCTGGGCCAACTGTACATTACTGTATATTATACTCACACTAGATGGTCTACTGTAATTGTTCTGTACTTGCTGGGCCAACTGTACACTACTGTATATTAAACTCACACTAGATGGTCTACTGTAGTTGTTCTGTACTTGCTGGGCCAACTGTACACTACTGTATATTATACTCACACTAGATGGTCTGCTGTAGTTGTTCTGTACTTGCTGGGCCAACTGTTCCAGTTGCACCAGCATGGTCCTGCTCTCCTCTATCTCTTGTTGACACACTGACAGTTTTTGATGTTGACTCTCCACCTGGGATTTTAACTGATTGTTCTCAAACTGCAAACTTTCCATTAACTGAGAGTCCCCCTCTAGTCTCGCTGTAAATAAAAGAAGTCAATTTGATATCTACTGAATTTATTAAAGAAGTTGGATAAAATTATAAGATGCGAGGATGTGCACGAATGTGAGATTCTATTTACCAAAAAAGGCAAATATTTATTCTTGTAGCGGTCTATATATAACGTCCTCATGATGATGTCGAATGTTTTTATGATGACATCGTATGCTAATTTGGTCTTCTCCGTATGATACCGAACAAGGGATCTAACTCATCGATTTCCGTAATCCGGTATTTTTAATGGTAACGGAAATTGACGAGACAATTCCGATGTAACAGGAAAGACTGAACGGTGATTCAGTATTCATTTGCATATTTATTTAACCAGTGTAATATGATAAATATATCACTGCTTTATTACACACCCATACTGCAAGTTATATGATAATAATATTTATTCTATACCTAATTTATACATCCAATCGTAGACGCTCTTTCGAGTCATGTGACCGTACAATATATTTCCGTATCGGGACGCACGCGCGTACAAAATATCCCGTATTTTGTTCGTATTGTACGCTTCACAGGTTCCATGTTAAACCTATGATAAAGACCGAAACGCGTGAAAAGGTCCGAATAAAAATCAGAACCGACAGGCTTCTGTCATTACCTAACCATAAATTGTTGTCAAGTAATGAAAACCTATCTATTGCACATATTTTTATTTAATTTTCCTTTATAACAAAAAAAAAACACAAAAAACTAGCATAATATATCATTGTTTGAAACTGACCTTCGGTAGTATTTAATCACTGTTGACAACGGAGAAATGGGCATTCTTTCAAGCAAATAAAGCTTGAGAGTAAGCCATGTCGAACACAATATATAAAATACATAGACCTACATGCAATTGTGCTTTCGATGTTCATAGCGACTTGCTTGAAAGCATGAAACAAACGAAAGTTATATCCGAATTATAAATGATTGGTTAAAATAAAGGTATAGAATAAAAAGGTTACTTAACATGGTTCTGTACAATACGGGATATATTTGGACTCGTACACAGCTGGAAAAAATCATATTGGACTCGCCTAACGGCTCGTCCAATATGACTTTTCCAGCTGTGTACTCGTCCAAATATATCTCCGTATTGTACAGAACCATGTTAAATAACCTATAAGTATTATATATCCAATAATAATATCTACCTAGAACTAAAGGAATACTAAACCTGTAAAGTTATTAGCCATTTTCTGAATATAGGTAGCATATCTGGAATGATGATATTCACACTTTCCTGCAAGGCATCTTCTTCAGAAATGTGGAGTCATTCCGGATGCGCTACCTTTATTTCCTATAGGAAGAATCATAGTTCTAAGGTAGGTACAAAACATAAAACTATAAGATTTACAGCTATGATTGTAACAGAGCTCTACATGATTCTATGCAAAGTGCAGAATAATTTTAGACCAACAAATTACCACGATTACACCGAGTGTCATAAATGGTATAAACGCATCACTTACATATTTTTGATGTCAGTTTTGATATCTGTGTTCTCAGTTCATTGTTCTGTTCCTCTATATCTGTCTTTGTGTCTTCTTCTACTTCTTGTATGGACTGCAACTGTCTGTAACATTATTGTATCATGTGGGACTCGAAATATTCACATCTGATTGATTACTTTATCAAGGCTACCTGAAGAACTGTAATATTAACTTTGGAAATAACCTTAAAAGGGGTACATAAAGCTTTGTGTGGGAGTTTAGGAGTCCGATTTTACACTGACAAATCATGATATATTCCATAGGGTCCTAAACACAAAACAAAAGAGTCTAAAACTGACCGCTTATAAATTACAAGGAAATTCATTTTTTACAGTAATATATGCTATCCTAAGTTATGAACTAGGGTAAATTAGAATTTTAATTTCTTTCTCTTTCATTCAGCACTACCTCAGTCTCAGGGCTTTCCTCAATACTCAGTAGGTGGAAGATTTACTCTACGACTTCGGTTAGCAGTCCCCAATACAACAACAAAAGTAAGTACTATAAACCACCTGCATACTTCGGTTAGCAGTCCCCAATACAACAACAAAAGTAAGAACTATAAACCACCTGCATACTTCGGTTAGCAGTCCCCAATACAACAACAAAAGTAAGAACTATAAACCACCTGCATACTTCGGTTAGCAGTCCCCAATACAACAACAAAAGTAAGAACTATAAACCACCTGCCTACTTCGGTTAGCAGTCCCCAATACAACAACAAAAGTAAGAACTATAAACCACCTGCATACTTCGGTTAGCAGTCCCCAATACAACAACAAAAGTAAGAACTATAAATCACCTGCATACTTCGGTTAGCAGTCCCGAATACATCAACAAAAGTAAGAACTATAAACCACCTGCATACTTCGGTTAGCAGTCTCGAATACATCAACAAAAGTAAGAACTATAAACCACCTGCATACTTCGGTTAGCAGTCCCCAATACAACAACAAAAGTAAGAACTATAAACCACCTGCATACTTCGGTTAGCAGTCCCGAATACAACAACAAAAGTAAGAACTATAAACCACCTGCATACTTCGGTTAGCAGTCCCCAATACAACAACAAAAGTAAGTACTATAAACCACCTGCATACTTCGGTTAGCAGTCCCCAATACAACAACAAAAGTAAGAACTATAAACCACCTGCATACTTTGGTTAGCAGTCCCCAATACAACAACAAAAGTAAGAACTATAAACCACCTGCATACTTCGGTTAGCAGTCCCCAATACAACAACAAAAGTAAGTACTATAAACCACCTGCATACTTCGGTTAGCAGTCCCCAATACATCAACAAAAGTAAGAACTATAAATCACCTGCATACTTCGGTTAGCAGTCCCCAATACAATAACAAAAGTAAGAACTATAAACCACCTGCATACTTTGGTTAGCACTCCCCAATACACCAACAAAAGTAAGAACTATAAACCACCTGCATACTTCGGTAAGCAGTCCCCAATACACCAACAAAAGTAAGAACTATATAATAAACCACCTGCATACTTCGGTTAGCAGTCCCCAATACAACAACAAAAGTAAGAACTATAAACCACCTGCCTACTTTGGTTGGCAGTCCCCAATACAACAACAAAAGTAAGAACTATAAACCACCTGCATACTTTGGTTAGCAGTCCCCAATACAACAACAAAAGTAAGAACTATAAACCACCTGCATACTTCGGTTAGCAGTCCCCAATACAACAACAAAAGTAAGAACTATAAACCACCTGCATACTTTGGTTAGCAGTCCCCAATACAACAACAAAAGTAAGAACTATAAACCACCTGCATACTTCGGTTAGCAGTCCCCAATACAACAACAAAAGTAAGAACTATAAATCACCTGCATACTTCGGTTAGCAGTCCCCAATACAACAACAAAAGTAAGAACTATAAACCACCTGCATACTTCGGTTAGCAGTCCCCAATACAACAACAAAAGTAAGAACTATAAACCACCTGCATACTTCGGTTAGCAGTCCCCAATACAACAACAAAAGTAAGAACTATAAACCACCTGCATACTTCGGTTAGCAGTCCCCAATACAACAACAAAAGTAAGAACTATAAACCACCTGCCTACTTCGGTTAGCAGTCCCCAATACAACAACAAAAGTAAGAACTATAAACCACCTGCATACTTCGGTTAGCAGTCCCCAATACAACAACAAAAGTAAGAACTATAAATCACCTGCATACTTCGGTTAGCAGTCCCGAATACATCAACAAAAGTAAGAACTATAAACCACCTGCATACTTCGGTTAGCAGTCTCGAATACATCAACAAAAGTAAGAACTATAAACCACCTGCATACTTCGGTTAGCAGTCCCCAATACAACAACAAAAGTAAGAACTATAAACCACCTGCATACTTCGGTTAGCAGTCCCGAATACAACAACAAAAGTAAGAACTATAAACCACCTGCATACTTCGGTTAGCAGTCCCCAATACAACAACAAAAGTAAGTACTATAAACCACCTGCATACTTCGGTTAGCAGTCCCCAATACAACAACAAAAGTAAGAACTATAAACCACCTGCATACTTTGGTTAGCAGTCCCCAATACAACAACAAAAGTAAGAACTATAAACCACCTGCATACTTCGGTTAGCAGTCCCCAATACAACAACAAAAGTAAGTACTATAAACCACCTGCATACTTCGGTTAGCAGTCCCCAATACATCAACAAAAGTAAGAACTATAAATCACCTGCATACTTCGGTTAGCAGTCCCCAATACAATAACAAAAGTAAGAACTATAAACCACCTGCATACTTTGGTTAGCACTCCCCAATACACCAACAAAAGTAAGAACTTTAAACCACCTGCATACTTCGGTAAGCAGTCCCCAATACACCAACAAAAGTAAGAACTATATAATAAACCACCTGCATACTTCGGTTAGCAGTCCCCAATACAACAACAAAAGTAAGAACTATAAACCACCTGCCTACTTTGGTTGGCAGTCCCCAATACAACAACAAAAGTAAGAACTATAAACCACCTGCATACTTTGGTTAGCAGTCCCCAATACAACAACAAAAGTAAGAACTATAAACCACCTGCATACTTCGGTTAGCAGTCCCCAATACAACAACAAAAGTAAGAACTATAAACCACCTGCATACTTTGGTTAGCAGTCCCCAATACAACAACAAAAGTAAGAACTATAAACCACCTGCATACTTCGGTTAGCAGTCCCCAATACAACAACAAAAGTAAGAACTATAAATCACCTGCATACTTCGGTTAGCAGTCCCCAATACAACAACAAAAGTAAGAACTATAAACCACCTGCATACTTCGGTTAGCAGTCCCCAATACAACAACAAAAGTAAGTACTATAAACCACCTGCATACTTCGGTTAGCAGTCCCCAATACAACAACAAAAGTAAGTACTATAAACCACCTGCATACTTTGGTTAGCACTCCCCAATACAACAACAAAAGTAAGTACTATAAACCACCCGCCTATTTTCAAAATGTTCCCTGTAACTAAAAAACAAAGAGAAAGCCCTTTCATTTTTATTACAGCAGGTAGCTTGATTAAAATTTAAAAACGTAAAATTAAAATAAACACCTTCTGATTCGACGTCCGATTCCATTCTAAATATGGTGAATTCAAATTTGTTTGTTTGTACGGTGTTTGTATGGTGTGTTTGTATGGTGTTTGTATGGTGTTTGTGTAGGTGTTTGTATGGTGTTTGTGTAGGTGTTTGTAGGTGTTTGTATGGTGTTTTTTGTATGGTGTTTGTACGGTGTTTGTATGGTGTTTGTATGGTGTTTGTAGGTGTTTAGATGGTGTTTAGATGGTGTTTGTAAGGTGTGTGTATGGTGTGTGTATGGTGTTTGTATGGTGTTTTTTGTATGGTGTTTGTAGGTGTTTGTACGGTGTTTGTATGGTGTTTGTATGGTGTTTGGATGGTGTTTGTAAGGTGTTTGTATGGTGTTTGTAGGAGTTTGTAGGAGTTTGTAGGTGTTTGTATGGTGTTTGTATGGTGTTTGTAGTATGGTGTTTGTATGGTGTGTTGTACGGTGTTTGTATGGTATTTGTAGGTGTTTGTAGGTGTTTGTACGGTGTGTTTGTAAGGTGTTTGTATGGTGTTTGTATGGTGTTTGTATGGTGTTTGTACGTTGTTTGTAGGGTGTTTGTATGGTGTTTGTACGGTGTTTGTATGGTGTTTGTATGGTGTTTGTACGGTGTTCGTACGTGTTTGTACGGTGTTTGTACGGTGTTTGTATGGTGTTTGTATGGTGTTTGTACGGTGTTTGTATGGTGTTTGTATGGAGTTTGTATGGTGTTTGTATGGTGTTTGACGTCATTTGCAACACATGTAAGGTTATATGACGGTAGTTTTGGTGGTGGAGGCAAACCACCCACTTTTCCTGGGTAGAACTAGTACTGAATACCTCCCGCCATCCGTAAGAATTGACACTTCCTCACTGTGGGAGTCGAACCCGCAGCGGTGAGAGGCGAGAATGTTTACAACGCAACGTCATTAACCACTCGGCCACGGAGATTTTAGGCCTGATCAAATCAGTGATTTTAATTGATACAATATTTTTATCTTGAATTGGAATACAGGTATAATAAATTGTTTAAATTCTTCCAGGAAAAGCCCTATGTACCCATTTAAAAGTGTATCTTCTTGGACTGTGAAATGCTGGATTTCAGATTCCGGTTTGATTGATTGATAGATTATGAAATTGAGGGCACGTTTATTTAAGAACTGATTCACAAATTTTCAGCATTTATGCTTTTTTTGAATGCCGAATGGCAAATTCCATGAAGTGTGGTAAATAGGTCATTCACTACCGGCATACAAACTGCATAAAAGCCAAAACTTGTAAATAACACAATAAGGACACTTAGACTTGTCTTGACCTTGGCCAGTAGGACTTAAAATATTGATCGAATTATTAAATTAAATGCCTCCTCAGCCATAAGTAATTTACATCACATCCTACCATTCAGAGGATACCAGCTTGTCTCTATAAAAACTATTATTTTTATTCAAATTTCTTGTATTAAACTGACCTAATATCCTCCTGTTGACTTTTGACCTTGGACTGAAACCATGACAACCGTTCTATCAGTTCCTCACGTTCACGGTTGGCGTGAGACAGACTGTCTCTCAGATGATCCTCATTGTGCTCTGACTAAATACAGATGACATATTTATACGTGTACATATAAATCACTTTTAGGTAATAAAGAAACGTAAGTATACATACAATGAAACATTTCTTAAAAAGTAGCAATTTTATGAAAAAAGCAGTTATTTTGTTAATATATTATTGATGCATGTTTCTTTGATTGTCATATTTAAATGTAAATCTAAGTTTTCTGTAGAGGAAAGATGCCAACCCATATTTTTGATTTTGTCATTATCAAATCTCGCTCTCGTTTTACGCGAGATTTAAATCTCAGGGAGCCACCCGCCATCTCGTCCCAAAGTACATGCATTGTAAAAGTTGAGCGAGTGCACTTTTAAGTTAAATTTAGAATGAATCAATGAAAAAAACACAAATAAAAAGTTGAGCATGAAAATGAAAGTATTTATGAATCATTTAAGACAAATGAGCGATCAAATTAATACATAATTCTTGTCCCGGTGTAAATACATTGCCCGATTACATTGGTTATTCTTGAAAGAAAAAATACAGTGAAAAAATAATTTTAGTGCACCCCCTCTCCCCTCCCACACACCCTACTTTTTGATGATGCGTTTGGTGTGTGGACTGAGGTGCCAGTGGGAGCAGCATGAACCATAGTTATGGTGTAAGAATAAAGAAAAACAGCACGGACAAATGAACACATTTTTTATATAAATAGAGCTTGGGTTTTAAGTGTGTTTGTGTTGGGGGATGGGATAAGTAAGGGGATAGCGTGTCGTAATATGGTTGAGACATGAATAAGGCTTATACGCCACAGTTTACATGCAAATCATGATTGATCTGCCTTTATTCCACATTTTATAAGCCATCATATTTTTAATCATAATTTGGGTTCCATGCATAGGAACCGAGCCCATGCGTCATAGGAACCAAGCCCAGGGGTCATAGAAACCGAGCCCAGGGGGCATAGGAACCAAAATAACTTATGCAGTACTTTACATAATACTACAAGAAAGCTCATGGCCAAATATGGCTGAGCTAAGACACGAAATGTAAGAGATATAGACCTGTAAAGTTTTTAACACAGCTTACATGCGAAACTTGTTGTGCAGTGGGACGGCGATGCTGACGTGATTACATAAGCTCTTTTATTCTTCGAAAAATGTATTGAACAATTAAAATTTCTGGAAATGGAAAAATATTTAAGTTATTAAAGACCCAGAAATAAGACCTCAATTTACTAAATTTAGAGTAAGTGTGCACCGTCTTGAGAATGAAGCTGGATTATATTAAAATGTTGCTGTAGAACATGTACAACATGTAATCTTAATGAGATAGAAGATGAGAATTATTTCATGCTATCATCTATATAACAAGAGGTTTATGACCTTGAAACACTCTCCTGAAGATCTGAACAGCTAGATCTTGGAACAGTATGGTAACTTTCTATACGTTTGTCAGTATTAAAAGGGAATGTGTTTGTTAATCATTAAACAATACAAGTGTTTTTGTGGCCATGTTTGGAGGAGGCATGTTTGAAGTCCAAGCAGCCCTTACAGTTGTCCGAGTAATTTTATTTTCAATATTTATCAAATGAAATTCATTTGAAAATCAGGTGATGTGATTTACAAACTTCGTCAGATCCTTGGTCATAATCACTTTCATACAATCTTTATTAAATTTGTTAAAAAGTTTATCAAAAGAGGTTACTACGCCTTGCACAACAAGTTAGAGAAACTCCATTTTGCGGCGAATCAAAAGTTTGTCTGTGCTGTACCGTCTTGACATTTCTCGCCCCGTTGAAAATGACAAGCGTTTACCTGTACATGATCAATTTAAAGCGCATCGAGACTCTGATCAAATGTGGCCTTTTGAGGACCTGCTTGATCAGTTCCGACTGACCAGATATGTGCCAGCGTAAAACTGTTGGCCAATGAAAACTAAACGTCACCAGATTGACCTGTCAAACTGCATGTCAAACATTTGTTTTGCCCTCATTGTTTCTGCTCGGCACCGTGTTACTGTTTTAGAATTTCATGCCGCATAGTGAAATGACTTTTTGAAAGAATTGGGTAGCGAGAAAAAAACTGACATTAAGGTGGATTTGAGCGGTGTGCCTTGACCTTTATTTGTATGCAATGGGATATGACTTTTTTTTTACTCTGTGAAGAAATTCTGAAACTGTCACGATTTTCTGTAATGCGCATCAGCTTTTTGGACATGGAACTATGAGTTTTTGCAACATTAATTTAGGCTTGGACTGTAGGCAGACGTGTAATATAAACGGGTCCTGATAAAAGTACCTCGAGGAAATGTACCACCACTTTCGGTCATCTGTTTTATTAATCCGAGCCTTCTCTGACCTTACCGAGTTTGACATTTTATCTGGCTGTGTACATAAAAAGCCACAAAAGCCACACACAAAAATGGCGAGGTCGTGATGTACACAAACAATACTAGTAAGTCGGGTCGAATGTACATTTTATACACTGAGTGTAGTTGGTTACAAGCATTTCCCCCAGCCGGGTCAAAACTGATTGAGCAGCGTCTCATAAGGTGAACCGTCGATCGAGGTCAGTGGTGTGCGGAAATGTCTTTGATGTCGTTGCTGACTTCGCTCGTCACAAAATAGGAATTCTCTAACTTGTTATGCAAGGCGTAGTATGACCCTATCATTTTGCAACGTACTGCATGTTTAGTGGTTGACCCATTTACAGTTCGCCACTATGCTTTCATCTTTGATTGTGCGATGACCGGACATATTGTGGACCCTATGATAACGTATACCTAAATCCTTATAGGACGGTAGCGTTTGATGTTAGTCTTTAATCTCGTCTTGTCGTACACTTAACGGTTTGTTCTCTTGTTGCTTGGGCTTCTGCCAAGTAACTGAGTACTTACTTTGTGACTTTCTAGGCTTTTGTTGTTTATATTATATATACATGATCATTTATGTGTTTTACTTATATTGCCTATTAATGCTGCCTTGTCTGTTAGAGATTATAACCTGGAAGGGATATCTTTATTTACACTGTCCCGTTTATTGGGATGACAATAGGGTAAGAGTGAGGTTTGGTGCACCCTAGAAACTGGTTTAAACCCCCAGCGGCCTTTTTTGCCACTGACCGTTCCAAGGCGGTAGCCCTATTGTCAACCCTTCTGTGTTCATCTGTAAAGTTGTTCTTTGTTTCTATGTGTGTTTGTGGTTGGCTGTCATCCTTGAATGCTACTTTTCCTGTTCGATTTGTATACTACTTTTTTTTTAACAAATGTAACATTCCTGTAAAGTTTCATGGAAATCCTTCAAATAGTTCCTGAGGAGCAATTGCCACAAGTTTTTCCTATATAACTCTGGGTAAACAAATATGGCTACTGGTGGCCATGTTTGACATCAAATAAAAAAAGTTTAGGACAGGACCAATTTCATTATATGCCAGTCATTTTGGTAAAGGTACCAAATCAATAATAACTTGTCACCACAAAGTTGTACTTTTAAAATCTATTTTTAGCTGCGGTGGCCATCTTGAAGTTCAGGTCGACCTGTTCTATACTTAGGACCAACTAGATATGAAGAGCAACAGTCCTGAAAAGTTTTATGAAATCCTTCAAGTAGTTTCAGATGTGAAGTCGCCACAAGTTATTCCTACATAATTCTATGTAAACAAAGATGTCCACTGATAGCCATATTTGAAATGAAATAAAAAACGAATTTTATTTTGGACCAACTTCATGTCATGTCAATCATTTTGATAATGCTTCCAAATCAATACCCTTATGTTTTTTAAGCAGTAGTGGCCACAAACTTGTATTTTTAAAATCTATTTTTAGCTGTGGTGGCCATCTTGAAATTTGGCCAACTTGATTTACCTTAGGATCAACTAGACATTAAGAGCCATCACTCCTGCAAATTGTCATAAATCCATTAGTTTATTTCAGAGGATTAGTTACCACTAGTTTTTCCTATATAACTCTATGTAAACAAGGATGTCCGCTTGTGGCCATATTTGACATTAAATCAAAATGTATTTAGTTTAAGACCAACTACATGTCATGCCAGTCAATTTGGCAAATGTTCCAAATCAATACCCCTGATGGTTTTTGAGAAGTAGTCATCACAAAATCCTATAAAGTTTCATAAAAATCTTTCAAGTGGTTTCAAAAAGTAGTCGCCACAAGATTTTCCTACATAACTCTACGTTAACAAAGATGCCATGGTGGCCATGTTTGATGTCGAAACAAAATAATTTTCTTCATTTACCAAAATATGTCATGCTGATTATTTTAGTAAAGGTCCCATATCAGCACCACTTAAAGTCGCTACAAACTGCTTTTTCAAACTCTATTTTTAGCTTTGGCGGCAATCTTGGATTTCACATCAACCTGAATTTCTGCTAGGATCAACTAGACCTTATGGCCAACATTCCTGTAAAGTTTCATTAAATCCACCCAGTACTTTCAGAGGAGTAATCACCACAAAAAATGTTTACGGACTGACAGATAGACGGATGACGGACGAAGCACCACGGCATAAGCTCTACTGTTCTGTGATCTTAA
The DNA here is from genome assembly GCA_037043455.1 of Cyrtodaria siliqua. Taxonomy (NCBI): domain Eukaryota; kingdom Metazoa; phylum Mollusca; class Bivalvia; order Adapedonta; family Hiatellidae; genus Cyrtodaria; species Cyrtodaria siliqua. The sequence goes on from JAWPHD010000148.1 coordinate 327,529, forward strand.
TTTCAATTAGAGGTGTCAAGCTTATGTAAATATTTTACCAATGTGTCTTAAGAAACAAGTTTATGTTTCTAATGAGTAATGGAAGTGAGAATGTCATTAAACCTAATAGACAGTTATACATTTATATGTTTTAAAATTAGATCAGCCAATCTAAAGTAAGTATACAATCATGGGAAGGTTATACCTCTCAAAATTTACGAAGATTTATAAAATAATATTATAGCATATACAGACTGTCACTTAGTCATTTGTTTATTATTGGTTTACTTTATGTTATGTTATGTTGACTACCGGTAATCAGATTCAAACTTTTCTTATTTTAGAACCTAGGAACTTTTGTTTTAATTTTCTTTTCAACTTTTATTGAAATAATAAAATCAACAAGGACCAACACTATGTCATGCTGATCATTTTAGAAAAAGTCCCGTATCAATATCACTTATAGTTTTAGAAGCAGTTGCTACAAATTTGTCTTTTAAAAAACTATTTTTAGCCATGGTGGCCATCTTGAATTTCCGTCCAAAATTTTGACAAGATCAACTACACATCAAGAGCAACATTTCTGTTAAGTTTCATGAAAATCCTTCAAGTAGTCTCAGAGGAGTAGTTGCCACAAGTTTTTCCTATATAACTCTCAGTAAACAAAGATGGTCGCTGGTGGCCATGTTTGACATCCAGTCAAAATGAACTTTGGTAAGGATCAACTACATGTCATGCCAGTCATTTTGGTAAAGGTTCCAAATCAATATCTCTTACGGTTTTGAGAAATAGTCGCCTCAAAATCCCATTTTTAGCCTTGGCGGCCATCTTGAATTTCCGGCCGACCTGAATTTTTGCTAGGATCAACTAGACATCAAGAGCAATATTCCTGTGAAGTTTCATGAAAAGCCGTCAAGTAATTTCAGAGGAGTAGTCGCAACAAAAAAAAGTTTACAGACAGACGGACAACGCACCATGGCATAAGCTGTGCTGTAACTAGCCCATTTCCAACTTTTGGAATAATATGTCCTGAGTAGAAAAGCAGTGCCATTGGATTTATTGATTTAAAAGAAACTGAAGTGTATTAATACCTTCTTCTGCCTTTCTTTTGTTTTTTTCTGGAATTCTTCTAAAGTGTCCTGCGCTTCAAGAAAATTCCGTAAAGCCTCATCGCTCTGTGTTTCCAAACTGAAATGACAAACAAGAACATAACTATCGTTTAATTGTTTTTCTATGAAATATAGATTCTACTCTCTCTTTTTTATGAATGAATGTGATAAATCGTGAATACACTAGCCATGCATTCACTTCACTTGCCCCTACAAAGTAAGCTGACCACTTAACTGCATTTACTCATACAGGGAGTACCTTAGCTCCACTAAACATTTTTTAAAAAAAAAATCCCCCCAACAATGAACAACATCAGAACAGCCATCTTTCGTATACTCAATTACACCCTATAAAATACAAACAACGAGTTTACCAAAGGCATTTTGTGATTTTAACTTTCCATTATCTACAAATACACAAGTGTAATTATTGATCAAACACTCAAAACTTCAGTCTTTTTATTAGCGTATATGATATCTGGCAGGCTTGGAGGTGGAGCTAATTACACCTGTACGATAACCGTGTGTACGATTGCATAATGATGCTAATGACACAATAGCCATTCAAATGACAAGACAAGTTGATCAGAACATCAATCTGGATGATTTGTCACATGTGAGATTTTTTACACAAATTATTGAGGTATTAAAGAATTCATTTTGTATATTAGTAATTGGTAGTAGGTTATCACTATGCTAATCCCTCCCATTCTTTATGAGCCCTCCTCCACACCATGATAGTGCCTCTCATTCTTCATCAGCCCCTCTTCCACCCACCCACTTGTTAGTACCGCCCATTTTTCATTTGCCCCTCCTCCACCCGCTCACATCTTGTTATTCCCTCCCATTGTTCATCTGCTCCTTCTCCACATCATGCCAGTCACTCCCATTCTTCATCTGCCCCTCCTCAACACCATGCTAGTCCCTCCTATTCTGCATCTGCCCCTCCTCAACAGCATGCTTATACCCTCCCATTATGCATCTGCCCCTCCATTACATCATGCTAGTCTCTCCCATTCTTCATTAGCCCCTTCTTCACCCACCCAGACCTTGTTAGTCCCTCTTATTTTTCATTAGCCTCGCCTTCACTCACCTACGCCTCAGTTTCCTTTCCTCATACAGTTCTTTCTTGCTTTCCTCAATTTCCTGCTGCTGTTCCTTACTTTTACGTTCATACTGTACAACTTGTCTCTGGCACATCTCATACCGCTCCTCGGCCTCTCTGAAAATACAGTTTACATTATAACCAAACTGACAAAAGCTACGATAATTGACCTTACCACATTACTTAAGATATTGTTGATGCCGGAGTATACTGACAATAGGTTTGTATTATAATCAAGTTGCATGTGCTAATGTTTGTTGGAGGTATCATATTGATTTGACTGGTTGAAACAGACTTTGACAACTGGCGTAATGTCAATTCATCCATGCACAGCCCTTCTGAAACTTTATTTTACAAGGCTGAACATTGGGATTCAGTTGGTCTAAAGGTGGCCTTGGACCCAAAACATATCTTACCCGTTCTTTCTTTTCGTGTTTTCTGTCTTTCTTACTTTTTATCTTTCATGCATATAACAAAACCTATATCAGCTTGAGCCCTGCACTTAAAAATGTCTGACAGACGGTGTGTTTTACATGAATACCTGAGTGCTTTATCCTGAACCTGTTTCACCACTGACCTTGACCCCTAACCTTTACCTAGCATGAATACCTGAGTGCGTTATCCTGCACATGTTTCATCACTGACCTTGACACCTTACCTTTACCTAGCATGAATACCTGAGTGCGTTATCATGCACCTGTTTCACCACTGACCTTGACCCCTAACCTTTACCTAGCATGAATACCCGAGTGTGTTATCCTGCACCAGTTTCATCACTGATACCTAGCATAATTACCTTATTGCGTTATCCTGCACCCGCTTCATGCATGATTACCTGAGAGCTTTATCCTGAACCTCTGTTTCTGCACTGATCTTGACCTCTAACTTTAACTTACGTGAATACCTGAGTGCTTTATCCTGCAACTCATTTTCTGCACTGACCTTGACCTTTAACTAACATGAATACCTGAGCGCTTTATCCTGCACCTCTGTTTCTGCCTGTAGACCAAGAACTTTGTCTTCTAGATCAGGAACCGCCTGCCGGAACTCGTCTAATTCATAGCTTAACTCGCGAACCTGAAAATATAGTTTTTTTAAATTTAATGCTACAGTTACTTTCAAGTTTCTATTTATCAAGGTTCAACAAACTGTCAACAGCTAGTATCATCATCATCGAGGCTCGCCCCAATCTACTTAGTTAATACAAGATAACAAACTGTCAAAGCAGGATTTGTTCCTTCAAACATGTTGTAATGCATACATACATGCCTAAAAACATCAACTATTTAAAATGTAAACTGATTTTTCATATTTTTTATGTTTTATTTAGTAGGGATGGGGCGACCAAAATAAACTAAATCATTTAATTGGATATCTGTTCATCAGTTCATCAACACAATGTTACGGTTAATTAGTGGCTTCTAGAGACAGAATTCACAAGACAGTTTCCAAGATGATAGCTGTTTTGATTTACATTAACGATGCCCACAAAACTCACACACCTTTAAGACCTTCAAGAAAGATTCACTCAGGCACCAGAGATATAGAAGAATATGGTGTGCTTTGTAAGGGTGGAACAAATTAGACCATAAAACTAGAATAGCTTTTATTTTCCAATTATGGGTCATTACTGACGTGTAAATCAATAACATTACATGTACATAAGTACAAATAATACATAAAGTTGTGAGAAAAAAACAAATAACTGAAAGTATAATATACTGAGGGAAAAAAGTTTAGCAAGTTTTTGTTGCACCCAGGAAATAATACATTTTTGGTTGTAAAATCAAGAAACTACTGCCATAGACAGAATATTTTATTAAACACACATCAATAACAGTCGAACATCTTAATGATGTAACGAATAATGAACATAGAGGTCAAGTCCGTAAAACCCAAAATGTCAGTATATCTTGTATTCAGTATTATTTCATCTAAAAGACTTGCTAAACTGTTTTGCCTCAGTATATAATAGTAAACAACATGTAATACAAATAGCAAGCACACTGACCTTAATTGACTTAGGAAGATATATAACCTATAGTGTGTAAGTGGTAAATCAATATTTAAACACATTTACACTTATTATGTTTATATAGCTTTAGTAGTTGCACTTATTTGGTAACATAGAGGTAGCAAACTGGGTTAATACATCACTATTAATAAAAAAAGCCATACAAATTTATCCAGATTCGACATATTCATAAAATTATTTAATTTTGCTGATGTATCAAAAATATTATGTTCGCTGCGAGTTATAAGCAGTGCATGTAGTGATAAAATGTATTTCATCTTCAATATCTCCAGATGAACAATTTTCTCACAGTCTTCTCTCTGCCGATATATTTTTGTATCTACTTATTTCAATTTCTAGTTTTATGTGAGCTTATTTTGAATTTTATAAAACAATTTCTTATTTCTCTGTTTTTTATTATCTCAAGATAAGGTTCTCTACAGAGGTTACTGTTAAATACAGAATAGGTACGAAGCTTTCCAGTGTTATTTTGTCTTCATATGACAGAGTATCAAACCAATGTACTTTGTATTTACAGATAACTTAGTTCTCCGCTAAACATATTTATTTTACATCGATTGCGAAACAAGTTCTTGCAACTTAGATTAATCACTCTCGATGGCTTCCTGGGTAGAACCAGTACTAAGCAATGAGGATTAATTATCTTGCTCAAGGATAAATAACGTGGCCGCGACGGAGGATCGAACCCACGACCTCTCGATCAGGAGTTCGGCGCTCTACCACTGGACCACGCACTCCACTAACTTAGTTCTGTTTCACAATTATAAATAGATGTTTTTCGTATAAAGCTGTGGTTGGTATTTGAAGATAATTTAAGAGGAAGTAGAGGCTTGAGACCAGCTATTTTTCTTTTTTTCATCATGTTCATGCCAAATTCACATAGCCAATTGGATTATACATACTGTGGACATTTTATTTTGTGGGCATTTCCAAAAAGACCATTTTGCGGGGACGTAAATTTGCGCATTTCTGATTTTAAGGACCTATCCTATTAAATAAATGAAGCACCCAATATCCATTTAAGTGGACCTGTGCATTTCACAAGTTGAACACTCGTATTCAAATTAATAAAAAAAAATTATTATCCGTAAATTTGCCCCCGATAGACTAGTGAAACAAGAGGCCCAAGAGGGCCTGTGGACGCTCTACTGGCTAAAACAGCTCTTATAGATTTAGATAGATATAGCTAGATATAGCTCTCTTCTCCTATAGATTTAACAAAGAAAAATACAATATAGCATTTTTCAACAAATCAAGGGCAATAACTCTGTTATTACTAACAAGATCTAGCTAGTTTTCGAAATTGTCCAGGATTTCATTGATATACCGCGCTTTGCACAACTAGACATCATACTGAAGCTTCCTGCCAAATTTCGTAGAAATCATACAAGCCGTTTAAGGAGTAGCGGCGACAAGAAATTTAAAATAAAAATGTCAAAGGGCCATAACTCCGTCAAAAATCAGCGAACTGGAACAAAAGCGTGATATGCACAACTAGACATCTTACCGATGTTTCCTGCTAAGTTTCGTCGAAATTCAACAAGGCATTTAGGATGAGTAGCGCCGACAAGAAATTTTAAAGTAAGTGTCAAGTAATTAAATAGATAATGAAAAAAAAATCAAAAAAAAATCAAATCAATCAAAAAAAAAAAAAAAAAAAGGAAAACAACAAAAAAAAATTAGAAAAAAAAAATCAAATCAATAAAAAAATAAAAAACAACAAAAAAAAAAAAAAAAAAAAAAAAAAAAAAAAAATCAAAACAATTGGAACAATTAAAAAGAAGAAAAAAAAAAGAAATACTTAAAAAAAAATTGCAATTGAAAAAAAAAAAAAAAAAATCAAATTAAAAACTAAAAAATAAATAAAAACAGCTTTTACCTACACAAGCTTAAGTAAAACTGACCCCCAGGATGGGGCCAAATATGACCAATAGGCCACCATTTTAACAAACTTGGTAGAAGACCATAAGCTTATAGCAAATGCAAAATATTAAACCTCTGGCTCTTGCAGTTTCAGAGAAGAAGATTTTTTAAGTTGTTCCCTATACATGTCTATGTAAAACATGTGACCCTTGGGGCGGGGTCAAATGTGACCCGAGGGTCACAATTTGAACAAACTTGGTAAAGGACCATAAGCTTATAGTAAATGCAAGATATTAAACTTAAGCTGTTGCAGTTCCAGAGAAGAAGATTTTTTTCAGTTTTTCCCTATACAAGCATTTATGTAAAACTGTGACCCCGGGGCGGGGCAAGATGTGACACCAGGGTCACCATTTGAACAAACTTGGTAAAGGACCATAAGCTTATAATAAATATTTAATATCAAACATCTGGCTCTTGTAGTTTCCGAGAAGAAGATTTTTAAAAAAAAAGATCCTATATAAGTCTATGTAAAACTGTGACCCTAGGGGCGGGGACAAATTTGACCCCAGGGTCAGCATTTGAACAAACTTAGTAGAGGACCATAAGCTGATGCTACATGTAATACATGAGAGCTCTGTGCCATGTGGTTCCAGAGAAGAAGATTTTTTTTCATTTTTGCCTATACAAGCATATGTAAAACTGTGACCCCCGGGGTGGGGCCAAATGTGACCCCTGGGTCACCATTTGAACAAACTTGGTAGAGGACCACAAGCTTATAGCAAATGCAAAATATTAAACCTCTGGCTCTTGCAGTTTCAGAGAAGAAGATTTTTTAAGTTTTTCCCTATACATGTCTATGTAAAACATGTGACCCTTGGGGCGGGGCCAAATGTGACCCGAGGGTCACCATTTGAACAAACTTGGTAAAGGACCATAAGCTTATAGTAAATGCAAAATATCAAACCTCCGGCTGTTGTAGTTTCCGAGAAGAAGATTTTTTTTTTTTTAAATCCTATATAAGTCTATGTAAAATTGTGACCCCAGGGGCGGGGACAAATTTGACCCCAGGGTCACCATTTGAACAAACTTAGCAGAGGACCATAAGCTGATGCTAAATGTAATACATGAGAGCTCTGTGCCTTGTGGTTTCAGAGAAGAAGATTTTTTAAAGTTTTTTCCTATATGTCTATATGAAAAACATGCAAAACCTCAATATACAAACTTTGGACCCCCGGGGCACGGCCATTTTTGACCCCGGGGACTTTATTTGAACAAACTTGATAGTCTAGGTGTTGGCGATCATTTTAAAAGAAAAACTGTTGAAATCTGTCCAGAGGTTCTGGAGACGAAGATTTTTTAAGGTTTCGACCACATATGGTAATGGCAGCTATCTTGGATGTAGCGCTGACCTAATTTTAACAAATCTAAAAAGCATTCATCTAAGGATCATCCATGTGAAGTTTGGTCAAAATTAGCCAAGCGGTTTCTGAGGTGAAGTCGTTTGAAGAAAAGTTAACGGACGGACGACGGAAGACGGACAACACACCATCCCATAAGCTCTGCTGGCCCTTGGCCAGTAGAGCTAAAAACATCAAATTGCCCAATTAACCATGGGTCATTAAACATAAACACATTCAATTTACAGAGATTTTTGTCTGACACCATTGCTCAACCTTGCTAATTATTTCCTGTTTATTCTGGTTATTGGTCATGCATACAAATAACGTTTGACTGGTTATTGATTTGTCACTCACTTTTTATGTCCTCTATCATAACCGTTAATGATGCTTGAGTCATTGAAAAAATACAAAATTCAATAGCTATTTTTTCTTGTTTTCAAAATATGATTTTTTTATTCGTGTTCCGTTTGTTTCTAGTATGTTCTTGTTGATAAAATATAACAAATCATTTCCGTGACAACATACAACTTGGTTCAATAGTTATTGACTAAAAGATGAGCACTAAAATGTAATGCGGTTCTGTACATTATGGATCCTGAACAAGGCCGTTTTCATTCACATTATTCAAATTTCTGGGCAGTAAATATTCGTGGGGATTTGATTTCGCACTTTGGTTCAACCACGAAATCCACGGAATTTAATCCCCTTTAGAATATTTATGATTTCACAGTATATCATTATGTAAAATAAAAATAAACTGTTTACCTTCGCCCTTGAAGACTGCAGCTCATATGATGTCTTTTCGACCTCATTCATCAGTTTCTGGTTCTGTATTAACACTTTCTTGTTGGCCTCCTTCAGGAAGCGGATCTGAAATAATATAATGTTATTTATTAAGTGATTTCATATTGGCCCAGTTATTGGTTGAAGGACGTCATATTGGCCCAAGGCTGAAGGTTGCAGGCCAATATGACAGTTCGAGGACCAATAAGTCTGACAATATGAAAGTACTTAATTAATGACAATTTTATTAATTAACTACCACAACAGTAGAATTTTATATTAATAAAATTATTTTAATATGATTTGCGTTTATTTACAGAGTTAATTAATTTCATTTGTAAGTTGAAAGCGCGCGCGAATGACGTCACTTAACGTAAATGAATGAGGTCACTTAACGTGAATGACGTCACTTGAGCTCGTATTGGCAAGTTTCTTCATATTGATCTTGTTTTTTCATATTGGCCGACTTCCGGTTCGTATTGGCCGAGTTTGCGTCGTATTGTGTGTAGAGTTTCTAGTAAAACACGATTAATATAGTTAAGTTAGTGATTTATATAACCATGTGACAAAATCATATATATATAAATACAAAAATATTAATTCTAGCATTCTAAGACCCAAGATAATTCTTACATTTTCAAAACTGTTTGTCCTATTCAACCCATTATTATGCATGTTTCTGTGAAATTTACCAGGGTTAAAATTGAATGTTGTTTAACGGCTTTTCAACACATTATATGTCCCATGTTCTTTTTGCCCACAACAGATGGCATATTTTCCTACCTGTCTACATTATAATATTACTGGTTTCTGTTTTCAGTTCGGGTACTTGCTGATTGGGTTTCTGTTGACAGTTCGGGTATTTGCTGATTATGTTTCTGTTGCCAGTTTGAGTACTTGCTGATTGGGTTTCTGTTGACAGTTTGTGTACTTGCTGATTGGGTTTCTGTTGACAGTTTGTGTACTTGCTGATTGGGTTTCTGTTGACAGTTTGTGTACTTGCTGATTGGGTTTCTGTTGACAGTTTGTGTACTTGCTGATTGGGTTTCTGTTGACAGTTTGTGTACTTGCTGATTGGGTTTCTGTTGACAGTTTGGGTACTTGCTGATTGGGTTTCTGTTGACAGTTTGTGTACTTGCTGATTGGGTTTCTGTTGACAGTTTGTGTACTTGCTGATTGGGTTTCTGTTGACAGTTTGGGTACTTGCTGATTAGGTTTCTGTTGACAGTTTGTGTACTTGCTGATTGGGTTTCTGTTGACAGTTCGGGTACTTGCTGATTGGGTTTCTGTTGACAGTTTGTGTACTTGCTGATTGGGTTTCTGTTGACAGTTTGGGTACTTGGTGATTGGGTTACTGTTGACAGTTTGGGTACTTGGTGATTGGGTTTCTGTTGACAGTTTGGGTACTTGGTGATTGGGTTTCTGTTGACAGGCTCCGTGTAGTTCCCGGGGGCCCGTTTGGTCACAGGGCAAAGAATAGGGCCACTGCAGATCCCTTTGGAGGGGTAGGCAGATGGGTAGAATCCCCCCAAATTCATGTTAATTTTATCATTTTTTGTTCATGTTCATTAAAGGTCTTCATCACGATCCCAGCATTGTTTCAGGTGCTATCTCGCTCGCATCAAAAGAGCAATGGCAGAAAAACAATAACGTGGATCCAGCTTAAAAGGAGTTTCTTCGATAGAATTTGCAGCAACTCTGCAGTTCAGGGTGAGAAGGTTCTACGCCCATTTTCAATATTTTATCTCGATGTACATGGAAGATGAGCCTGGCATGTTCATGCCTGTTAGGCGCCATGTAACCTTTTCATGTGTTGGTGCGCCTTAAAACCCCAATTTAATTAAATTCTGTCGACAGTTTGGGTACTTGGTGATTGGATTTCTGTTTTTAGTTCGGGTACTTGGTGATTGGATATGTGTTGACAGTGAGCGTCGCCTACCCCAGGTACTACACTGTCATCACTATTTATCATCGTTATTCTCAACTTAATCTATTACCGACCTAACCGGCTTTTATAAATCATAAATAATATCGATAAGGGATCGACTCCATTTAAGGCCAATATCATGATCGTATTATCGCAATCGCACCATAGTACCGTAGTAGAGACGGTAAAGACAGTGAGTTTGAAACCTTCTCGCCTCTCGCCGCTGAGGTTTAGAATCCCACTGGAAGCTGGAGTCAACTTGTGTAGATTTTTACGGAAGGCAGGAGGAATATAGTACTGGTTACCCAGGAAAAAATAGGTGGTCTGCATTCTGTTTTTTTCTGTACTTTGAGAGCATTACCCATACCGTAGCAATTAGGAATTTTAGCGAGATTTTTCATAAAATTGGAAATACAGTGAAACATTCATTTAATAAATGTATCTTTAATACTGTTTTCAGTACACCAAGGACAACAGAGACATTTAAAAATGTTTCGTTCTCCATACTTGTCACACTAACGCTTCTTCTTTTTTAAAAATAAATAGGTTTTTTATTTTTTTGCTTTCAAAATTGGCGAAAAAAGATATGTTTTGGCATTGGGAAAATAGCCCCAAAAAAAGGCTTTAAAACAACCAAAAAAGGAACGCAGGTGTTACATATAACCTAAAATGTGTTGAAAAATGACGTTAAACACCATTCAAACACCGAGAGGAAGCATGACAAGCTTGAGCATCACAAGTGTCAGAACAGTCAAATGTACAATACTGGAACCTGAGCCCGGTAATCCTGCCTGTCATCGTCGGCATCACTGTGTTTACGTTCTTTCGTCGACTCTGCAAAACCTCTTGGTTCAACCATCTCAAATAAACCTGTCAATCGACTCTTTGCCTGAAAACACAGACAAGCTAGGTGTATTATAATAAGAAATGTGGTTTCTAATATGTCAATGATGCATGTAAGGTCATATTGGAACAGACGACACTCCAGTAATATTATGTAACTTGCATTTTATCAATTATTCACTAGAAAGTTATATATATGAAGCAATTTTTTTTAGGAGGGGAATTTTTAACAGAAAAAGGTAAAACATATACCGGTATGCTTTTATGGGAGGGGAAGGGGGCCGAAGTTAGGCCCCAAAAACAGGAAAACGAGTGCCTTGATAAGCCTTAAAGATTATCATCCTCAAGTTGTAGGACAGCTGTCTTCATTGAAAATGAATAAAATTTGTAAATTTCAAAAAAACGTATTTCTTTTTCAATCAAACTGTTTGAATTCCATAACTGCTACCCTTGTTTTCTTCATATGGTTTAAGATCATGCATTAACCAATGAAAGGCAGAGTAAGGTATTAAGCTGAAACTATTGTATCCTATAGTGACACCTGTACTGCCAATATGCCACGAATGAAGTAATAATTAACTAGAAGAGTGTTCCAAGGAACACTTGTGTCACCTGTCATCAAATACGTTTTAAGTTATGGCCTGAGTTACGAGCTTGGTTTGGTTGCAAGTTAAAGTTTTTCATGAAAAGGGGCATAACTCTGCCAAAATAAAAGTCAGAGTTATTGGACATTCCTTGGTTTAACATGAATATATTTGTAAAGTTTCACTAACATCGGTCAAATACTTCCAAGTTTTGGCCAGTTATGACCTCGGTTGCAGGTTAAAGGAGCATTACTATGCCAAAATGAAAGTCCGAGTTATTTGGCACGTTACAAAATTCAATGAAGTAAGCTGAATATGTGTGACGTTTCATGAACATAGGTCAAGTACTTTTGAAGTTATGGCCAAGGTTAGGTTGCCATGCTACACAGGCGACACAAAAATAAATGTATGATGAAATACAATTATACAGGCATAACTTTTAGAAACGTTCAGATAAACTCTGCAAGAAGAAAACAAATTGAGTACTATGTTATACATACTGATGGTCTACATGGGGTACTGCTGGGGGGCTGCACTCTCTCAAACCCAGCGTAGGAGGAGTCCGGCAAAGTTGCCAGCCCTGATTGGAGACTCTCCCTGTCATCTTCCATGTTGTCATGCATCTCTTCTCCTCGTAGGTCCATTATTGGAGCGCGCCTCCGCGAGTCAGACGACGTCACTGATATGAGATCATCAAGATCATCCCTGCGGAGTAAATTATGATTAAGTTAAACGCATATGTAAATGGACCTAGGGTGGATATTTTTAAAACCAGCGAGACCAAACCCCAAAACTGGTGCGTCGAATTAGAGCTAACAACTCAATATTAATTTTACGCATATTCAATCACGAGTATTCTAAGAACCCTGTGAAACAAACTAGACTTTAAACACCTGGATAGAGTTTTGATAATTGGTTTTGTAGTCTAATTTGTGCCGTTATTTGGCGGGATAACTACTTTACATGAACAACTTGTAACTACCACCAAATCTTTTATGTAATATATTTATACTAATCCAAATTCCTAAGCACCCACTTAAGAAGATGTCAATAATATTCTTGTTGTGTTGTGTATTTCACGATCAATTAGAGATACTGCTGAACTTCAAAATAAAGAGTTTAAATTGCCTGCTCTGACTGCATTAACATATTTTAAAACTTTCAATAAATACTGAAAAGGTGATGGCTTGGAAGCAACAAACTCAAACAAGAGAGAAAAGTAGCAGACTCGGTTTTATTGAGTCTGTTCATGAGAGGTAATTAAGATGCAACAGGGCTCCTAGCACCAGCCTAAGCGATATTCTACTTGAAAGCAACACAAAATGGGCTTGATGATCCCAAAGGACCAGTAAATAATAACACTACTGATCTGTAGTCGGGGCGACTATTTATGGCTGCCACACAGCACTAAACAAACGCTAGTGTGAATGTACAAGTTGACATTTCTTCTAAAAACAAAATTATAACACTTATATATACAAATACAACTGGGTACAGAGAATTGTGTTAAGTACTTTGAATTAGTGCAAATTTCGATGTTTCTAGTTCTAAAATATGCCAACTAAAATTATTTTGACATCATGTTTTACTAGCATTACTACTACAAATGCGTTTGCAAAGGAATTTTCCAAATAATAAATTTCAATGATGAATTACAGCTACTTCAAGTTGAAACGATATTCAATTAAAAGGGAGATAATTTAGGATTGTCCGTGTTTCGTTTTATTACGGTATAGCAATAAATAGGTCTTTTTTTTTTAACTTACTGTATATATACTCTTATATAAATTAAGTACAATCACACATATAAAACAAGTTCATTATAACTTCAACTTCAGTGGTCTGCCCAGGTGGTGGAGAGCATTTGGGTAAGAAAAACAATAATATAATAGTGAATTAAATGTTATCATGGTTATGATGATAGGATTGCACAGCATATACACGTTTTATTTACATATATAGTTTATATTACTACCATATCATCCCTTATTTGTAAATAGTTTTATCTTTATATATTTATATTAATTTTTTATTAATACTTAATTTCTTCATCTTTCATCAGTTTTTGCAAACAATATGACCTATTTATGTGTCCACGTGCCGTAAAACACCATTCATTCAATTGGGAGAATTTACTTTGTTTTGCGGTAGGTTGGGAATTTTTCACTATCAAGCAAAGACATTAGAATAGCTATCCTGCCAAAAACAGCTAAATAATATCATCTAATATGTACACTGTTTCTATACCTACCGATGACGAGGTATATATAACTTACATTTAGAATCTCACAATATTTTGCTCCAAAATAAATTAAAATAAATAAAATGCCTCCCGACTTACCCTATTTATTCTGAACAATGATTTATCACAATATATCGAGGTAAACTGACATCACAGAGAAACTTTCAGTTGTATCATCAACTTATATGGGGTTTATGAGCTAAATACATGTAGAATCTCACAATATCTTGCTCCAAAAAAAAAAAAAAAATGCCTACCAACCTACCCTATTTTTTTAGAGCATGCAATAGGAAACATACCTTTTTTTTTTTGGCCTAAGCTAACTAAACTCATGTGAAAAGGGAATTCTATATATATATTTCACATGACATAATAGTACACGTTTCAATATACACATGATTTAACTGACAAAATTAAAATCGCAGATCTTATACAGGCATGTATATGATTATCCATTAAAAGAGATGTAATTAGCATACAATTGAATGTTGTTTAACGGCTCATCAACACAATATAGGTTATATAGAGCCGCCCCAGAGAGAGGGGAAGGATACATAGGAATCCGGGAACTGTGTCCCACCCTTATTATCGAATAGATTCCTATGGTTCGGAGGATAGACCGATACACGGGACTGCCAGGTTTACATCCCCACCGACGGACTAAGGGAAAGGGTCTTGACAAGAACACACCGACGAAACTCAGTGGCACCACGGAGGACTGAACCCAGGCCCTCCGGTTACAAATCCGCCGCACTACAATTGGCATACAAAATGGATGTTTGACGTATGTCCAATCGCCCAGGTACAAAACGTCCACAATTCCCATAAAAAAATAACTCTATGGCAAGTACCTAGTAATGCGTTGACTAACCTATGTACATAATAAGAACCCTAGTTTGCATTATATTTGAAATACAGATAATCTTTTGAATTACAACAAAAAAACAATGCATACTCATTTTCCAAATTTGCTTCTGCTTTTGTAATTTTGTTGAGAGTTTTCTCAGTTTCCATCAATCTTTTTCTGATATCTCTAACATTTTGCATCAACAGGTGTGGGGGTGCTGCTTCTGATGAACTCATAGCATGGTCCTTATGCCTAACTCGCCTGGTAACTTCAATTCTCACAGATGTGTCAGCTTCAGGAACACATGCATAACTTGTGTTTACTGTTTTGTCTCGATCGAATGACTGGGCAAGTCTTGACTTGCTCATCTTGACTTCGAAGTTTGATAACGTTTTTGAATCTCAAAAGCTATTTTTATAAGTTAAATGCCAAAAGTATAGATGGCTTGTTTTCTATGAAATACTAGTTCTTTTTATTGTTTAAACTTTCTTAATGAACAGGAAACGTCGTGTCTGCGTGTGCTGGAGTCATTTCTCCTAATTTTTAATTGTACAAATGAATCGAAAGTAGAAATGAAACCGCGTTTGAGTTTTGTATCAAAGGTCAATGTCATTTATTTGACTGGACTACCTTTGATTTTAACAATACTGAATCGCTTGTGCGCTTTCTAGAGTTCAGAATCAATGTTAAGTTGAAAATCAAACGCCTGTGATACGTAGACTATATTTCTTCAAAACCCTTCAATAATGTAAAGTGTACAACTTCCTTTTCCGGTTTATCTAGCCCCCAGCCGAAGCTACCTGGGAATTCGGGGATAATTCTTGAATTTTCTCACAATGGTGAGCAGAAAATAAATCTCAAAAGTCAACAAGGTCTCCATTGAATAATCATTTATTATTTAATGTAGTAACATTTAAATGATGGCACCTTGTAATTAATGATAATCTTCGATCTTTTGAGGTACATGCTGTCGCGTAATAGTATTTTCCAACCAACAGTGCCTATATAGGTCTTTATGATTATCACAGGAAATTGTATTATAGGTTATTGCATTTGTATGGCTAAATATTACTTGGAACGAGTTGTTTTGGCAAAGAACGACGAGCTTGCGAGTAGTCCTGCGCCAAAGTAATATTTAGCCATACAACTTCAATAACCTTTTTATTGTATACTTTCATATTGTTTTCGATCAATGTTAATTGTATGACTATTACTTTTCATTGTATTGTGTTATTTTTTTAACTTTTGATGGAATTTCTATCTTGTCATTCATTTTCATTTTGTGTGGATGATTATTTTGCGCGAAAACTACGTCGACGTCATATTAAAAACGTCAAGCGATTTTCTAAAGTTTGTTTACCATTCGATAACGTTAAAAACAGTGGGTGAGTGACCATTTGAATTATTTTATCGATTTCTGCCATAAAAGAATGAAAAAAACACGTATTGCTTTGTTGACGCTATAGGAAGGATTCCGTAATTATTATTTGAAAGTAGTTCCTTATTTCTATTTCGCGGCTCTTAGCAAGCACGAGAAAAAGTTCCCGTGCAATATCATAGAATATTGCACACTTAGAATATTGCACACTTAGCTCAATGCAAACTAAATGGGACAATATGAAAGTATACAATAACTTTAAATATGTGTCTTCTGTTATTAATATGAAATGGGCACTACCTGTGTAACGGGCAAAGCACTTCGATCCACCCGTTTGCCTGTATTAAATGTCAATCTCTGTTAGAAAGGTTCCAGTACAATCTCTCTATCTTTCGTTAATTCCAAAACCCTGCTGGGGACCTTTCTGACATAGACGTGTGGGTAGAGTAATTAAATTAAAAGTGTGATTTTGTAAGTAAAGTACTGTGGATAATCTCAATGAATAGATCTGTGTTTTAATTTTAGAGAGATTCAGTGAAACTATGCAGCAACATGGCATTTTGTTAATTCTCTCGCATTTATAGAATACCAGATTTATTTATTATTTTTTCTTTTTGTGGGGAGAAGGTGGTGGAGGGGCATGATTATATTTGTTTGGCATTAACACCCATCAAAACAGTGTCTATTAGAAATCGAAAAGTAGGAGGATTTTCCCCCCACCTATACTTGAAAAATAGGGGGGTGGGAAATATGTGAAAACACATGAACTGACCGATACTTTTAAAATTTGCCAGACGTGACTGTAAACAACAATTTTACAAATTTTAAAATAAACTAAAATAATGTCTGCAACCGCAAGGCAAAACAAGCATGTCCTAAACTTATTTTCGTCTAAATTATTCCGTACAATCTGAAATCGAGTGATGTAGGCCCTCCCTGTGATACCTAGCGCCACCTAACCCGGGAATACACAAATAACGGTAACTCAGCTACGATTTACATGCTTAGTCTAGATCATCTGCGAAGCTTGGCTCGTTTTCAAGACAAACGTTTGTATTTACATTCAAGCGTTCAAGATGATCAAGACTAGCTCTGATAATCAGAATTTGTCTCCATTTAGTTAAAATTTACGGATTAAGATGTCGCATGAATATTTGTCAAAAATCGAATTTGTTTTTTCTATGTTTGTACGCGCGCCGATCAGCGTGCATTAGTTTTTAAAAAAAACAATGTGATCTCGTAGAAAATGGCGTGATTGTGGGTCCTAGAATCGACAAAATACCTAGGATGTTTTTACTATGTCTAATGAATGCGACGTACGTAGTAGTAGGTGGGTAGTGGGGGGAGGGAGGAGGAATTTTTTTCTTTCTGTTAAGCTGTTGTTGACGCAATTTCTTTTTTGTCATCAAATTCTACCTCCTGTAGTTTTTATCATTTTAATTTATGGATTTACCCTGCTTGAACCATGGTGCGTGATTTAGCAATTGCGTATAAGCATGATCAGTAACAGCAAGAAGGAACACGATTGATTTAGGGACCAACACTCCCATCCCCTCCCATCCTCCCACCAACACTCCCATCCCCCCACCAACACTCCCATCCCCCTACCAACACTCCCATCCCCACTAAAAGGGAGCTGCTGTGGGTCATGTTGTGGTATTTTAAAACACGCACTCCCTTAGAACCATTAATGTATGCTGGAAAGGTTGTGTAAAAGTATGCCGTTGGTCCCATGTGCAAGGAGAGCAATCTTTTTGCCCATTAAACATCTTGTGTGAATCGGTGATCCAAAATGCATGGAAACGAAGCTTCAGTGATGATCAAAATTGATTGTGTGCAGTATCTGTAGAAAAAATCTGTTCAAATTCTGCGGAACATGCCTTGACGCATGTATGAAAATCATTTGAAATGCATGTCATATTAATATACTAAGTGCTTTTAAAAACTGGATCAAGAGCGTTGAAGAGACAATGAGTACATGCTAATCATACGTACCTTCCTGAAATGAAAATTTATTAATACTGTTATGATGCGAAAAAATGGAAACGGATATATTCAGCGTCATTTCAAACGGGCTTAAGAAGTTGTTTTATACATTACTGAATTTTCTTACATTTGATTGTTATATTTCAGGGGTTTGTCAAAGTTGTAAAGAACAAACAGTACTTCAAGAGGTTTCAAGTCAAGTTCAGGAGGAGGAGAGGTAAGACATTAACTTGTAAAACAAAATAAAAAACTACCCATTTATACATTTTTTTGACAATACATTTTGTTTTACATTCTAGTCGTTGTAACCATGACATAATAAATAACCATGAAACTGCACATGATGATTTCATAGTTCAACTGATTACAGTGATGTATCTTTGACTTGTCTTTCGCTCCTATCTGAAGCAGTTCGAATGTATTAACAGTATCAATTAAGTTGTATAAATAGTGATCAAAAGTTCTTTACAGGACCCTTTTAAGGTTTGAAATTGGAAAAAAATGCGGAAAAACTCTCTCAAATCATAAACTCTCTCAAATCAAAGATCTCAAAGATCACACAAACCTAAGAATACTGGAAAAGTTTGATTACGGTGTCTGTCCAAAGAAAGCTATTTTTAAAACTTCACTGCAAAATCATATTTATTTACCTTTAAAGAGGTCCCTCTAAATATTTGCAAGAGATATATGAAAAAATAATAATTTTAAGCATCCCTTTATTTACAGTTTGGGGTGAAATGTCTCATAAATAATTGCCGCCTTCCTTTTGTTTTTGTTTACATGAAAAACGTTTTTTCTAAATCTGGTGTAGACCGGGTCCCATATTTTATCGCTTGGTTTGTTCAACTGACTGCTAAATGGTATAAAATTATTGTTTTATCATTGTAGAGGGCCGAACTGACTACTTTGCGAGGAAACGTCTTGTGATTCAAGAAAAGAACAAGTACAACACCCCAAAATATCGACTGATTGTCCGGTTTACCAACAAGGACATTATCTGTCAGGTACATGTATACTGCATAATTATATGGAAATTTTAATCGTTGCACTTGTTTTTGTGTACGTTGCATTCAGAATCTTCAGTGGCTTGCCAGTACAAGTTGCCTCGTACATACAAACAACTCTTCTTTCAAAAGATGCTTCTTTATATATTTGTTCAGCCCGATATCAGACAACAATGGCACACAGCTCTTGCTTCTACAGCTGATTGGTGGTGGTAAATACATCAAGGGAAACCCAGTGATTGACAGTGGGAATGTTGAAATTTTAACCCCATGATGGAGCACATAAAATCCATTTTTTACTATTCATTGTATATAAAAGTTCTTTTCTAGAATACATAAATTTGAAGAAAAAAATGGCATATGAAATAAAAATTTGAGATTGCAGTATGTGTTGAAATATTTGACTTGCTTGAAATTTTGATGAACTCCAACATCTAACACGATATAAATAAATACTTCTTGAAAAAGAAAACTATTATTTGGCAACCATTAATTTTATTCACAGTTCAGTTTGAAGCATGTACTAACTTTACCTCTGTGAAAAGGCTCAAAATGTATTGAAACTATATATTGGCTACTCAACCATGTTTTTTAATTTTAACAAAAATAGAAGTGGGAGATCCGGGACAGGGGAATATATATGTGTCTTAATCGTTTGAAACGCCTAAAAAAAATCATCTGATGTGTAAAAAAAACACTTAAGAGGCACACAAATCAGGCTCTTCAAAGTCTTCTGTTTTAGTTCATTGCTCAATATATACTGAGGGGGAAAAGTTTAGCAAGTTTTTTAGATGAAATAATACTGTATACAAGATATACTGACATTTTGGGACTTTACGGGCTTGACCCCTACGTTCATTTAATCGTTACGTCAGTAAGATGTTCGACTGTTATTGATGTGTGTTTAATAAAATATTGTGTCTATGGCATTAGTTCCTTGATTTTACAACCAAACATGTATTATTTCCAGGGTGCAACAAAAATTTGCTAAACCTTTTTCCCTCCGTATATATAATAGCATCAATAGTGTACAGTCCATGCACGTTATTGAAGTTCTTGTCCGGTTGTCCACTTTTAGATAGCATACGCCAGAATTGAGGGAGATGTCATCATCTGTGCTGCTTACGCACACGAACTCCCCCGTTATGGTGTGAAGGTCGGGCTAACAAACTATGCTGCCGCTTATTGTACAGGATTACTGATTGCCAGAAGGGTAAGTTGCTAGCTAGGACGACAGAAGTAAACATTAACTAATAGAACAACAGAACTAAGCATTAGCTAATAAATTTAAGTTAACTATATTAGATTTCATGTATCATCTGCTGAAACTGATGTATCTATTAATTCCGCCTATCTACAGTTTGAATTACCTTTTATTACATAACTGGCAGTCCATGCAGGTGTGCTCGAGTGTGGTATGCAAGCAGTAGCAGATTTTTTTTAATTAGGCGTGTGATTTATAGTTATTCTTTTTGTTGTTTTATTGCGGACTGCTTAAAGTAGAGCGGTATATCACCCGCCTGCTGGCTATTAGGAAAATCCCTGGTCAGGCAATTAAGGTGTGAATTGTAGAGTTTGATGAATACTAGATTTGTTAAAACTACGAGATTTGAGTAACTATCATTGAGTATGTGTTAACCTGGCCTTTGAGGTGAAACAATTGTAAAGCTTATGTTTTAGAATTATGTATAAACAGTTACTGAAGAAGTTTAAGCTAGATGGCATCTACACTGGTCAAGAGAAGGTAGATGGAGATGAATTCAATGTGGAGGATATCGATGGACAACCAGGCGCATTCAGATGCTACCTCGATGTGGGTCTCGTGCGTACCACCACAGGTGCACGTGTGTTTGGTGCCATGAAGGGAGCTGCTGATGGTGGTCTGGATATCCCACACAGGTATGGTTTTGGAAACTGTCGGTGGATTCAAATGACATGCAGATTCAAGTGGGTAGGGTAAATAGGGCCAGTTATTAAAGTTCAATAGGATTAATTGAAAACAAGATTGGTGTTATATAGATGGAGTTAATGTGGCTTTTAACAATCTTTCAGTCATATCACGACTGTATTCCATGCTGTAGATACATGAAATGGTACCCCACCCAGTCACAGGACTGGGCCGACCAATTCTACAACTACGCCTTGTATGCTGAACATCAAGCAAGGGAGCTAGTAGTACTATTTTTTTCGAATGACTTGCCGGGGATTGAATCCACAACCTTACGTATAGGAGGTGGATACTACCACCAGGCCACTCCACAATATGAAAAATAAACATACTTTTGGTATTCAACTTTCGAATTTGTATAAATGGAACGGCTACAGTACCATGATAGGCAGTATATTTGCCTCGAGTGTCGTGACATTTGTAATATGCCAATGTGGTTTACACTGAGACTGCACATGATGATTTCATAGTTCAACTGATGCCAGTGATGTATCTTTGACTTGTCTTTCGCTCCTATCTGAAGCGGTCTTAATCCAATAATTGTAGTACACGCCAGTGATAACAATATAAAAACCTTGCCATCGTGGAACTGCTTGCTGTGATGTTATGAATTTCTTCACCTGATTCTGATGAAGAGTATCAATACGAGCTTTTTAAATCTGAGCGAGCGATTCTGTGGTATAAATATCTCGTTATAGTAATATCAATTTAAAACGACTTTAAATGATCCTGGACTGTTCCAGGTCCTTATCTGGGATTCGCAAATGGAGCCAAATGAGACAAAATAATAAAAGTGGCGATAAAAAAATAACTTGGGCGATTGTGATTGGCAAAAGAAATATCCAATGTCAGTCATGAATGTTGTGTATTACTTTCCAATCTTGTCATTCTCTTTAATTTTCCCTTGTATAATCGCCTAATAGCTCAAAATTAGCACCTCTTATTTCCAAGTCCAGAAGGCAACACTTGTCCATGATGAGGTGTGAAATACACACATTTGGTGTCAAGTATACATTAGGCTTTAATTATAACTGACAGGATAAAATAAACCAGTGATCAGTATAATTCTAGATAACATTTTGTACTTGTATACATGTACAGTATTTATTTCGAAACGTGAAACATTTCCAGATTAATAAGTTTTATTTTTATGTTGTTTCTTAACATGATTTCTCCAGTACATGATTGTTACAAATCTCCATATTCAGTTTTGTTTTCTTGCCAAATAACTAGACAACAGTGATGACAATGAACTCTCTCCCTGACTACTGATGTACAAACAAGTTCTGAGTTGTCTCGGTCAACATTATGACCATCTTAGTAGATAAGACCATGCGCTATGGAGTTGCTGACCTAATTCCCAAAAATTCCACACATCTGCTTATATTGAGGAGTGGGTTTGTAGAGTTTGACTATACATATTGATGAAATTCTTCCTATGAAAATGAGTTTGTTTGCTCACCTTCTGCTAGGCTGTTCTACACGTGTCTCCATGTTGTAATGGTTAGCACCTTTGTTTAATAATCCAGGGATTATGCATTCTACTCCAACCAGAACCGAATTGAATTCTCAAAATGGTTACAAAAAAAATAATTACACATTCCTTCAGATAAGACTAAACCAAGAGCTGGTCGCTAAAATGCCCAGTGCAATACAGGGAGAATAATTTAACACACAAAAGGTTCTGTGTGTATATATATATATATATATATATATGGGGAGAAATATTTGTGAAATATAATTCTGCCTTGTGAACATGAATCTCTTACGAGATCCCAATTTCGAAAGTTGCCGTAGTGAGTTCAAATTCTCTCCCTTTATTATATACCTGAATTCACAGTATCCCCAGATCCGGCACCTTTCATTGTCACTGTCTCAATATAGCTGTGTGTGGTTGAACGCTTAAATGTGGCCCACTCATATGAGCTATAATTGTATGTATGTATGCGTCTATATGTTAATTGTGCCTTCAGACGAGTGTGTTATGATGTAGAGATACAGTTTATCAACGTGTGTTGCAACTACCTTTAATAAGGAGTGAATATATACGCTTGATTTCTGTGTATCTTGTCATAGCTAGGCGCCCTGCCGTAGTTCGTCCGAAGGTTGTCTGTCCTTGGTAGTTCACAAATATTTCTCCCCATATATAATTCTGCCTTGTGAACATGAATCTCTTACGAGATCCCAATTTCGAAAGTTGCCGTAGTGAGTTCAAATTCTCTCCCTTTATATATATATATATATATATATATATATATATACCATCGGTGGTATTTCTAGTTATGACCTTGACTGCACTTCAAATGCTTCCTATTCTGATACAGGAATTTTCTGCCAAATGATGAGCAACTGTTGTCATAGTAACTACCAGGATGACAAAAAATATCACCTACCGAACTGATGGCAGTGGTCTTGTTCAATTTAAAAGTTTCAGTATATCTTCCCACACTGGAGAGGGATATTTAGTTGACCATGAAAGTTTTCGAATGGACAGTTTGTCCGTCTGAACACTTGATCCGTTTTTGGGTTCTTTTTTTTTTTTCTTTTTTTTTTATTATTGACAATGTATGCTATAAATTTGTATTCTAACAGACGATTTCTTCACCCTTTATATTTCTAATGCACTTTACCTAAAGTCAAAAAATGAGATTTATCAAAACCCATTTATTCTTGCCCATATCAACTAATGGTAGATGTTTCACTGATGTTGTGGGGCGACCGTGGCCGAGTGGTAAACGTCTCTGACTTGAAATCACTTGCCCCTCACCGCTGTAGGTTCAATCCCTCAGGGGCCTAGGAATCTTTTTGTGAGGAAGCTATCCAGCTGGCTTGCGGAACGTCGGTGGTTCTACCCAGGTGCCCGCCCGTGCACAAAAATTGCCCGGGGGGGCACCTGGGGTCTTCCTCCACCAATGGAAGCTGGAAAGTCGCCATATGACCTTAGCTGTTGGTGAGACTATAAAATCCAATTCAATTCACTGATGTTGGGTGCACATACATGATGAAAATGGCATGATACAGACTAGAGTCTCTGAACATCTTGATGAGTGTCATTTCTGAGGTGTGTACAGGGAAGGAAATCTATCGGTAAATGCTGAATGTTCAGTGGGAGATGTGTACTTGATGGAAGAAAGGAGATGTGTTTACATAAATTTGGTATCTTAAAGTAAAGGATTAAGCCATATATTTGTATAAGTATTTAAGTGATGACATAATAGTTCTTACCCTTATGTTGGAACATCCAGAAAATTGCATGAAACTTTGCACACCTGAAAAGCACAATAAGATTACTATTTCGAGATTCTTGATAAAATGTCCATTTTTGTGTTGCCTGCCTAGAATGGCAGTCACTTGGGGATCGTGATCTGTTGTCCATCATTGTCTTCAGTCCACCACTCTGTAAACTGCAACCTAACACTGGCCTAATGAAACGATCGAAATTACTACCGTGACATGTGACATGTAAGTGTTACAAGCCAAGATTAGTATTAGATAGCGAAATTTATGTTTAGTTTAACGTTACACATTATATATTTTGAGACTGCACATGATGATTTCATAGTTCAACTGATGCCAGTGATGTATCTTTGACTTGTCTTTCGCTCCTATCTGAAGCAGCTTAATCCAATAATTATAGTCTACGCCAGTGATAACAATATAAAAACCTTGCCATCGTGGAACTGCTTGCTGTGATGTTATGAATTTCTTCACCTGATTCTGATGAAGAGTATCAATACGAGCTTTTTAAATCTGAGCGAGCTATTTTGCGGAATATATATCTCGACATAGTAATATCAATTTAAAATGTACCTTCAATTTATAAGAATCAATTATTTATTTTTAAAAAGGTAAATTTTTAAGTTAAACCTAGTTGCAGATCTGTACATGCCCGCCAAAGTGACCAGCAATCAAAAGTTAAGATATTGTTTATTCCCTAAAACTTGCGTCTTTCATTTGATTTTGCCCAAATATGAAAACTAGAACATCGAATTGAATAGATACGTTTCAGTCGACCTAATAAACAATTTCCAGGGGCCGTTAAAATTAGGAAATTGGAAGCATAAGATACATGTGCATGACATTTTACACGGTCATTGCCTTTGGTTGAGGAACCCTATTGCTTTTGGATCAGTAGGTCAAACATCAAGGTCACATTATAATTTGACTTGATGGGTGTATTATGTAGTTTGCTGGGCTCTTGTTATTTCTGCAAAATTATTGCTACAGTATATGATGATTGTGTATCACAATGGGAATCTCTCTGACTTCATGCTTGATGAATTGTGTACACTGATACTGATTCAGCTTTTCGTTTCTTACAAATCTCCATATTCAGTTTTGTTTTCTTGCCAAATAACTAGACAACAATGATGACAATGAACTCTCTCCCTGACTACTGATGTACAAACAAGTTCTGAGTTGTCTCGGTCAACCTTGTGACCATCTTAGTAGATTTAATGACCTAATTCCCAAAAATTCCACACATCTGCTTATATTGAGGAGTGGGTTTGTAGAGTTTGTCTATATATATTGATGAAATTCTTCCTATGAAAATCAGTTTGTTTGCTCAACTTCTGCTAGGCTGTTCTACACGTGTCTCCATGTTGTAATGGTTAGCACCTCCATTTAATAATCCAGGGATTATGCATTCTACCCCAGCCAGAACTTTCGCACTTAGACTGCACTTCAAATTCTTCTTATTCTGATACAGGAATTTTCTGCCAAATGATGAGCAAGTGTTGTCATAGTAACTGCCAGGATGACAAAAAATATCACCTACCGAACTGATGGCATGTTCTTGATCAATTGAAAAGTTTCAGTTTATCTTCCCACACTGGAGAGGGATATTTAGTTGACCATGAAAGTTTTCGGACGGACAGTTTGTCAGTCTGAACACATGCTTCGATCCGTTTTTGGGGTCTTTTTTTTGTGTGTTTTTTTACCATGTATGCTATAAATTTGTATTCTAAGAGACGATTTCTTCACCCTTTATAGTTCTAATGCACTTTACCTAAAGTCAAAAAATGAGATTTATAAAAACCCATGTATTCTTGCCCATATCAAGTAATGGGTAGGTGGTTCACTGATGTTGGGTACACATACGTGATGAAAATGGCATGATACAGACTAGAGTCTCTGAACATCTTGATGAGTGTCATTTCTGAGGTGTGTACAGAGGAAGGAAATCGATCGGTAAATGCTGGATGTTCTGTGTGGGAGATGTGTTCTTGGTGGAAGAAAGGAGATGTGTTTACATAAATTTGGTATCTTGAAAGTAAAGAATTAAGCCATATATTTGTATACGTATTTAAGTGATGACATTTTCTGTCCAGTAATAGTTCTTACCCTTATGTTGGAACATCCAGAAAATTGCATGAAACTTTGCACACCTGAAAAGCACAATAAGATGACTATTTCGGGATTCTTGATAAAATCTTGTCCCTTTTTGTGTCGCCTGTCTAGCATCGTTGTCTTTCGTCCACCACACTTTAACCTGCAACTTAACATTGGCCTAATGAAACGACCAAATTTAATTACTAAAATTACCATGTGTGATATAAGTCAAGATTAGCATTATGTTCGGTTTAACATTGTACATTTTGAGACTGCACATGATGATTTCATAGTTCAACTGATGCCAGTGATGTATCTTTGACTTGTCTTTCGCTCCTATCTGAAGCAGACTTAATCCAATAATTGTAGTACACGCCAGTGATAACAATATAAAAACCTTGCCATCGTGGAACTGCTTGCTGTGATGTTATGAATTTCTTCACCTGATTCTGATGAAGAGTATCAATACGAGCTTTTTAAATCTGAGCAAGCAATTTTGTGAAATATATATCTCGACATAATACCAATTTAAAATGTACCTTTAGTCTATTGTAATCAATCTAAAAAAGGGGTGATTTTTTAAAGTAAAACAAGTTGCAGATACATGTCCACCAAAGTGACCAGCAATCAAAAGTTGTTCAAATATTGTTTATTCCCTAGAACTTGTGTCTATATACTGGAACAGCGAATTTAATAGATCTATACATTTTGGTAGACCTAATAAACAATTTACTTTTCCAGGGGCCGTTTGATTTAGGAAATTGGAAGCATAAGATACACGTTCATGTAATTTTATAAGTTCATTGCCTTTGTTGAGTCGAGGAACCATATTGCTTTTGGGTCAATAGGTCATACATCATTGTGACAGGCGTATTATGTAGTTTGCTTGGCTCTTATTATTTCTGCAAAAGGATTTCTTCAGTACATGATGATTGTGTATCACAATGGGAATCTCTCTGACTTTATGCTTGATGAATTGTGTACACTGATACTGACTGAACATCATATTCAGCATTTCGTTTCTTACAAATCTCCATATTGATTGTTTTGTTTTCTTGCCAAATAAGTAGACAACAATAATGACAATGAACTCTCTCCCTGACTACTGATGTACAAACAAGTTCTGAGTTGTCTCTTTCAACATTATGACCATTTTAGTAGATAAGACCATGCGCTATGGAGTTGCTGACCTAATTCCCAAAAATTCCACACATCTTATATTGAGGAGTGGGTTTGTAGAGTTTGACTATATATATTGATGAAATTCCTTCTATGAAAACGAGTTTGTTTGCTCAACTTCTGCTAGGCTGTTCTACACGTGTCTCCATGTTGTAATGGTTGGCACCTCCGTTTAATAATCAAGGGATTATGCGTTCTGTACCAACCAGAAACGAATTGAATTATCAAAATGGTAAAAAATATATATATATATATATATACCATCAATATGGTATTTCTAGTTATTATGACCTTGACTGCACTTCAAATTCTTCCTATTCTGATAGAGGAATTTTATGCCAAATGATGAGCAAGTGTTGTCATAGTAACTGCCAGGATGACAAAAAATATCACCTACCGAACTGATGGCATGTTCTTGATCAATTGAAAAGTTTGTTTATCTTCCCACACTGGAGAGGGATATTTAGTTAACCATGAAAGTTTTCGGACGGACAGTTTGTCAGTCTGAACACTTGCTTCGATCCGTTTTTGGGGGTGATTTTGTGTTTTTTTACCATGTATGCTATAAATTTGTATTCTTTGAGACGATTTCTTCACCCTTTATAGTTCTAATGCACTTTACCTAAAGTCAAAAAATGAGATTTATAAAAAAAACATTTATTCTTGCCCATAACAACTAATGGTAGATGGATGGTTCGCTGATGTTGGGTGCACATACGTGATGAAAATGGCATGATACAGACTAGAGTCTCTGAACATCTTGATGAGTGTCATTTCTGAGGTGTTTACAGAGGAAGGAAATCTATCTGTAAATGCTGAATATTCAGTGTCCGAGATGTGGAAGAAAGGAGATGTGTTTACATAAATTTGGTATCTTGAAAGTAAAGAATTAAGCCATATATTTGTATACGTATTTAAGTGATGACATTTTCTGTCCAGTAATAGTTCTTACCCTTATGTTGGAACATCCAGAAAATTGCATGAAACTTTGCACACCTGAAAAGCACAATAAGATGAATATTTCTGGATTCTTGATAAAATCTTGTCCCTTTTTGTGTCGCCTGTCTAGCATCGTTGTCTTTCGTCCACCACACTTTAACCTGCAACCTAACATTGGCCTAATGAAACGGCCAAATTTAATTACTAAAATTACCATGTGTGATATAAGAGTTATAAGCCAAGATTAGCATTATGTTCGGTTTAACATTGTACATTTTGAGACTGCACGTGATGATTTCATAGTTCAACTGATGCCAGTGATGTATCTTTGACTTGTCTTTCGCTCCTATCTGAAGCAGTCTTAATCCAATAATTGTAGTACACGCCAGTGATAACAATATAAAAACCTTGCCATCGTGGAACTGCTTGCTGTGATGTTATGAATTTCTTCACCTGATTCTGATGAAGAGTATCAATACGAGCTTTTTAAATCTGAGCAAGCAATTTTGTGAAATATATATCTCGACATAATACCAATTTAAAATGTACCTTTAGTCTATTGTAATCAATCTAAAAAAGGGGTGATTTTTTAAAGTAAAACAAGTTGCAGATACATGTCCACCAAAGTGACCAGCAATCAAAAGTTGTTCAAATATTGTTTATTCCCTAGAACTTGTGTCTATATACTGGAACAGCGAATTTAATAGATCTATACATTTTGGTAGACCTAATAAACAATTTACTTTTCCAGGGGCCGTTTGATTTAGGAAATTGGAAGCATAAGATACATGTTCATGAAATTTTATAAGTTCAGTGCCTTTGTTGAGTTGAGGAACCCTATTGCTTTTGGGTCAATAGGTCATACATCATTGTGACAGGCGTATTATGTAGTTTGCTTGGCTCTTATTATTTCTGCAAAACGATTTCTTCAGTACATGATGATTGTGTATCACAATGGGAATCTCTCTGACTTTATGCTTGATGAATTGTGTACACTGATACTGACTGAACATCATATTCAGCATTTCGTTTCTTACAAATCTCCATATTGATTGTTTTGTTTCTTGCCAAATAACTAGACAACAATGATGACAATGAACTCTCTCCCTGACTACTGATGTACAAACAAGTTCTGAGTTGTCTCGGTCAACATTATCACCATCTTAGTAGATAAGACCATGCGCTATGGAGTTGCTGACCTAATTCCCAAAAATTCCACACATCTTATATTGAGGAGTGGGTTTGTAGAGTTTGACTATATATATTGATGAAAACGAGTTTGTTTGCTCAACTTCTGCTAGGCTGTTCTACACGTGTCTCCATGTTGTAATGGTTGGCACCTCCGTTTAATAATCCAGGGATTATGCGTTCTGTACCAACCAGAAACGAATTGAATTATCAAAATGGTAAAAAATATATATATATATACCATCAATATGGTATTTCTAGTTATTATGACCTTGACTGCACTTCAAATTCTTTTTATTCTGATAGAGGAATTTTATGCCAAATGATGAGCAAGTGTTGTCATAGTAACTGCCAGGATGACAAAAAATATCACCTACCGAACTGATGGCATGTTCTTGATCAATTGAAAAGTTTCAGTTTATCTTCCCACACTGGAGAGGGATATTTAGTTAACCATGAAAGTTTTCGGACGAACAGTTTGTCAGTCTGAACACTTGCTTCGATCCGTTTTTGGTGGGGGGGGGGGTTGTGTTTTTTTACCATGTATGTTATAAATTTGTATTCTGAAAGACGATTTCTTCACCCTTTATAGTTCTAATGCACTTTACCTAAAGTCAAAAAAAATGAGATTTATAAAAAAACATTCATTCTTGCCCATAACAACTAATGGTAGATGGATGGTTCGCTGATGTTGGGTGCACATACGTGATGAAAATGGCATGATACAGACTAGAGTCTCTGAACATCTTGATGAGTGTCATTTCTGAGGTGTGTACAGAGGAAGGAAATCTATCTGTAAATGCTGAATGTTCAGTGTCCGAGATGTGAAAGAAAGGCGATGTGTTTACATAAATTTGGTATCTTAAAAGTAAAGAATTAAGCCATACATTTGTATAAGTATTTAAGTGATGACATTTTCTGTCCAGTAATAGTTCTTACCCTTATGTTGGAACATCCAGAAAATTGCATGAAACTTTGCACACCTGAAAAGCACAATAAGATGAATATTTCGGGATTCTTGATAAAATCTTGTCCCTTTTTGTGTCGCCTGTCTAGCATCGTTGTCTTTCGTCCACCACACTTTAACCTGCAACCTAACATTGGCCAAATGAAACGACAAAATTTAATTACTAAAATTACCATGTGTGATATAAGAGTTATAAGTCAAGATTAGCATTATGTTCGGTTTAACATTGTACATTTTGAGAATGCACATGATGATTTCATAGTTCAACTGATGCCAGTGATGTATCTTTGACTTGTCTTTCGCTCCTATCTGAAGCAATCTTAATCCAATAATTGTAGTACACGCCAGTGATAACAATATAAAAACCTTGCCATCGTGGAACTGCTTGCTGTGATGTTATGAATTTCTTCACCTGATTCTGATGAAGAGTATCAATACGAGCTTTTTAAATCTGAGCAAGCAATTTTGTGAAATATATATCTCGACATAATAATACCAATTTAAAATGTACCTTTAGTCTTTTGTAATCAATTTAAAAAAGGGGCGATTTTTAGCTCTACTGATCAGAGATCAGCAGAGCTTATGCCGTGGTGCGGCGTCCGTCTGTCCGTTAACTTTTTTTTTGTAGCGACTACTCCTCTGAAACTACTGAATAGATTTTCATGAAACTTTACAGAAATGTTGCCCATGAAGTCTAGTTGATCCTAGCAAAAATTCATGTTGATGTGAAATCCAAGATGGCCACCAAAGCTAAAAATAGATTTTTTAAATTCAAGTTTGTAGCGACTACTTCTTGAAAACTATAAGTGATATTGATATGGGACTTTTTCTAAAATGATCAGCATGACATGATGTTGGTCCTTGTCGAAAATGGTTTTGATTTGACGTTAAACATGGCTACCAGCGGCCATCTTTGTTTACATAGAGTTATATAATGAAAACTTGTAGCGACTACTCCTCTGAAACTACTTGACGGATTTTCATGAAACTTCACAGGAATGTTGCTCTTGATGTCTAATTGATCCTAGCAAAATTTCAGGTCGGCCGGAAATTCAAGATGGCCGCCACGGCTAAAAATAGATTTTTAAAAAATAAGTTTGTAGCGACTACTTCTTGAAAACTATAAGAGATATTGATATGGGACTTTTTCTAAAATGATCAGCATGACATGATGTTGGTCCTTGTCGGAAATCGTTTTGATTCGATGTTAAACATGGCTGCCAGCGTCCATCTTTGTTTACATAGAGTTATATAATGAAAACTTGTAGCGACTACTCCTCTGAAACTACTTGACGGATTTTCATGAAACTTCACAGGAATGTTGCTCTTGATGTCTAATTGATCCTAGCAAAATTTCAGGTTGGCCGGAAATTCAAGATGGCCGCCACGGCTAAAAATAGATTTTTAAAAAATAAGTTTGTAGCGACTACTTCTTGAAAACTATAAGAGATATTGATATGGGACTTTTTCTAAAATGATCAGCATGACATGATGTTGATCCTTATTGAAAATTATTTTGATTCGACGTTAAACATGGCTGCCAGTGGCCATCTTTGGTTACATAGAGTTATATAGTAAAAACTTGTAGAGACTACTCCTCTGAAACTACTAGACGGATTTTCATGAAACTTCACAGGAATGTTGCTCTTGATGTCTAATTGATCCTAGCAAAATTTCAGGTCTGCCAGATATTCAAGATGGCCGCCACGGTTAAAAATAGATTTTCAAAAAACAAGTCTGTAGCGTCTACTTCCTGAAATCAAAATCAATCAGTAGAGCTTCAAGGTCATTGACCTCTTGTTTAAAGTAAAACAAGTTGCAGATACATGTCCACCAAAGTGACCAGCAATCAAAAGTTGTTCAAATATTGTTTATTCCCTAGAACTTGTGTCTATATACTAGAACAGCGAATTTAATAGATCTATACATTTTGGTAGACCTAATAAACAATTTACTTTCCAGGGGCCGTTTGCCGTTTGATTTAGGAAATTGGAAGCATAAGATACACGTTCATGAAATTTTATAGGTTCATTGCCTTTGTTGAGTCGAGGAACCCTATTGCTTTTGGGTCTTATAGGTCATGCATCAATGTGGCAGGCGTATTATGTAGTTTGCTGTGCTCTTGTTATTTCTGCAAAACGATTTCTTCAGTACATGATGATTGTGTATCACAATGGGAATCTCTCTGACTTTATGCTTGATGAATTGTGTACACTGATACTGACTGAACATCATATTCAGCATTTCGTTTCTTACAAATCTCCATATTGATTGTTTTGTTTCTTGCCAAATAACTAGACAACAATGATGACAATGAACTCTCTCCCTGACTACTGATGTACAAACAAGTTCTGAGTTGTCTCGGTCAACATTATCACCATCTTAGTAGATAAGACCATGCGCTATGGAGTTGCTGACCTAATTCCCAAAAATTCCACACATCTTATATTGAGGAGTGGGTTTGTAGAGTTTGACTATATATATATTGATGAAATTCTTCCTATGAAAATGAGTTTGTTTGCTCAACTTCTGCTAGGCTGTTCTACACGTGTCTCCATGTTGTAACGGTTAGCACCTCCGTTTAATAATCCAGGGATTATGCGTTCTACACCAACCAGAAACGAATTGAATTATCAAAATGGTAAAAATATATATATATATATACCATCAATGGTATTTCTAGTTATTTTGACCTTGACTGCCCTTCATATGCTTCCTATTCTGATAGAGGAATTTTATGCCAAATGATGAGCAAGTGTTGTCATAGTTACTGCCAGGATGACAAAAAATATCACCTACCGAACTGATGGCATGTTCTTGATCAATTGAAAAGTTTCAGTTTATCTTCCCACACTGGAGATGGATATTTAGTTAACCATGAAAGTTTTTGGACTGACAGTTTGTCAGTTTGTCCGTCTGAACACTTGCTTCGATCCGTTTATGGGGTCTTTTTTTTTTTTTTTTTACCATGTATGCTATAAATTTGTATTCTAACAGACGATTTCTTCACCCTTTTATTGTTCTAATGCACTTACATCAAGTCAAAAAATGAGATTTATCAAAACCAATTTATTCTTGCCCATATCAACTAATGGTAGATGGTTCGCTGATGTTGGGTGCACATATGTGATGAAAATGGCATGATACAGACTAGAGTCTCTGAACATCTTGATGAGTGTCATTTCTGAGGTGTGTACAGAGGAAGGAAATCTATCTGTAAATGCTGAATGTTCTGTGTGGGAGATGTGGAAGAAAGGAGATGTGTTTACATAAATTTGGTATCTTAAAAGTAAAGGATAAATCCATATATTTGTATACGTATTTAAGTGATGACATTTTCTGTCCAGTAATAGTTCTTACCCTTATGTTGGAACATCCAGAAAATTGCATGAAACTTTGCACACAGGAAAAGCACAATAAGATGACTAATTCGAGATTCTTGATAAAATGTCCATTTTTGTGTTGACTGCCTAGCATGGCAGACACTAGCGGATCATGTGATCTGTTGCCCATCATTGTCTTCAAAAGTTGCCATGTCATGTAAGAGTTTAATACAAGCCAAGATTAGTATTAGATAGTGCAATTTATATTCAGTTTAATGTTACACGTTATACATTTTGAGACTGCACATGATGATTTCATAGTTCAACTGATGCCAGTGATGTATCTTTGACTTGTCTTTCGCTCCTATCTGAAGCAGCTTAATCCAATAATTGTAGTACACGCCAGTGATAACAATATAAAAACCTTGCCATCGTGGAACTGCTTGCTGTGATGTTATGAATTTCTTCACCTGATTCTGATGAAGAGTATCAATACGAGCTTTTTAAATCTGAGCGAGCAATTCTGTCAAATATATATCTCGACATAGTAATACAAATTTAAAATGTACCTTTAGTTTATTGTAATCGGTCTAAAAAAGGGGTGAATATTTAAAGTCAAACTAGTTCTAGATCCGTACATGCCCGCCAAGGTGACCGGCAATAAAAAGTGGTTTCTTCCCTAGAACTTTTGTCTTTCATTTACCTAATCCCAAATATATACTAGAACAGCGAATTTAATAGATCTATACATTTCGGTAGACCTAATAAACAATTTACTTTTCCAGGGGCCGTTTGATTTAGGAAATTGGAAGCATAAGATACACGTTCATGTAATTTTATAAGTTCAGTGCCTTTGGTAAGTCGAGGAACCCTATTGCATTTGGGTCGGTAGGTCATACATCATTGTGACAGGCGTATTATGTAGTTTGCTGTGCTCTTGTTATTTCTGCAAAATGATTTCTTCAGTGTATGATGATTGTGTATCACAATGGGAATCTCTCTGACTTTATGCTTGATGAATTGTGTACACTGATACTGACTGAACATCATATTCAGCATTTCGTTTCTTACAAATCTCCATATTGATTGTTTTGTTTTCTTGCCCAAGTAACTAGACAACAATGATGACAATGAACTCTCTCCCTGACTTCTGATGTACAAACAAGTTCTGAGTTGTCTCGTCAACCTTATGACCATCTTAGTAGACCCTTGCGCTACAGGGTTGCTGACATAATTCTCAAAAATTCCATACATCTCCTTATATTGACAAGTGGATTGTATAGTTTGTATATATTGATGAAATCATTCCTATGAAAATGAGCTTGTGTGCTCAATTTCTCCTAGGTGGTTGTCCCGAATACCTTGAAACTTCACACATCATCACCATCAGCAAAATATGTGCATACTATAACATGTGGCTTTTTACCACATTTATGGTGTCTTGAACAAAAAGTTCCACAGGTGTCGGGACCGAATTGAAATACCGAAATACGAAATTTCACACCTGACCAGTCCTTCGGATGAGACTTCAAATTGGAGATAAATAAACGCTTGTATGCACACAAAAAGTTCTGTATATATACCATCAGTGGTATGTCTAGTTCATCATGACCTTGACTACCCTTCAAATGCTTCCCATTCTGATACAGGAATTTTCTGCCAAATGATGAGCAACTGTTGTCATAGTAACTACCAGGATGACAAAAGATATCACCTACCGAACTGATGGCAGTGTTCTGATCAATTTACAAGTAGATATTAAAGTCGGACAAGAAATGTAGCATTCAAAAGTTTCAATTATGTATTCCCACACTGCTTCTGGAGAGCAATCCAGTAAAACTATGTTGGGCCATTACGAGGGTCTTTCTGGTTATTGACAATGTATACCATCACTTCATCTTATAATTGTCCTAACAAACAATATCGTTTTATTGCAATTAACTCAAATAAGAGAAGTAATATATACAGTATGGTGTCATCGAGTTGGTTGATTTATATATCAAGATGGGCGAGGCGTTTCAACCAACCAACATATTTTATTTGTTTTGTAGCATGTCCATTTCAGCTGTGTCACACAGTCTGCCATACTCTCAACTTCCAATTACTGGTAGTTTAGAGTACACCAATTATTCTGACAGGTGTTATTTTCAATTAAATGATTTACACCGGTGCAAATACAAAAGGAATTTCAATGACCATGCTACAAAAATGAGGATCTTTTATCAAAATCTCATT
This sequence comes from Cyrtodaria siliqua, assembly GCA_037043455.1. Taxonomy (NCBI): domain Eukaryota; kingdom Metazoa; phylum Mollusca; class Bivalvia; order Adapedonta; family Hiatellidae; genus Cyrtodaria; species Cyrtodaria siliqua. The sequence goes on from JAWPHD010000148.1 coordinate 363,727, forward strand.
TCTGGTAATGTGGATTCTTGCCCAGGTCAACTAATGGGTAGATGTCTCACTGATGTTGGTGCACATACATGATGAAAATGGCATGATACAGACTAGAGTCTCTGAACATCTTGATGAGTGTCATTTCTGAAGTGTGTACATGAGTGAAGAAAATCTATCCTAAATGCCGAATATTCAGTGTAGAAATTGCATAGAAGACTAATAATGGATATAAGTATCCCACTACCTCCAGAAAGGGAGTAATGGTTGCCGGCCATGCTGCAAAAAAAAAAGAAAGGCATAAACAACTTCATCAATTTACCATACCAAAATCTTACGGTCAAGGTCGCTGTCGGAATTCAAAAGTTGAATGTTATTGGCAGTGGTGATCTGATTAACAAGGCCTGTAATCACAGTATTAAAAAACTGCTATTAGACGCCCACATTACACTGAATCTTACCAGATAGTCAACTGCACATGATGATTTCATAGTTCAACTGATGCCAGTGATGAATCTTTTGACTTGTCTTTTGCTCCTATCTGAAGCAGTCAAGCCTTTTTATTTTAAAAAAACAAAACATTTTTCCAATGTAACCAAATCGTAAAGTTCTATATTCAGATCCAATTCTCGTCCATTTTATAATGTTTCTCCTAGAATAAACCTGCAAATACATAAATCTTGTTCATTTCCATTTTGCAGCACAAAGCGCTTCCCTGGGTTTGACAGTGAGAGCGGAGACTTCTCTGCAGAGACACACCGTAACCACATATTCGGTAAACACGTGGGAGAATACATGAGGAAGTTACAGGATGAGGACGAAGATTTATTTAAAAAACAGTTCAACCAGTTTTCCAAAAATGGAATCACACCTGATAATGTAAGATTTGTTTTAACGAGTTTTTATACCCCCGCTTTCACAAAGTGAACCATGCCTGATAATGTAAGATTTTTTTTAATGAGTTTTTATACCCCCGCTTTCACAGAGTGAACCATGCCTGATAATGTAAGATTGTTTTAACGAGTTTTTATACCCCTGCTTTCACAAAGTGAACCATGCCTGATAATGTAAGATTTGTTTTAATGAGTTTTTATACCCCCGCTTTCACAGAGTGAACCATGCCTGATAATGTAAGATTTGTTTTAATGAGTTTTTATACCCCCGCTTTCACAAAGTGAACCACGCCTGATAATGTAAGATTTGTTTTAATGAGTTTTTATACCCCCGCTTTCACAAAGTGAACCATGCCTGATAATGTAAGATTGTTTTAACGAGTTTTTATACCCCTGCTTTCACAAAGTGAACCATGCCTGATAATGTAAGATTTGTTTTAACGAGTTTTTATACCCCGGCTTTCACAAAGTGAACCATGCCTGATAATGTAAGATTTGTTTTAATGAGTTTTTATACCCCCGCTTTCACAGAGTGAACCATGCCTGATAATGTAAGATTTGTTTTAATGAGTTTTTATACCCCCGCTTTCACAAAGTGAACCACGCCTGATAATGTAAGATTTGTTTTAATGAGTTTTTATACCCCCGCTTTCACAGAGTGAACCATGCCTGATAATGTAAGATTTGTTTTAATGAGTTTTTATACCCCCGCTTTCACAGAGTGAACCATGCCTGATAATGTAAGATTTGTTTTAATGAGTTTTTATACCCCCGCTTTCACAAAGTGAACCACGCCTGATAATGTAAGATTTGTTTTAATGAGTTTTTATACCCCCGCTTTCACAAAGTGAACCATGCCTGATAATGTAAGATTGTTTTAACGAGTTTTTATACCCCTGCTTTCACAAAGTGAACCATGCCTGATAATGTAAGATTTGTTTTAACGAGTTTTTATACCCCGGCTTTCACAAAGTGAACCATGCCTGATAATGTAAGATTTGTTTTAATGAGTTTTTATACCCCCGCTTTCACAGAGTGAACCATGCCTGATAATGTAAGATTTGTTTTAATGAGTTTTTATACCCCCGCTTTCACAAAGTGAACCACGCCTGATAATGTAAGATTTGTTTTAATGAGTTTTTATACCCCCGCTTTCACAGAGTGAACCATGCCTGATAATGTAAGATTTGTTTTAATGAGTTTTTATACCCCCGCTTTCACAAAGTGAACCATGCCTGATAATGTAAGATTTGTTTTAATGAGTTTTTATACCCCCGCTTTCACAGAGTGAACCATGCCTGATAATGTAAGATTTGTTTTAATGAGTTTTTATACCCCCGCTTTCACAAAGTGAACCATGCCTGATAATGTAAGATTTGTTTTAATGAGTTTTCATACCCCTGCCTTCACAAAGTGAACCACGCCTGATAATGTAAGATTTGTTTTAATGAGTTTTTATACCCCCGCTTTCACAGAGTGAACCATGCCTGATAATGTAAGATTTTAATGAGTTTTTATACCCCCGCTTTCACAAAGTGAACCATGCCTGATAATGTAAGATTTGTTTTAATGAGTTTTTATACCCCCGCTTTCACAGAGTGAACCATGCCTGATAATGTAAGATTTTAATGAGTTTTTATACCCCCGCTTTCACAAAGTGAACCATGCCTGATAATGTAAGATTTGTTTTAATGAGTTTTCATACCCCTGCCTTCACAAAGTGAACCACGCCTGATAATGTAAGATTTGTTTTAATGAGTTTTTATACCCCCGCTTTCACAGAGTGAACCATGCCTGATAATGTAAGATTTGTTTTAATGAGTTTTTATACCCCCGCTTTCACAAAGTGAACCACGCCTGATAATGTAAGATTTGTTTTAATGAGTTTTTATACCCCCGCTTTCACAGAGTGAACCATGCCTGATAATGTAAGATTTGTTTTAATGAGTTTTTATACCCCCGCTTTCACAAAGTGAACCATGCCTGATAATGTAAGATTTGTTTTAATGAGTTTTTATACCCCCGCTTTCACAGAGTGAACCATGCCTGATAATGTAAGATTTGTTTTAATGAGTTTTTATACCCCCGCTTTCACAAAGTGAACCATGCCTGATAATGTAAGATTTGTTTTAATGAGTTTTCATACCCCTGCCTTCACAAAGTGAACCACGCCTGATAATGTAAGATTTGTTTTAATGAGTTTTTATACCCCCGCTTTCACAGAGTGAACCATGCCTGATAATGTAAGATTTGTTTTAATGAGTTTTTATACACCCCCTTTCACAAAGTGAACCACGCCTGATAATGTAAGATTTGTTTTAATGAGTTTTTATACACCCCCTTTCACAAAGTGAAGTGGAGGCTATATAGGTATCGCGTTGTCCGTACAGGTCTGTCTCATAGCACATTTTTGTCATGTCGCGTCCCTTAACACATTTCTACTGGCCAAAGGCCAGCAGAGCTTATGGGATGCCGAGTTGTCCGTCGTCCGTCCGTCGTTAACTTTTGTCTCGTTAAGACGATAGGGCCTTCTTTTTTATCTGATCTTTACCAGATGGTTAATGTTAATGAAAGCTCGGACAAGTTTGTAAACCAGCCAAATCGGACCAGATATAGTTTAAAATGCTATATTGTGCCTCGATAAGACTATAGGGCGTTCATTCTTATCCGATCTTTACCAGATTGTTGATGTCAATGATAGCTCGGACAAGTTCGAAAACCAGTCAGATCGAACCAGTAACAGCGGAGTTATGGCCCTTGATTTAGTTAATAAAAAAATCTTTTATCTCCACTGGCCAAGTTCGAAAACCAGCCAGATTGGACCAGTAATGGTGGAGTTATGGCTCTTGATTTAGTTAAAAATGCTATATTTTGCCTCTTAAAGACGATAGTCACTCGTTTCATTGATGTTAGGGGCTGGCGTGGCGCAGTCGGTAGCACGGCGGATTTGTAACTGGAGGCCCCGGGTTCAATCCTCCTGTCGGTCTATCGGTCCGTCTTCCGATCACGTTAAAGAACCATAGGAATCTGTTCGATAATAAGAGTAGGACAGGTTCTCGGATTTCTATGTATCCTTCCCCTCTCTCTGGGGCGGCTCTAAATAACCTATACTGTGTTGATGAGCCGTTAAACAACATTCAATTCATTGATGTTATAAGAGCCGTATTAGCCAGTAGAGTGTCCACTGGGCCTCTTGTTATTACTACCATTTTTCAAAAAGGTTTTGGATGGGTTGTTCCCAAACTTCATATACACATAACAACTGATGACCTTGTGTCCCTCTACATCAGCTGTTGTTGATTGCCTAATTTATTACGGAATTATGGCCCATTGAATTTAAGAGGGGGTATTCATCACCTTCAGTGATAGTACTAGATAGCTTGCGTTAATAGTACAGGCATTGCTGGTAAATTGGTTCCAATTTGTTTTTGCAACAGGAACTGTTTCTGCATCATCAAGACTCGAGTAGTTATGTTACAGTGTATAATGGAAATGTTTCAAAACAACTTACTTGTCAAACTCCTGTCAACAGCAAACTTTTTTATTATGGTCTGGCTTACTTGCAAAGTTTGAAAATGGTTTACAACAAATGACTACTTGCCATTAAATATTTACACATTTATAAAATACTGTTTATTCCAACGGTTGTTTCAGATTGAAGAACTGTATAAAAAGGCCCACGCTGCCATCAGAGCTGATCCTGAACCAAAATCTCGTGGTCCACGAGAGGTGAAGGTCAAGAGGTAAGTTATAACTTGTGATCTTAAAAATTGAATTGAATTGGATTTTAAAGTCAACCAACAGCTAAGGTCATATGGCGACATCAGCTTCCATTGGTGGAGCTTCCCAGGTTCAACTCCTGGCAGTTTTCATGTAAGGGCCGGCACCTGGGTAGAACCACCAACTTTCCACAAAATTAAATCGGTAAAATCCATTAAAGCCGTGCAGTAAGGTATTGTTGCAATTAACATAACGCCATTACTTAGAAATTGTCTTCACCCTATTGTTGTGAAGATTGGAGTGTATTCACAGTAGGTTATTGTAATACAGTTGCATGTATGCTATTGTTTGTCAGAGATATCTTGTTGGTTTGATTGGTTATAAAGGATAAATAATTGACAACTTGCGTTGTGTTAATTCAGTATTTAATTAGTCTTAAAGTATTCGTTCACTTGCCTGTATGACTGTTGCGCAACATTGAATGTTTCACTAGTTACGAGCTTGCCTTAATGTCTGTCTAGCTTTGTTGATGTCCATGTAGAATTAATCCAAACAGACTTGACAGTCGGGTGATATATATACACATTCCATTGGTCTATTATCAAAGGTGCGTCTCTCATCAACAAGTCAATGTTTTAACAATGTGACAGTGTCCGAATCTCGAACATAAAATGATGTTCAATTTTGATTAAAATATGACTTGACCGTTTAGTTTGGACTCGAGGTCAAATGACCAGTTGTGAAGGCTATTGAGAACCCTGCCCAGTAATAACACCAGTAGTCGGCATAATTCTTCGAGAGAGATTATATATGTACATAGTGATGTTGCCATGTAAAACAAGCAGAATAAAGATTAGAACATTTTTACTTCCACAGATGGAACCGTGCCAAGTTGAGCAAGGCCCAGCGCGACGACCGAGTGAAACAGAAGAAGGCCGCCTTCATGAAGAAGTTCGAGAAAGAAGACGACGATTAAACGTGCCAGAACTGTTTATTTATGTGCTTATGTCACGCAATAAAGCGCTACGAAGAGAAAAATTAAATAATGCCTTTGTCTTCCTTTGCATAGTAAAATATTCTGTGGAAGAGTAAAAATTGTGTCCAAAAGGAAGAGATCATCAGAAATAAACACCATTCACAACAAAAGCTGTCCTAGTTGTGTGGAACCAAATTACACCATGTTACAGATGCAGACTTGGAAGTCCGTCTGCTAATGTCATCACTTTACATGTACAGCATGGAACCAAATTACACCAGGTTACAGATGCAGATTTGAAGTCCGTCTGCTAATGTGTCACCATTTAACATGTAAAGCGTGGTCCAACCAAATTACACCCGGTTATAGATGAAGACGGTCGGCTATTGTCAGTTGTCACTTAACCTGTACTAAACGGTATATACTTTCACTGTACTGCCGAGACCGGATCTCAAAATCTTCAAAAAACGAACGGTAGGACATTAAGCAATTTGGCCACAGTAGGAGTGGCTTATCCACTGGTCAGTTGGTGCTGTTTGTAAACAAAAACACTTGTAACATAGCTCTAATAGTTTTCCTTTGTTCTTGCTTATGAATTTTCATAAACCTGAATGTCCGAGTCTAAACCGTGCTGTAAATGCCGGTATATTTCAGCCGTGCTATAAACATGGTCTACTCAATTTTACGCGCGCACAGTTGTAAACTTTACACAACCTGTCGGAACGACTAAACCATTACCAAAACATCTTGACAATGCATTTTCCCAAAAATAAACAAAGGCGATTGGCTGTGTGATAATGCTCGGGCCATAGGCCCTCGAGAAGCAGTATAAAACGTATATACTCTAAAAATTATGCTATAAATGTTCCATGTGGTATGGTGAAGTCTATATCAGATATAATGATGAATAGAGAATCATACTCTGCAATTATCTATTGCCTATCAATAAGTGGAATTATAAACTTTGGAGTGTGTCCCTATTTAACTCCAGTAAAACAATCCACTTTTTTTCCACAAATAAACTTTTACAGAATTTCTGTTGTATACATTTATATGTTTCAAAATTATTTCTGGTATCTTGTTAGCTCGACTGATCAGAGATCAGCAGAGCTTATGCCATGGTGCGGCGTTCGTTCGTCCGTCCGTAAACTTTTATTTGTAACGACTACTCCTGAAACTACTGGATGGATATTCATGAAACTTTACAGAAATGTTGCCCATGAAGTCTAGTTGATCTTAGCAAAAATATAATTATTGTTGATGTGAAATCCAAGATGGCCACCAAAGCTAAAAATAGATTTTTAAAATACAAGTTTGTAGCGACTACTTCTTGAAAACTATAAGTGATATTGATATGGGACTTTTTCTCAAATGATCAGCATGACATGATGTTGATCCTTGTCAAAAATCGTTTCGATTCGACGTTAAACATGACTGCCAGTGGCCATCTATGTTTGCGTGGAGTTATATAGTAAAAACTTGTAGCGACTACTCCTCTAAAACTACTTGCCGGATTTTCATGAAACTTTGCAGGAATGTTGCTCTTGATGTCTGATTGATCCCAGCGGAATTTCAGGTCGGCCAGAAACTCGGGATGGCCGCCACAGCTAAAAATAGATTTTTAAAAAAGTTTATATAGACTACTTCTTGAAAACTATAAGTGATATTGATATGGGACTTTTTCTACAATGATCAGCATGACATGATGTTGATCCTAATCGAACATTATTTTGATTCAACATTAAACATGGCTGCCAGTGCCCATCTTTGTTTACATAAACTTATGTAGTAACAAGAGGTCAATGACCTTGAAGCTCTACTGATTGATTTTGATTTCAGGAAGTAGTCGCTACAAACTTGTTTTTTGAAAATTTATTTTTAGCCGTGGCGGCCATCTTGAATTTCCGGCAGACCTGAAATTTTGCTAGGATCAATTAGACATCAAGAGCAACATTCCTGTGAAGTTCATGAAAATCTGTCCAGTAGTTTCAGAGGAGAAGTCGCTACAAGTTTTAATTATATAACTCTATGTAAACAAAGATGGCCACTGGCAGCCATGTTTAATGTCGAATCAAAATAATGTTCGACTCAGATAACCATCATGTCATGCTGATCATTTTAGAAAAAGTCCCATATCAATATCACTTAATAGTTTTCAAGAAGTAGTCGCTACAAACTTTTATTTTTTAAAAATCTATTTTTAACTGTGGCAGCCATCTTGAATTTCTGGCCGATCTGAAATTTTGCTAGGATCAATTAGACATTAAGAGCAACATTCCTGTAAAGTTTCATGAAAATCCGCCAAGTAGTTTCAGAGGAGTAGTCGCTACAAGTTTTTACTATATAACTCTATGTAAACAAAGATGGCCGCTGGCAGCCACATTTAACGTCGAATCAAAACGATTTTTGATAAGGACCAACATCATGTCATGCTGATCATTTTAGAAAAAGTCCCATATCAATATCACTTATAGTTTTCAAGAAGTAGTCGCTACAAACTTGTATTTTGAAAATTTATTTTTAGCCGTGGCGGCCATCTTGAATTTCCGGCCGACCTGAAATTTTGCTAGGATCAATTAGACATCAAGAGCAACATTCCTGTGAAGTTTCATGAAAATCCGTCCAGTAGTTTCAGAGGAGTAGTCGCTACAAGTTTTCATTATATAACTATGTAAACAAAGATGGCCGCTGGCAGCCATGTTTAACGTCCAATCAAAACGATTTTCGACAAGGACCAACATCATGTCATACTGATCATTTTAGAAAAAGTCCCATATCAATATCACTTATAGTTTTCAAGAAGTAGTCGCTACAAACTTGTATTTAAAAAATCTATTTTTAGCTTTGGTGGCCATCTTGGATTTCACATCAACATGAATTTTTGCTAGGATCAACTAGACTTCATGGGCAACATTTTTGTAAAGTTTTATGAATATCCATCCAGTAGTTTCAGAGGAGTAGTCGCTACAAATAAAAGTTAACGGACGGACGGACGCCGCACCACGGCATAAGCTCTGCTGATCTCTGATCAGTAGAGCTAAAAACTTGTAGCGACTACTCCTCTGAAACTACTTGACGGATGTTCATGAAACTTCCAAGGAATGTTGCTCTTGATGTCTAGTTGATCCTAGAAAAATTTCAAGATGGCCGCCACGGCTAAAAATAGATTTAAAATAAATAAATTTGTTCTTGAAAACTAAGTGATATTGATTTGGGACGTTTTCTAAAATGATCAGCATGACATGATGTTGATCCTTGTCGAAATTTATTTAGATGCGACTAAACATCTTTGTTTATATAGTAAAAACTTGTAGCGACTACTCCTCTGAAGACTACTAGACGAATTTTTATGAAACCTCACAGGAATGTTGCTTTGATGTCTAATTAATCCCAGATTTTTTTTAGGTCGGCGGGAAATTCAAGATGGCAGCCATGGCTAAAAACAATTTTTAAAAAAAAGTTTGTAGCGACTACCATTGGCGTAGCTCTGCGTAGGCCCGGGCCTAGGCCTAATTTTCAGAAATAGAAAAATTAAAGATTCCAAAAATGCAATATTTCGTATATATTTGTTTAGTTATCTTTGCCCTTCTTAATGTCTCAAATATACGTCAGCACGCACCTAATGCATTCTAACATAAAACAAATTTCGGGTGGGGGTTGGGGGCATATCCCCGGACCCCGCTAGCATAATAACTTTAACTGCGGGCCTATGCCGTCAAAAAGGCCAAGCAACGCCCCGGACTACTTCTTGAAAACCAAGTGATATTGATATGGGACTTTTTCTGAAATGATCAGCATGACCAGATGTTGATCCTTGTCGAAAATTATTTATTCGACATTAAACATGGCTGCCAGTGGTCATCTTTGTTTACCTAGAGTTATATAGTAAAAACTCTAACTTGTAGCGACCACTGCTCTGAAACTACAGATTTTTATGAAACTTCACAGGAATGCTGATCTAGCTATCAAAATCTATCAGTAGAGCTTCAAGGTCATTGACCTCTTGTTTTAATTTATGGGCGCTGTTAATGTTGGCGGGCTCGACGGACATCTTTGTTTACATTTGTCACATATTGTAAAATAACTTTCCTGTCCTTGGCAGTAGAATGTTCAAATTTCATATATAACCTCCTGGTCATTGTCTTTCCTAATGCCAATAACTTACAGCCCTCCAACTGACCATGGGACGGAGTCTGTGTCCTTAGGGACACCGACTCCGTCCCATGGTCAGTTGGAGGGCTGTAAGTTATTGGCATTAGGACAGATTTCCCAACGCTACTTGGTCATTGAAAAAGCATGGGAAGCTTGAATATTTACAGCCAGCACGCTTCATGGCTGATCAACTCGGGTATATAAATTGAGGCCTGCTCTTAGTTTTTAGCTCTACTGATCAGTGATCACATGCCGTGGTTCGGCTTCCGTCCTCCATCCGTAAACTTTTTTTTGTAACTACTGAATGGATTTTCATGAAACTACAGAAATATTGCCCATGAAGTGTAGTTGAATCCTAGCAAAAATTCATGTTGATTTGAATCCAAGAACAACAAGCCAAATCTAAAAATAGATTTTTAAAAAACAAGTTTGTAGTGACTACTTCTTGAAAACTTGTATTGATATGGGGCTTTTTCTAAAATGATCAACATGACATGTTGTTGGTCCTTGTTGAAAATCATTTTGATTCAACGTTAAACATGGCTGCCAGCGGCCATCTTTGTTTACATAAAAGAGTTATTTAGTAAAAACTTGTAGCGACTACTCCTGAAACTTCACAGGACTTGCTCTTGATGTCTAAATGATACTAGCAATATTTCAGGTTGGTCGGAAATTCAAGATTGTAGCGAGTACATCCTGAAAATTATAAGTGATATGGATATTGGACTTTTTCTAAAATAATCAGTATGACATGATGTTGATCCTTGTCGAAAACTATACTAAAGTGACTTAATACTATTAACGGGCTGTTTGGTCTGGGAGTGATAACTACTTTTATTTGATAATGCAAGCAAACCGACACACACAGGCAGGAAAGATAACAAGAGGGCCAAGATGGCCCTATATCGATCACCTGAGTAATTGTCCTTTATCGAACTTCTTCGAAATCTTATGATCATATACAATCTGTGCAAGTTTGGTTAAGATTGTCCGAGAAATGTGGCCGCTGTTGTTTACCAACATTGATATAAAGACACTGACAAGGTTTGGTAAAGATCAAAGACAAAATGAAGGTGTAACCTCTGGGGCATGGCCAAATGTGACCCAAGGGCTACATGTAATATAGGAGAGCTGTGTGCCTTGTGGTTTCAGAAAGAGAAGATTTTTTAAGTTTTTCCCTATACAAGTCTATGTAAAACATATGACCCCTGGGGCAGAGCCGTCACCAGTTTAATAAAATTGGTAAAGGACCATAAGCGCATAGTAAATGCAAAATATTAAACCTCTGGCTCTTGCAGTTTCAGAGAAGCAGATTTTTTTAATTTTTCCCTATACAAGTCTATGTAAAACTGTGATCGCGGGGGCGGGGCCAAATATGACCCCAGGGTCACCATTTGAACAAACTTGGTAAAGGACCATAATCTTATAGTAACTGCAAAATATTAACCTCTGGCTCTTGTTCTTTCAGAGAAGAAGATTTTTAAAAAAATTCCTATATAAATCTATGTAAAACTGTGACCCCCGGGGCGGGGCCAAATTTGACACCAGGGTCACCATTTGAACAAACTGGGTAAAGGATCATAAGCTTGTAGAAAATACAAAATATTGAACATCTGGCTCAAGCAGTTCCAGAGAAGATTAGATTGTTTAAGTTTTTCCCTATACAAGTCTATGTAAAACATGTGACCCTGGGGTGGGGTCAAACGTAACCCTAGCGTCACCATTTGAACAAACTTGGTAGAGGACTATAAGCTTATAGCAAATGCAAAATATTGAACATCTGGCTCAAGCAGTTTCGGAGAAGATTTTTTAAATTTTTCCCTATACAAGTCTATGTAAAACCTGTGACCCCTGGGGCGGGGCCAAATGTAACCCCAGTGTCACCATTAGAACAAACTTGGTAAAGGACCATGATCTTATAGTAAATGCAAAATGTTAAACCTCTGGCTCTTGTAGTTTCAGAGAAGAAGATTTTTTAAGTTTTTCCCTATACAAGTCTATGTAAAACTGTGACCACCGGGGCGGGGCCAAATGTGATCCCAGGGTCACTATTTGAACAAACCTGGTAAAGGACTATAATCTTATAGTAAATGCAAAATATTAAACCTCTGGCTCTTGTAGTTTCAGAGAAGAAGATTGTTTTCAGTTTTTGCCTATACAAGCCTATGTAAAACTGTGACCCCCGGGGTGGGTCCAAATGTGACCCCTGGGTCACCATTTGAACTAACTTGGTAGTGGACCATAAGCTTATAGCAAATGCAAAATATCAAACCTCTGGCTCTTGCAGTTTCAAAGAAGAAGATTTTTTAAGTTTTTCCCTATACATGTCTATGCAAACCATGTGATCCTTGGGGCGGGGTCACCATTTGAACAAACTTGCTCAAGGACCATATACGTATAGTAAATGCAAAACATTAAACCTCTGGCTCTTGTAGTTTCCGAGAAGAAGATTATTTATTTTGTTTTCCTATATAAGTCTATGTAAAACTGTGACCCATCGGGGCGGGAACAAATTTGACCCCAGGGTCACCATTTGAACAAACTTAGTAGATGACCATAAGCTGATGCTACATGTAATACATGAGAGCTCTGTGCCTTGTGGTTTCAGAGAAGAAGATTTTTTAAAGTTTTTTCCTATATGTCTATATGAAAAACATGCAAAATCTCAATATACAAACTTTGGATCCCCGTGGCACGGCCATTTTTGACCCCGGGGACTTTATTTGAACAAACTTGATAGTGTAGGCGTTGGCGATCATTTTAAAAGAAAAACTGTTGAAATCTGACCTGCGGTTCTGGAGAAGAAGATTTTTTAAGGTTTCGACCATATATGGCAATGGTGGCCATCTTGGATGTCGCGCTGATCTAATTTTAACAAATCTAAAAAGCATGCATCTAAGGATCATCCATGTGAAGTTAAGTCAAAATTAGCCAAGCGGTTTCTGAGGAGAAGTCGTTTGAAGAAAAGTTAACGACGACGACGGACGGACGACGGACGCAGAGTGATCCCAAAGAAAAAGAAAAGTTGGGGATGTTGATTTCATTTGTATTTGCTTTTCAAAAACAATGAAGTCAGCAGGTTGTAAATCAAAAATTTAAATAAAAAGGTTTCTGCAAGATTTTCCCAAAGTATAACAACATACTTCCCATCGCTAATCACACGAGGCGGGCTATCAAAATCAATCGGTAGAGCTTCAAGGTCAGTGACCTCATTTATTTGTATAGCATTGCTATATTGAGGGTAAGAATAGCTTAACAACACTGTAATTTAATGAAGAAATATATGTTCATAATTTAGCTTTTGAATACAAAACTTATCTGGTATGCTTAATTGTTTTTAGACCAAAAATCGGAGCACAACACAATAAATATACAACATTAATGTTGTGTGCTGGTCACAAATGCTTTATTGGGTGGGCCTCATAATCTGAAAAAAAACTGAATATCACTCTGCTCAAGAAATTGTATGGCTAACAGTGATTTTGATCTACTTGTTTTGTTTGTATGATGTAACGTCGTCTTGAAATTCTCGCGCATAGTGGCGTAAAACTTGCTTGAATCATTGGAAAAAACGTTGTTCTGTTTTTAGCTCGACTGATCAGAGATCAGCAGAGCTTATGCCGTGGTGCGGCGTCCGTCGTCCGTCTGTCCGTAAACTTTTATTTGTAGCGACAACTGCTCTGAAACTACTGGATGGATATTCATGAAACTTTACAGAAATGTTGCCCATAAAGTTAGTTGATCCTAGCAAAAATTCATGTTGATGTGAAATCCAAGATGGCCGCCAAAGCTAAAAATAGAGTTTTAAAATACAAGTTTGTAGCGACTACTTCTTGAAAACTACAAGTGATATTGATATGTGACTTTTTCTCAAATGATCAGCATGATATGATGTTGATTCTTGTCAAAAATCGTTTTGATTCAATGTTAAACATGGCTGCCAGCGGCCATCTTTGTTTACATAGTTATATAGTAAAAACTTGTAGCGACTACTCCTCTGAAACTACTTGGCGGATTGTCATGAAACTTTACAGGAATGTTGTTCATGATGTCTAATTGATCCTAGCAAAATTTCAGATCTGCCAGAAATTCAAGATGGCTGCCACAGATAAAAATAGATTAAAAAAAAACAACAGTTTGTAGCGACTACTTCTTGAAAACTATAAGTGATATTGATATGGGACTTTTTCTAAAATGATCAGCATGACATGATGTTGATCCTTGTGGAAAATTATTTTGATTCAACGTTAAACATGGCTGCCAGTGGCCATCTTTGGTTACATAAGAGTTATATAGTAAAAACTTGTAGCGACTACTCCTCTGAAACTACTTGACGGATGTTCATGAAACTTCACAGGAATGTTGCTCTTGATGTCTAGTTGATCCTAGAAAAATTTCAGGTCGGCCGGAAATTCAAGATGGCCGCCACAGCTAAAAATAGATTTAAAATAAATAAGTTTGTAGCGACTACTTCTTCAAAACTATAAGAAATATTGATATGGGACTTTTTCTAAAATGATCAGTATGACATGATGTTGGTCCTTGTCGAAAATCATTTGATTTGACATAAAACATGGCTGCCAGCGGCCATCTTTGTTTACATAGAGTTATATAATGAAAACTTGTAGCGACTACTCCTCTGAAACTACTTGACGGATTTTCATGAAACTTCACAGGAATGTTGCTCTTAATGTCTAATTGATCCTTGCAAAATTTCAGGTCGGCCGGAAATTCAAGATGGCCGCCACGGTTAAAAATATATTTTCAAAAAACAAGTCTGTAGTGACTACTTCCTGAAATCAAAATCAATCAGTAGAGCTTCAAGGTCATTGACCTCTTGTTTTTGATACTAATTCTATTTTTAGTAGCATGGTGATAACCTGTAGTGCGATACCGGTTGTGTTATTCCATTGTAAGAAAATGGAAGGTACTATGTATATATTATTGATAGGTATATAATAAATATGTCACGCACATATGTATCATTTACCTATGTGGCACAAAAAGGCCATGGCCTGCCCACATGTAAAGGTCCAGATTTTTTACTTCACCAACACCGATGTCAATACAAAGAGATATAAAAGGGGGTTGATGCACTATTTCCAAACAATGTTGATTCAAAGGGCTCTGTAAAACTTAAAAAAAGCTGAAAGAATTATCAAAATGTCCTGAAAAAAAGGAGGTATGACCTATTAAAAATTTGCAAAGAAACAAGTGGAGACGGTCATCTTTGAACGATGACGTCATCGCGCCTTTTCCCCATATATTGCATACTGATTATATGTCTTTTAAAGCAAAGAAAACCACTGGAAATGAAAACTAAGCATACATGTACAATTTATACATTTTACATCTGTATATTTATTTTTAATCGGTTTGCAGTGATTTTCTTTGCTTTATAATATATTTTGTCAATATGCCATATATAGTAAATGTTCGTTGCAAATTTTCAATAGGTCATATCTCTTTTATTTTTCATGGGATTTTGAAAATTATTTTACTATGTTTCTTTGTCAGAGCCCTTTTAAATAAGTCTTGTTTGAAAATAGTGCATCAACCCCTTTAAATTAATGCCATTAACAGTGGGGGCTGTATGTCATAGCGGAGACTGGAGGTGACCAATATTTTGTCGAAAGTAGGTCACAGCAACCGGATATTTTGCACATGATCTTAGATGCATATAAGGAACATTCTCGTTAAAATACTGCGACAAAGAAGCAAGATTTGCATGCTGTAGCCGAGACCGGACTTGACCTATATTTTGTCAAAAATAGGTCACAGTGGCCCAAAATTCTAAACATGTTAGATGCATATAAGGAACATTCTGGTGAAATTTATTTAAAATCCTACAAGAAAGGGGCAAGATACGCATGTCATAGCGGAGACTACAGGTGACATATATTTTGCAAAAGTAGGTCACAGCAGCCCTACATCTTGCATATGATGTTAGATGTATATAAGGAACATTCTAATGAAGTTTGGTGAATTTCCGCGAGAAATAAGTGACACGCATATCTTATTGGAGACCAGACGTGACTTATATTTCGTCGAAGGTAGGTCAAAGCAACTCGAAATTGTGCAAGTGATGTTGGATTCATATAATGAAAATTCTGGTAGTTTGGTGAAAATCCTGCAAGATATTAAGAAATAACAAGAGGGCCTGTGGACACTCTACTGGCTAATATGGCTCTTGTAACATCAATGAAGCGAGTGACTATCGTCTTAAAGAGGCAGAATATAGCATTTTTAACTAAATCAAGAGCCATAACTTCGCCGATACTGGTCCGATCTGGCTGGTTTTCGAACTTGGCCAGTAGAGATAAAAAAAAAAAATTAAAAAAAAAACTTTACCAAGCTGTTATTGACATTAACAATCTGGTAAAGTTTGGTAAAGATCAAATGAAAAAAAATATGGCGTCTAGAGTGTACACAAGGTTTTTCAAGTATTTGACCTAGTGACCTAGTTTTTGACTCCATGGGACCCATTTTCGAACTTGACCAAAATATAATAGACAACATTTCGACAAAGTTTCAAGATCGGGTCAGAAATATGGCCTCTAGAGTGTACACAAGGTTTTTCAAGTATTTGACCTAGTGACCTAGTTTTTGACCCATTTTCGAACTTTAGAAAGCTATAATTGAGACAAATATTCTGACCTATTTCAAGTATTTGACCTAGTGACCTAGTTTTTAACTTCATGTGACCCATTTCCGAACTTGATCAAGATATAATTAAGATAAACAATTTGACAAAGTTTCATCAAGATTGGGTAACAAATATGACCTCTAGAGTGTACACAAGTTTTTTCAAGTATTTGACCTAGTGACCTAGTTTTTGATGCCACATGACCCATTTTTGAACTTGACCGAGATTTCATTGAGACAAACATTCTGACAAAGTTTCATGATGATTGCATCAGAAATGTGGCCTCTAGAGTGTACACAAGAAAAGTTAACGGACAACGGATGGACGGACGGACGACGGAAGACGGACAACACACCATCCCATAAGCTCTGCTGGCCCTTGGCCAGTAGAGCTAAAAAGTGGATGGACTAATGAACGAACGGATGGATGGACGCACATACACCCGGACGACATTGTGTTTTCCAAGTCGACGAGACGAGATTTGTAAATGGGCTTGACACTAACAAGATGTACATGTGAAAGTAACATGCAAATAATAAGCACACACCACTGGCACACATCACTGGCATCACTGGCACACATCACTGGCATCACTGGCACACATAACTGGCACACATCACAACATAACTGGCACACACATCACAACATTGTACATCACTGGCACACATCACAACATTTTACATGTATACCGGTAGATGTATTCACAGCTGGATTAGAAGGCCAAAAGAAAATAGTTTTGAAATGTTTGACAATTTTTAATTCATGAAAATGTAAAAAAATGCCCACCAAACAGCATTGTATGTATCTCCTACAGTAATATATAGTTGATACTCCTCCTTTTGTTAGTGCAGTTGGTACAGCAGTACACAGTTGGTACAGCAGTACAAAGTTGGTACAGCATACCTATACATGCTCTGGAAGGACACGGCTGTATGGTACTAGATGAACATATATAACATGCAGATTAACAAGGTATTCACAATGGAGAAAACAAGACTGAGATCAGTTGTACGACCATGTAGCAGACAGGTGACAATAAAGTTAAATTAGTATTCACATTTTCTATTATTCCATATTCAAGGCAAGGCAACTCACTAATTTTAAAAGAGGTCAATGTTAACTGTGTTAACTGTGTGTTGGTGTCATATTGTATTTGGTTATCAAAGTGAAATGTGCATTGTAGCAATTACAGCAGTTTCTGAAAACTTCCTTTAAAGAATACATGTTTGAATGGTGTTTTATGTCATGTTAGGCTATATATGATGGCTATTTTTTTGTGGTAGAGGCCCACCGCCCACGTATTCCTGGTAATAATTGGTACTGTATACCTCCTGCTGTCCTGGTAATAATTGGTACTGTATACCTCCTGCTGTCCTGGTAATAACTGGTACTGTATACCTCCTGCTGTCCGTAAGAATCGACACTTTCTCACTTGACAAATCGAGCTCCCAGTGGATTCGAACAGCGGTGAGACGAAAAAGTTTACGACGCAGTGTCTTTACTATTCAGGCCACGAGGCGCTCTATGTAATAGATCGAGTCTGGTCTCAGCGAGTTGGCTTATTTAAACGCCGAGATGGGCGTAGCCCATCGAGGAGTTTAAATAACCAACGAGCTGAGACAGACTCTATCTTTTTTGTAGCATGGTGTACTGAGTAACACTGTGACGTCATGCGACCGTACTCTAAATTCCAATATCCGGTAGTTGTAGTACGGTAAAGCCACGCCCCTTTAGTTAACCTAAATTTAACGATTTAATGCTCTGCATTCATCAAAGGAAATGTCACCGACCATGCTACAAAAAGAATAGAGAGAATGAAAATGGATTCCATAGCACCAGAGAGAATAATATTCTGAAATTAATTCAACTCACTTTTTATTAAAAATAAATCCGATCTGTTTTCGTTCGATAAATCAAGCCACTCTCAATTTCTATCCTCAATATGTTGTTTTGGTTTGATTTTCTATAATATATGGTAATCTGTGTTTCCTGCATGTCATAGTTCTGTAAGGTTCACTTTTTAACTCCATGCATTTGACCTTCCCTCGTTTCACCATTTTTGTCACTGTTTCTTGTATTGAACTGCCCTTGTATTGCCCATTGTAAGTTGATGTTCCTTGCTCATTGCATTGTCCATGTCCAGTCTAATCCATGTCCAGTCTAATCTATGTCTAGTCTAATCCATGTCTAGTCTAGTCCATGCTCCTTGCGTTTGGCCTTCCCCCGTTTTATTGCCTCTTCAAACACCTCAAGATAGTATGTTACTGAGAGAAATGAGTCATCATTACCGGGTACAGGGTAGGATATCAGTCTGGGATCACAGTTCGAGTCCACAACTCCCACGGTTGGAATCAGCATCTTGGCCGCGTCAACTGTAGCAACATGGGGCGCAAACACGCTATTCTGTGTATGAATGAATATACACAAATCCGGCAATCGAGTGACCATCCCAAATCTGTTCTTGCTGTCAGTAAATAATCCGGGACTCCAGTAACGGCAGTGGGCATATTCTTCGCAGTACTGCGCTGTCTTTTCCACCAATGGTGTAGTGTACTTGTTTCTACTAATAAACAGAATGATCCCCTTTCTATAAGCAATATGCGCCGTGAAATTCAAAGCATCCTGGAATAGTGGCAAAGTTTTTTCCAAATCAAAAATATCAATCCCCATACGCGTACCAAACAAGTATGGCTTCATATAGTCATTTCTGCAGCCTTCATGGTGGCCATAGTGGATGAGGTTCTGGAACAGGCTGTCCACGCTGACCAGGTCTCGCACACCAAAATAGTCATGACATTTCAACGGATCTACAGGCTCTTCAACTGAAATGGTAAGAAATAACATTAAAGTTAACATGCTATTAGTAAGTAATCCAACTATTCAATGGACTGGAGATGATCTTGAAGAATAATGGGTGTCAATCCAAATACGAGTCAAACCATCATAATGGGTGTCAATCCAAATACGAGTAAAACCATCATAATGGGTGTCAATCAAAATACGAGTAAAACCATCATAATGGGTGTCAATCCAAATACGAGTAAAACCATAATAATGGGTGTCAATCTAAATACGAGTAAATCCATCATAATGGGGGTCGATCCAAATACGAGTAAAACCGTCATAATGGATGTCAATGCAAATACGAGTAAAACCATCATAATGGGTGTCGATCCAAATATGAGTAAAACCATCATAATGGATGTCGATCCAAATACGAGTAAAACCATCATAATGGGTGTCAATCCAAATACGAGTAAAACCATAATGGGTGTCAATCCAAATACGAGTAAAACCATAATGGGTGTCAATCCAAATATGAGTAAAACCATAATGGTTTCAATCCAAATATGAGTAAAACCATCATAATGGGTGTCAATCCAAATACGAGTAAAACCATCATAATGGGTGTCAATCCAAATACGAGTAAAACCATCATAATGGATGTCAATCCAAATACGAGTAAAACCATCATAATGGGTGTTAATCCAAATACGAGTAAAACCATAATGGGTGTCAATCCAGATACGAGTAAAACCATCATAATGGGTGTCAATCCAAATACGAGTAAAACCATAATGGGTGTCAATCCAAATACGAGTAAAACCATAATGGGTGTCAATCCAGATACGAGTAAAACCATCTTAATGGGTGTCAATCCAAATACGAGTAAAACCATTGTAATGGGTGTCAATCCAAATACGAGTAAAACCATAATGGGTGTCAATCCAGATACGAGTAAAACCATCATAATGGGTGTCAATCCAAATACGAGTAAAACCATTGTAATGGGTGTCAATCCAAATACGAGTAAAACCATAATGGGTGTCAATCCAAATACGAGTAAAACCATAATGGGTGTCAATCCAAATACGAGTAAAACCATAATGGGTGTCAATCCAGATACGAGTAAAACCATCATAATGGGTGTCAATCCAAATACGAGTAAAACCATTGTAATGGGTGTCAATCCAAATACGAGTAAAACCATAATGGGTGTCAATCCAGATACGAGTAAAACCATCATAATGGGTGTCAATCCAAATACGAGTAAAACCATCATAATGGATGTCAATCCAAATACGAGTAAAACCATCATAATGGGTGTCAATCCAAATACGAGTAAAACCATTGTAATGGGTGTCAATCCAAATACGAGTAAAACCATAATGGGTGTCAATCCAGATACGAGTAAAACCATCATAATGGGTGTAAATCCAAATACGAGTAAAACCATCATAATGGATGTCAATCCAAATACGAGTAAAACCATCATAATGGGTGTCAATCCAAATACGAGTAAAACCATAATGGGTGTCAATCCAGATACGAGTAAAACCATCATAATGGGTGTCCATCCAAATACGAGTAAAACTGTCATAATGGGTGTCCATCCAAATACGAGTAAAACCATCATAATGGGTGTCAATACAAATATGAGTAAAACCAACATAATGGGTGTCAATTCAAAAATGAGTAAAACCATAATGGGTGTCAATCCAAATACAAGTAAAACCATAATGGGTGTCAATTCAAATACGAGTAACACCATAATGGGTGTCAATCCAAATACGAGTAAAACCGTCATAATGGGTGTCCATCCAAATACGAGTAAAACCATCATAATGGGTGTCCATCCAAATACGAGTAAAACCGTCATAATGGGTGTCAATCCAAATAAGAGTAAAACCATCATAATGGGTGTCAATACAAATATGAGTAAAACCATCATAATGGGTGTCAATCCAGATACGAGTAAAACCATCATAATGGGTGTCAATTCAGATACAAGTAAAACTATAATGGGTGTCAATCAAAATATGAGTAAAACCATCATAATGGGTGTCAATCCAAATACGAGTAAAACCATCATAATGGGTGTCAATCCAATTATGAGTAAAACTGTAATAATTGGTGTCAATCCAAATACGAGTAAAACCGTCATAATGGGTGTCAATCCAAATACGAGTAAAACCGTCATAATGGGTGTCCATCCAAATACGAGTAAATCCATCATAATGGGTGTCAATCCAAATAAGAGTAAAACCGTCATAATGGGTGTCAATACAAATATGAGTAAACCCATCATAATGGGTGTCAATTCAGATACGAGTAAAACTATAATGGGTGTCAATCAAAATATGAGTAAAACCATCATAATGGGTGTCAATCCAAATACGAGTAAAACCATCATAATGGGTGTCAATCCAATTATGAGTAAAACTGTAATAATTGGTGTCAATCCAAATACGAGTAAAACCGTCATAATGGGTGTCAATCCAAATACGAGTAAAACCGTCATAATGGGTGTCCATCCAAATACGAGTAAATCCGTCATAATGGGTGCAGGGTCTGACAAATCCTCTGCCTGGAGCCCGCGGGCTACCAAAAGTCGAGATCCGGACTACCATTTTTTTCTATCTCGCGTCCGGCGGGCTACTGCAGATTTTCTTTTGAAGTAGCCCGGCAAAAAAACGGATTTTAGCTCTAAATCCATATCATAAAATCATGTGTTCCCATCTAATTAGTCAGATAAGATTACACCGCCACGCGTCGATAATAACACCAATTAACAAGGTGTTTAGACACCACGGGTGATCGGACCCGATCGATTGACGCATGCATAACTCATTAATATTCATCAGTTGTTTTAATACTAGGGTACACTCTTTGATTGGATAATAACGATGCTGCGTCAATAATTTATTCACTCGGACATGACTGGAAAACATTTGATTGGATGGCCAAGGGGCATTATGGGAGAAGACTGCGTCTCCTTTTTCCTGAGTTTGCAAATTGCATGCAATAAAAACCTGGCGATTGACTAAGACAATTAAAGAAGTCAAAAATCAAATGATAATACAGATGGTACCACGCGGATTACGACAATTCCCACTCATCGCGGCGATTTTTTTCCACCGTAAAATATGGGTATTCTCGGTCATCATCGCGGAGAATCCCAGTGAGAACTCGCCGGGGTTTCACGGCCATTTAACTGACTGGATATTTATAGTTTTCATTTTTAATTGCGAAATAATTGTTTGTATCACAAATATTTTACCAAACGTCGTCAATAATTATATCCAGGCAACAACATAACAAAAAGCGAATAACAATCCTGACCGGCGCTATTTTAAAAAAGCTGCATCGGGGCACCATACCAATTATAAGAATTTCTGTTTTTCTGAACTGAAGGCCCTGGTAAACAATAACAAAAATTATCGGGAAAAGTTGTTTATATGCGAACTTTGATCTTGAATATCTCAACAACCAAGGAAAATTTAATTATTTTTGCATAATTTCTATAAATAGAAGAACTCTGTGGCATGTACTTATCTGATATCGTAAATACATTATTTTTTACGAGCAACACATTTTTTTTATCAACATGTCACGCGCTTTCTTAATTTGATTTTTGATGCAAAAAAGTTTGTTCATAATTAAAAAAACACGTACGCTTATCAATTAGTGTTGACCACCATATTAAAAACATCGCGTTTACAAATGACTTAAAATGTGCTTGTGTTATGTACATGCAAACATGTGTAGTTCATTCCTTTATGAACTCAGTACACAGCGACGTGTACTAAATAAAGCCTTGGGTACAATGTACATGTATTTGTTTGCGCGTGTAGCCGTCGACGTTAGCCTATGGATAGTAGAGACGTGTTTATTTCGTATATAAAAGCACAACTTTATAAGGAAACTTTATTGTTTATTAACGCTAACGTAAAAATGTAAGAAAAATGTAACCTGGACTTGATTTTATTTTCGATTTTTTTACACGTTTTTTGATGACGACTTTTAAGTACAGATGACTCATTCGCAACATCTCGTACAATGATTCAGGGATCCCGAGGAATGACGGGATTGGCCGAGCGTTCACGATTGCAAATGACTATCATCAAAAAAATAAAACATTATCCATTTCATTTCAATGATTAAGAGGCATTTTATAATAATTTGGCTTTAGCACCCACATGATTTAAAATAATCTTTTTAAAATTTAAGTCTAGTTTTATTTTTATATTGGTAAAACAACAAAGTCAAAAGTCATATATTAATATAGAAATAATTTTATTGGTAAATCCATTTACAAACAAACATGTTCAATAACAGTTCACCAATGTGAAACATGTTAATGAGTCGCCTCGTGTCCGCGCGCGCGCATGCCGGGCTACCAAGTTCAGTTTCTGGTAGCCCAGTGGGCTACCACAGATTTTAAAGATTTGTCGGACCCTGGGGTGTCAATCCAAATAAGAGTAAAACCGTCATAATGGGTGTCAATCCAGATACGAGTAAAACCATCATAATGGGTGTAAATCCAGATACAAGTAAAACCATCATAATGGGTGTCAATCCAGATACGAGTAAAACCATCATAATGGGTGTCAATTCAAAAATGAGTAAAACCATCATAATGGGTGTCAATCCAAATACAAGTAAAACCATAATGGGTGTCAATTCAAATACGAGTAACACCATAATGGGTGTCAATCCAAATACAAGTAAAACCATAATGGGTGTCAATCCAAATATGAGTAAAACCATCATAATGGGTGTCAATCCAATTATGAGTAAAACTGTCATAATGTGTGTCAATCCAAATAAGAGTCAAACCATCATAATGGGTGTCAATCCAAATACGAGTAAAACCATCATAATGGGTGTCAATCCAAATACGAGTAAAACCGTCATAATGGGTGTCCATCCAAATAAGAGTAAAACCATCATAATGGGTGTCAATCCAATTATGAGTAAAACTGTCATAATGGGTGTCAATCCAAATAAGAGTCAAACCATCATAATGGGTGTCAATCCAAATACGAGTAAAACCATCATAATGGGTGTCAATCCAAATACGAGTAAAACCGTCATAATGGGTGTCCATCCAAATACGAGTAAAACCGTCATAATGGGTGTCCATCCAAATACGAGTAAAACCATCATAATGGGTGTCAATCCAAATACAAGTTAAACCATAATGGGTGTCAATTCAAATACGAGTAACACCATAATGGGTGTCAATCCAAATACAAGTAAAACCATAATGGGTGTCAATCCAAATACGAGTAAAACCATCATAATGGGTGTCAATCCAAATACGAGTAAAACCGTCATAATGGGTGTCCATCCAAATACGAGTAAAACCATAATGGGTGTCAATTCAAATACGAGTAACACCATAATGGGTGTCAATCCAAATACAAGTAAAACCATAATGGGTGTCAATCCAAATATGAGTAAAACCATCATAATGGGTGTCAATCCAATTATGAGTAAAACTGTCATAATGGGTGTCAATCCAAATATGAGTAAAACCATCATAATGGGTGTCAATCCAAATACGAGTAAAACCATCATAATGGGTGTCAATCCAAATACGAGTAAAACCGTCATAATGGGTGTCCATCCAAATACGAGTAAAACCATCATAATGGGTGTCCATCCAAATACGAGTAAAACCGTCATAATGGGTGTCAATCCAAATAAGAGTAAAACCATCATAATGGGTGTCAATACAAATATGAGTAAAACCATCATAATGGGTGTCAATCCAGATACGAGTAAAACCATCATAATGGGTGTCAATTCAGATACGAGTAAAACTATAATGGGTGTCAATCAAAATATGAGTAAAACCATCATAATGGGTGTCAATCCAAATAAGAGTAAAACCATCATAATGGGTGTCAATACAAATATGAGTAAAACCATCATAATGGGTGTCAATCCAGATACGAGTAAAACCATCATAATGGGTGTCAATTCAGATACGAGTAAAACTATAATGGGTGTCAATCAAAATATGAGTAAAACCATCATAATGGGTGTCCATCCAAATACGAGTAAATCCGTCATAATGGGTGTCAATCCAAATAAGAGTAAATCCATCATAATGGGTGTCAATCCAATTATGAGTAAAACTGTCATAATTGGTGTCAATCCAAATACGAGTAAAACCATCATAATGGGTGTCAATCCAAATAAGAGTCAAACCATCATAATGGGTGTCAATCCAAATAAGAGTAAATCCATCATAATGGGTGTCAATCCAATTATGAGTAAAACTGTCATAATTGATGTCAATCCAAATACGAGTAAAACCATCATAATGGGTGTCAATCCAAATAAGAGTCAAACCATCATAATGGGTGTCAATCCAAATATGAGTAAAACCATCATAATGGGTGTCAATCCAAATACGAGTAAAACCATCATAATGGGTGTCCATCCAAATACGAGTAAATCCGTCATAATGGGTGTCAATCCAAATAAGAGTAAAACCGTCATAATGGGTGTCAATCCAAATATGAGTAAAACCATCATAATGGGTGTCAATCCAAATATGAGTAAAACCATCATAATGGGTGTCCATCCAAATACGAGTAAATCCGTCATAATGGGTGTCAATCCAAATAAGAGTAAAACCGTCATAATGGGTGTCAATACAAATATGAGTAAACCCATCATAATGGGTGTCAATCCAGATACGAGTAAAACCATCATAATGGGTGTCAATTCAGATACGAGTAAAACTATAATGGGTGTCAATCAAAATATGAGTAAAACCATCATAATGGGTGTCAATCCAGATACGAGTAAAACCATCATAATGGGTGTCAATCCAAATATGAGTAAAACCGTCATAATGGGTGTCAATCCAAATACGAGTAAAACCGTCATAATGGGTGTCCATCCAAATACGAGTAAATCCGTCATAATGGGTGTCAATCCAAATAAGAGTAAAACCGTCATATGGGTGTCAATACAAATATGAGTAAACCCATCATAATGGGTGTCAATCCAGATACGAGTAAAACCATCATAATGGGTGTCAATTCAGATACGAGTAAAACTATAATGGGTGTCAATCAAAATATGAGTAAAACCAGCATAATGGGTGTCAATCCAGATACGAGTAAAACCAGCATAATGGGTGTCAATCCAGATACGAGTAAAACCATCATAATGGGTGTCAATACAAATATGAGTAAAACCATAATGGGTGTCAATCCAAATATGAGTAAAACCATCATAATGGGTGTCAATCCAAATACGAGTAAAACCGTCATAATGGGTGTCAATCCAAATATGAGTAAAACCATAATGGGTGTCAATCCAATTATGAGTAAAATCATAATGGTGTCAATCCAAATACGAGTAAAACCATCATAATGGGTGTCAAACCAAATATGAGTAAAACCATCATAATGGGTGTCAATCCAGATACGAGTAAAACCACCATAATGGGTGTCAATCCAAATATGAGTAAAACCATAATGGGTGTCAATCCAATTATGAGTAAAATCATAATGGTGTCAATCGAAATACGAGTAAAACCATCATAATGGGTGTCAATCCAGATACGAGTAAAACCATCATAATGGGTGTAAATCCAGATACAAGTAAAACCATCATAATGGGTGTCAATCCAGATACGAGTAAAACCATCATAATGGGTGTCAATCCAAATATGAGTAAAACCATCATAATGGGTGTCAATCGAAATACGAGTAAAACCATCATAATGGGTGTCAATCCAAATACGAGTAAAACCATCATAATGGGTGTCAATCCAATTATGAGTAAAACTGTCATAATTGGTGTCAATCCAAATAAGAGTCAAACCATCATAATGGGTGTCAATCCAAATACGAGTAAAACCGTCATAATGGGTGTCAATCCAAATACGAGTAAAAACGTCATAATGGGTGTCCATCCAAATACGAGTAAATCCGTCATAATGGGTGTCAATCCAAATAAGAGTAAAACCGTCATAATGGGTGTCAATACAAATATGAGTAAACCCATCATAATGGGTGTCAATCCAGATACGAGTAAAACCATCATAATGGGTGTCAATTCAGATACGAGTAAAACTATAATGGGTGTCAATCAAAATATGAGTAAAACCATCATAATGGGTGTCAATCCAGATACGAGTAAAACCAGCATAATGGGTGTCAATCCAGATACGAGTAAAACCATCATAATGGGTGTCAATACAAATACGAGTAAAACCATAATGGGTGTCAATCCAAATATGAGTAAAACCATCATAATGGGTGTCAATCCAAATACGAGTAAAACCGTCATAATGGGTGTCAATCCAAATACGAGTAAAACCGTCATAATGGGTGTCAATCCAGATACGAGTAAAACCATAATGGGTGTCAATCCAAATATGAGTAAAATCATAATGGTGTCAATCCAAATACGAGTAAAACCATCATAATGGGTGTCAAACCAAATATGAGTAAAACCATCATAATGGGTGTCAATCCAGATACGAGTAAAACCACCATGATGGGTGTCAATCCAGATACGTGTAAAACCATAATGGGTGTCAATCGAAATACGAGTAAAACCATCATAATGGGTGTCAATCCAGATACGAGTAAAACCATCATAATGGGTGTAAATCCAGATACAAGTAAAACCATCATAATGGGTGTCAATCCAGATACGAGTAAAACCATCATAATGGGTGTCAATCCAAATATGAGTAAAACCATCATAAATGATAATGTGTTTTAGCTGCATATTCAATGTACATATGCACTTAACCAGGCCTCGTAAAATAATTGATTTAAAGGGAATGTAGCGACACAGCCAAACCATCTTTATTATTGAGAGTTCTGAAATACTTGAATAAGGGTGAATTATCAAAATCGGATGATAAAGAAGATTTGATCATTTGAAATTTCTGTTGAATTGGATACTGAAGAGGCCATTTTGAGAGCTATGACGTCACAGTTCTAAATGACAATATATGGAATATTTATAAATATGAAAATTTACTGATTCATAGGGAAAAAATGACAGCAACTGTATGAAAAATATGTAATACTTAATGGCAATAATGCTTTATATGACCAGTAAAAAAAATCATTCATTCGCAGCGTTTTTTCTTCGTTTTAAATGATATTTATCAATATTCCATATATGGTAATATGGAACTTTTGACGTCATAGTTCCAAAAAATGGCGGCTCCCATATTCGTTTTAGAACAACCTTTAAATGGTCATATCTTTTTTGTTTATCAATTTTGATAATTCGGTTTTGATAATTCTTTCACCTTTTTCCAAGTTTTTCAGAACTCTCAGTAACAGAGCTTGTTTGGCTGTGTCGCTACATTCCCTTTAATTATTGTTAATGAAATAGTTTGATCAGGAAAACTCAACGACAGTCACATGTTTAGTTTTTGCTGCATCAATAATATTAATTAATAGGGAGGATGCTTTACACAGGCAATCTTAAGTTTTTATCAAGTAAATGAAATTAGCATCTCGATTTATTAATCCAGCACTTCTGACTGTAGTGAAAGCGTTTTACAAAACACAGTGTCCTGTCCGTATTATACATACACAGTGTCCTGTCTGTATTATACATACAAACACAGTGTCCTGTCCGTATTATACAATCACAGTGTCCTGTCTGTATTATACATACAAACACAGTGTCCTGTCCGTATTATACAAACACAGTGTCCTGTCTGTATTATACATACAAACACAGTGTCATGTCTGACCGTGTGTGACCAGGTCACGGGTCATGTTATGCAATTTCTATCTCACCAGTACAAGTAGACTTGCTCTTGTCTCGGTGGTTATATTTGGAAAATCAGAATCAAAATAAAATCTTAAAATCCTACAATTTGTTTTCAGTCTTTTTTCTGAGAGCCAAAAATACAAAGGAGACTTAATCCTTACCTCACTATGAATATATAATGGACTGTCCTTTCTTTGAATTTAGACCAGTCCATTTATAGTACAAAGAGGTGTTTCGGTCAAATTGACTTATGTGCACCAAGATAGTGTATATTCTAATCAGCCTGCAAGATGTTCTGTCAGTCATTTTGGTAAAGGTTCCAATTCAATATCACTTTTTTAAATCTATTTTTAGCAGTGGCGGCCATCCTGAATTTCCTACCGTCCTGAATATTTGCTAGGATCAACTAGACATCAAGAGCAACATTCCTGTCAAGTTGCATGAAATTACATTAAGTAGTTTGTGACATATAATCAAAATGAACTTCGGTTCAAAATCAATATCACTTATGTTTTTTGAGAAGTAGTCACCATAAAATCACATTTTTAAAATCTACTTTTAGCCGTTGCAACCATCTTGAATTTCCGACCTGATTTTTTTGCTAGAATCAACTAGACATCAAGAGCAACATTCCTGTGAAGTTTCATGAAAATCTGTCAAGTAGTTTCAGAGGAGCAGTCGTCACAAGTTTTTCCTATTATAACTCTATGTAATCAAAAATCCGGCCATGTTTGACACTGAATCAAAATGAATGTCGCACCACTCATTTTGGTAAAGGTTCCAATTCAATATCACTTACGGTTTTTGAGTAGTCGCCACAAAGGTGCATTTTTAAAATCTATTTTTAGCAGTGGTGGCCATGTTGAATTTCCTACCGACCTGAATTTTTGCTAGGATCAACTAGACATCCTATCAAGTTTCATGAAATTCCATCAAGTAGTTTCAGGAGTAGTTGCCACAAGTTTTTCCTATATAACTCTATGTAAACAAAGATGGCCACTGGTGGCCATCTTTGACATCCAATCAAAATGAACTTCGGTTAGGAACAACTACATGTCATGGCAGTCTTTTTGGTAAAGGTTCCAAATCAATATCACTTATGTTTTTTCAGAAGTAGTCACCACAAAATCACATTTTTAAAATCTACTTTTAGCCGTTGCAACCATCTTGAATTTCCGACCTGATTTATTTGCTAGAATCAACTAGACATCAAGAGCAACATTCCTGTGAAGTTTCATGAAAATCTGTCAAGTAGTTTCAGAGGAGCAGTCGTCACAAGTTTTTCCTATTATAACTCTATGTAAACAAAAATCCGCTCATGTTTGACATTGAATCGAAATGAATGTCGCACCAATCATTTTGGTAAAGGTTCCAATTCAATATCCCTTACGGTTTTTTAGTAGTCGCCACAAAGTTGCATTTTTAAAATCTATTTTTAGCAGTGGTGGCCATCTTGTATTTCCTACCGACCTGAATTTTTGCTAGGATCAACTCGACATCCTATCAAGTTTCATGAAATTCCATCAAGTAGTTTCAGAGGAGTAGTTGCCACAAGTTTTTCTTATATAACTCTATGTAAACAAAGATGGCCACTGGTGGCCATGTTTGGCCATGTTTGAAATCCAATCAAAATGAACTTTGGTAAGGAACAACTACATGTCGTGCCAGTCATTTTGGTAAAGGTTCCAAATCAATATCACTTATGGTTTTTGAGAAGTAGTTGCCACAAAATCGCATTTTTAAAATCTATTTTTAGCTGTGGTGGCCATCTTGAATTTCTGGCCGACCTGAATTTATGCTAGGATCAACTAGACATCAAGAGCAACATTCCTGTAGTTTCATGAAAATCCGTCCAGTAGTTTCAAAGGAGTAGTTGCCACAAAAAACATTTACGGACAGATGGATGACGCTAGATGATGCACCACTAGGATAAAAATAAGGGTATTTGTAAAATAAAAATAAAAGTAAGAGTAAAATACTCATGCTCATCATCTTATGTACAGCTGTGGCAGTGTCTGCCAGAAACGTAGTTCTGTTGCAGAACATTGCCATGTACATCTGTGGCAGTATCTGCCAGAAACGTAGTTCTGTTGCAGAACATCGCCACAACTGTATTAACCCTTAACCCACTAAGCACGACTATAATAGCCTTTGCGTCCATTGTAAACCCAGGCTGAGGCTGATCAGGGATTACTATGTCCATCTGCTGATCAGTCATTTTCCCCAAAACACCCCTTTGTCACATAAATAGAATAGTCTTAATTCAAAGAAAGAACAGTCCATTATATATATATGTACATGTAGCGGGTTAAGGGTTAAAACCAGATCTACTAACTGAAATACACTTGAAGTATATACTGACCCTTTGGTGTTTCTAATTCTTGTGGCTGTTGAGATAGACATCTTGTCTGACTTGTGTTACGTAATGACGATAGCCCTGAAACAGGTACATAAATAAAACAAGATATAATTTGTAACAGGAGAGTGCAATTGAAAATCAGCTGAGAAATCAAGATTTTTACAGCAAACATACTTTTTGATAGGGCTTCCATATATTATGGACGGCAGAAATTTGAAAATCTCAAATAACTTCAGTTTATATCTTAAATGTGTTGCAATAAAACTTTCAGGGTGTCTAAATTCAGATTTATCCAAAACATTAAAACCATTTTTGTTAGAAATTCTAAAACTTTGGATGATGTCTGTAGTCACCCAAAGTCTTGAAGAACAGTTACACTTGACTAATTAAGACGTTTCAAGAACCCATACTTCATAAGGCTGAAGTGAACACATGTCTTGACACATTTTGTAAATAATGACTTAGATCTGCGATATGGAACGATAATAAACTCTGGATGGTTCTGTCCCTCTATTGGCTGATTTGTTTTCGTTACTTGGAACTCCTTCATCATATCTTGCACACAGTGGATGTCTAGATCTTGCACAGTCGGGGCTTTTTTTTCGGAAATAGGGGAGAAATATGGCATTTTTTAGCAAAATAAGGGCCATAACTCTGGTGTTACTAATCTGATCCGGCTGGTTTTCGAACTTGTCCAAGCTTTCATTGATATAAAGACATTGGAAAAGTTTTGTAAAGATCCGATTAATAATGAAGTCCCTATTGTGCTAACAAGGCAAAAGTTAAAAGCGGACGACAACAACTCGCCATCCCTCACGAAAACAATCAGGGAAAACCATAACATTTTATGAAAAAGGGCCGTAATTCCGTTAACACAAGGTCGATTTTGACGCAGAATAGATATGCACATGTTATCATATGTAAAAATCCTGTAAAGTATCATTATCAAAACAATCGGTTGAAAACTTTATCAGGATATAGACACAAAAGATATTAAAATGTAAAATTTAACGATAAAAGTGCCATAACTCCAGTAATACTATGTTGATTTTGATGCCAATATGCATGTCTTGACATCATAGGTAAGCATCTTGTAAAGTTTCGAAACAATTGGTTGAAAACTGTGGGAGGAGATACACACTTTTTGCGGGACGGACTGACACTCGGGCGGACGGACGCACATCACTAATATTATTTTTGCACCTTCACCATGATGGGAGCATAAAAAAGATGATGTTACGCTGCTTCTTAGCTCTACTGATCAGAGATCAGAGTGCGGCGTCCGTCTGTCTGTAAACTTTTATTTGTAGCGACTACTCCTCTGAAACTACTCTGTGGATTTTCATGAAACTTTACAGAAATGTTGCCCATGAAGTCTAGTTGATCCTAGCAAAAATTCATGTTGATGTGAAATCCAAAATGGCCACCAAATCTAAAAATAGATTTTTAAAAAACAAGTTTGTAGCGACTACTTCTTGAAAACTCTAAGTGATATTTATATCGGACTTTTTCTAAAATGATCAGCATGACATGATGTTGGTCCTTGTCGAAAATCGTTTTGATTCGACATTAAACATGGCTGCCAGCGGCCATCTTTGTTTACATAGAGTTATGTAGTAGAAACTTGAAGCGACTACTCCTCTGAAACTACTAGACGGATTTTCATGAATGCTGATCTAGCTATCAAAAACCTATCGGTAGAGCTTCAAGGTCATTGACCTCTTGTTTAGTGAGTAGGTTGGAGCACAGCAAACCAAGATTTTTTTAAGTATGGCACAATTGTTTTTCATTTCAAAACTGCTTGCACATAATTAACTACCACGAGTTTTCAATTGTTCTTTTACCATATGTTTAAATATTAGTACATTTTCACAAATAATAATTCAACCAACTAAATATGGGGCTTACACAATGCATGTATACAAATTTTATATGAAACTGAAGCACATTATATATAGTTTAATAACCAGTGTTTTTGAGATACGGGAAATATCACCCGAGGTAGAGAAATGCTCCGCATGAGTTCTTATATCAGGGCCATTTCTCTACCGAGGGAGATATTTTCAGTATCTCAAAAACACTGGTTATTAAACTATATATTACATAATTTAAAATGATATTTTATTAATATTTCTAATGATTTACGCCTTTTTACATCAGTTTGCACGAGAACGCCAAGACGACATACAAACAAAACTAGTGGAACCGGAACTCTTTGTTAATTTCCGTAATCGTTATTCCCTAGTGGCGGAATCTGACGACGACGTCCGTAAAAACAATCGGAACGTCATTTGGTGTTCCCGCCACTGACGGAAAAGGCCGAGCAATGTTCTGTACTGGGAAATATCTCCCTTCCCAGTAGAGCAAACGAGCAGATATAGCTTTTCTATTCCCAGTATTTTCTATACAAATCACTGAAAAATATGTAATATGAAAGCTTTCTTTTGTGTTTTTACCAAATACTCTTCCAGATTGCCTCCAATTATGTTAATAGTTTGTAAAATAGTGTTTGTTTTAAAAATGGAATAACTGCTCGCATAAAATGAAAAGCAGTTCAATTTTCAAGGAAATGGGCAACTACGATGAACAGGTCAATAGATAAGTTTTAAGTCTTTTAAACCCATAATTGCTATGGGTGAAAGATCAGGATTTCAAAGTGAAAGAAAATTCATAATCACTAAATATTAATAACAAACTCCTAACACAAAAATAACTGAGCGATGACGTCAATAAAGTGTTGCTGACATCGTTGTCATCCACTGATAACGTTGAACAAAGTGAAACATTTTGGTTAATATCATACACAAACTGTTTTAAAATGTACTAAATAATGTATCAGAGTATTTAACTGCTTGGTTCCATTATAACGAAATCCTTCACTAGATGATAAGCGTATTTTGTTTTTTCACTCATCCGCATCTGCTCGCTTGTGAAAAGAACCACACGCCTGTCATCTCATGAAGGATTTCCCTATCATCGATCGAAGCAATTCCATAATCTCTATTTCTCTCAGTGTGATACAGGGCTTTAGATAGTTTTTGACTGCAATCAGTATTCACTCCTCAGATATAATCAAAATGAATGAGTAAAAAGGAACACATTCCACAGGCCATTTAAGAGCATATTCCCCCTATCCCTTAATTCTGAAATCTTATTTCCCCCTTCTCCTTAATTGAACCCCTATCCTTTGATCTCTCTGTCCTGTTCCTCAAAAACACCAATAAACCTGCAAAATGCATTATACCTGTCTATAAATAGCTCCTTGTAGGCAATCCTTTCATTTACAGTTGAAATATACTTCAAATTGCATCTGAACAAATTGTGATCCCTAAAAATATTGGTCACCCGAAGGGTAACTCCCTCCCACCCAACCCCATGACATTCAAATTTAAATACCCCTATCCATTAAATTATTTCTGTGGAAAACCCTGATTTTAAAGAAAAAACTTTCTGATTAAATGGGTTAATTAAAAGGACACATGGCAATCTCGAAGTGTTTGAAATGGGTGTCTCGTTTTATATATCCAATATCATTTTAACTTTTACCCTGGTCACATTTAAATAAATCAAATTTTAAGTATTCACTATTTCGTCTTATTATACTAAAAGTTTTAACACATTATTGGTGCAATAATATCAACAATTAATAATGTGCAAAAACAAATGGTTTAAAGCTATTGTTATAATTACTATTAATGATTGAACAAATGCAAATTATGCAGAAAAACTAGCGGGACGCCGTGAGTTTTTAAAAAATAAAGATTGCCGTGTGTCCCTTTAAAACGAAGCTCTGCATGACCTTTGTTCTTAATATTAGAGTTAGACCCATGCTTTGAACAGTTTCATCATGTAAATATGGAATCAAATGTTCTGCAGGACAATATATACATATATAAATCTCATGATTTTTAAAAATTTAGAGAGTTGTAAATAATAAGTTGATGAGTAATGACACTCACAATTTTAAAATTTTAAATGAACTTTGGTAAGGACCAACCACATGTCGTGGCAGTCATTTTTGGTAAAGGTTCCAAATCAATATCACTTATGTTTTTTGAGAAGTAGTCACCACAAAATCACATTTTTAAAATCTATTTTTAGCTGTAGCAGCCAACTTGAATTTTGACCAACCTAAATTTTTGTTAGAATCAACTAGACATCAAGAGCAACATTCCTGTGAAGTTTTATGAAAATCCGTCA
Organism: Cyrtodaria siliqua; assembly: GCA_037043455.1. Classification (NCBI taxonomy): domain Eukaryota; kingdom Metazoa; phylum Mollusca; class Bivalvia; order Adapedonta; family Hiatellidae; genus Cyrtodaria; species Cyrtodaria siliqua. The sequence continues at coordinate 399,207 of JAWPHD010000148.1, forward strand.
AGTAGTTTCAGAGGAGTAGTCGTCACAGTTTTTTCCTATATAACTCTATGTAAACAAAAACGGCCATGTTTGACATCGAATCGAAATGAATCTTGGTTAGGACAAAGTAAATGTCACACCACTCATTTTGGTAAAGGTTCCAATTCAATATCACTAAGGTTTTTGAGAAGTAGTCACCACAAAGTTGCACTTTTAGCAGTGGCGGCCACCTTGAATGTCCTACCGACCTGAATTTTTGCTTGGATCAACTAGACATCAAGAGCAACATTCCTGTCAAGTTTCATGAAATTCCATTAAGTATTTTCAGAGGAGTAGTCACCACAAGTTTTTCCTATGTTTGACATCCAATCAAAATGAACTTTGGTTTATAGGACCAACTACACGTCGTGCCAGTCATTTTGGTAAGGTTCCAAATTAATATCACTTATGGTTTCTATTTTTAGCTGTGATGGCCATCTTAAATTTCCCTTAACCCGCTAAAAATGACTATAATAGCCTTTGTGTTCATTGTAAACACAGGCTGAGGCTGATCTGGGTTCACAAAGTCCGGTTGCTGAACAGTCATTTTCCCCAAAACACCCCTTTGTCACATAAATGGATTGGTCTTAATTCAAAGAAAGAACAGTCTATTATATATATGTAGCGGGTTAAGGGTTAAAACCAGTACTACTAACTGAAATACACTTGATCAACTTGAAGTATATACTGACCTTTTGGTGTTTCTAATTCTTGTGGCTGTTGAGATAGACATCTTGTCTGACTTGTGTTACGTAATGTCGATAGCCCTGAAACAGGTACATAAATAACACAAGATATAATTTGTAACAGAAGAGTGCAATTGAAAATTGGCTGAGAAATCAAGATTTTTACAGCAAACATACTTTTTGATAGGGCTTCCGTATATTTTGGACGACAAAAATTTGGAAATCTCAAATAACTTCAGTTTATATCTTAAATGAGTTGCAATAAAACTTTCAGGGTGTCTAAAATCAAATTTATCCAAAACATTAAAACCATTTTTGTTAGAAATTCTAAAACTTTGGATGATGTCTGTAGTCACCCAAAGTCTTGAAGAACAGTTACACTTGACTAATTAAGACGTTTCAAGAACCCATACTTCATAAGGCTAAAGTGAACACATGTCTTGACACATTTTGTAAATAATGACTTAGATCTGCAATGTGGAATGATAATAAACTGTGGATGGTTCTGTCTCTCTATTTGCTGATTTCTGTTTGTTACTTGAACTCCTCCAACATCAGTTGAAGGAGGGTGTTGATATCTTGCACAGTGGATGTCTAGATCTTGCACAGTCAGGGCTTTTTTTCGGAAACTGGGGAAGAGGCCCAGGCCGTTCAATAGGGGGAAAAAAGCATGATTTTCGAGTTAAAGGGGAAAAAATAATGTGATTTCGAGATACAGGGGTAACAGTGTATTAGGCAGAAATGGAAGATTTGGGTGTGCAAATATGCAAAAGAGGTACATTTTAGATAAACTGTCTTCTATACATGTATCCGAAACATAATAATGATGAGAAAGTTACAGGGGGAAATAATGTCAAAAACAAAATTGTGTTTTTAAGGCAAATTTTCTCAGCCAAAGAGTGGGAAAAAGTAGCCCGTTTTGCTAGGGGAAGGGTCAAATATCGGCCCTGTTTATGAAGGAAAAAAAGTCCTGACAGTGGATGTCTAGGTGACAACTATCGGAATCAGATCTAGGGTCTGTCTCCTAGGGTCAGAGCTCAAGCGCAATCACCCAAATGAGCATAAACTGAACTGAATTGGAGTTTTACAGCACACCAAAGCAAATAACGGTTATCTTTATTGTTTCTCCTATCAGCTGGAGGGTTAGAGTTTTGGTTTCAGGATAACACCTTACTTATTACAGGTCAAAAAAAAATGGCATTCACTGAAACATGGCTCAGCCTAGCTAGCCTGGCCTCATTGGCCTGGCCTGATCTACCTTAATAGTTATTGTTCCAGGTCATGTCCTTATGTAGGTCCTTTGCATTGAGGGGCATTCACAAACATGTTTGAATGTGAAATAACTATAATCGGTTGCATTGAAGTACAAATAACTATAAGATGTCAATGGTACTAATCATGAAAATTGTGTAGAAGGAAGAAACACAATAGTGTGCAAATGTGAAGGCAATAATAATTAGGATATATTCATATTATTATTAATATAAAAAATAAAGTGAATTTTAATAATGTTTGAAACTGATTAAACGATTGCGAGATTGATACATTAGGCCATCAATAAAAAATTGTTTGTTTGCTGTGCTCCTACCCAGAATTTTGAGGGTGGGTAGGTAGGTAGGGATTTTTTATTTTTTATTTTTTACATCAAAAGCTTATCCAATATACAACACTATAAAGGCCCTAGTACGATGTTAGGGCATAGGTTATTAAAACTAAACACAAGGACTTGCACATAATTCTTTTATTCATGTGTATTTAAGGTAGGAAAAAGTTTTATTTTTAGATATTTTTTATATATATTGTTCGCATATATTATGCCATTTTTGTACTAAGGCAACTTTTTGATAACCTTTGCAATCCAGATTTGATGCTTAACAACTCTGGCTAATAAAATTATCATTTGAATAAAATGTTTTGAGTCGCGGCCGAATCGGGTGAGTCGGTCGGAGCACGGCAAACAAACATATTTTTATTGATGGCCTTAGTGACAGGATAAATTATTTTATAACAATGGATTAATCTGATGATTATGATGTAATTCTATTTTGGTAGGGTGGACATTTGGGTGGGTTGCTGGATGGTAGGGTGGGTAGTTCAGTTGTATTATAATTGTATTATATTTGAATATTGTTTAAATGTAGATTTTGCTATTTAGTGTTTATGCCAATAACAAAATATGGATTATGTTTTAAATACTAGATGTGCTTCTTGCATTAAGTTTTTATATTAAGTTTTGAAGTTATTTGTTTTGAAATCATATTTGTTTCCATTAATGCATGTGATTTTTGTTCTTTAACATTAATAAAAACAATTTTTCATTATATCATAAACTGGTTACATTTTACTATCTTAAGACAAAAACATGTTTTTTTCAACATGATAACTATCAATTTAATATTTCTGAATGACCCTCACAAGGTACCTGCGCTCGAAGAGAGAATAGCGAGAGCAGTAGGGGAAGGGTACCATACCCATATGGCTGCCGATTGAAACAAAATTTGACGTTTGTAAACAGAAAATGTAGCTTCCATTGAATTAACTGATAAGGAAAACTATTAGCATTCATTATCTGCTGTGACGACTAAATGATCCGTGGTCTGGTTTCGTACGCAACTGCTGTTAGAGTTGTTGTTTACAAAGGGACTCTGTTTTTTCTTCTTCTTCTTCCGTTTAAGGTCAGGATTCTCGAGAGAGAATGTACATATGACCTGTGATGGGAGTGAGACAGCCGCCTCCCTCCCTGGGTATTTACAGTTAATGTTTTGGCACGGGGTCTTCCGAGTAAAAATTTGGACTAGTTTTTCAACGTTTCGATGTCGATTTCTCGGTACTGTATTGAGCGATATTAAAATTTATACTAATGTTGGACACATTGAACACTTGGGTATAGCAGGCATGTAGAGTTAAAGGATTTGCTCTTTTAATTAAAACAATATTCAGCATAGACTGAACTTAGTGAGAATGACCTGTATGCCTGATTATTACCCTTGTATAATGTTCTATTCTATGATATGGCTGCTGGACTCGGATGTCTTCCCAACTCATGTTGAATACTTTTGTTTGATTTCAACTGGTATTTAGCGACAAAGCACATGAGCCGGACCCCTGTGCCCCATACGGTCGAGACACTAACGGCAGGGTCCGACAAATCCTCTGCCCGGAGCCCGCGGGCTACCAAAAGTCGAGATCCGGACTACCATTTTTTTCTATCTCGCGTCCGGCGGGCTACTGCAAATTTTCTTTTGAAGTAGCCCGGCAAAAAAAGATTTTAGCTCTAATCCATATCACAAAATCCTGTGTTCCCAGCTAATTAGTCAGATAAGATTACACCGCCATGCGTCGATAATAACACCAATTAACAAGGTGTTTAGATACCACGGGTGATCGGATCAGATCGATTGACAGATTAGTTATGTACAGGGTTGCCCCAAGACCTATATCGGATGTCGCATTTTAATGCCCGGCGGCGCATTTCCGTCATCCTTTGATCTTCGCGACATCCCTTAAATCCCAAAGCATTATGCCACTTGAAACAATTGCAGTCCTGCGCGTGCCTGAATCTGATTGACAGGTTATTGTCGCTCCCACTAAATAAGCTATCAGCCAATCATATTCGCGATAGCAGACTGCTGATTACCACCTGTGACCTGACCCGTGACCTGTGTATACACTTAGTGTTGAGTAATTAGGACACGGTGCTTTATTGATGAGGGACACGTGTTGAGTTGAGTAGAACAATTGCCGAAAATGAATGTTTATGATCGAGAAACAAACATGATTGTTTCATTCTGCAAGAATTTGTATGTAAGGGTAGCGGACGGCGATTTATAGAAAATACGACCAAAAAAAACGTCCTAACTCCGGAATATCGCATCTACAGGTGGGTGGGTAAATCACACACATAAACAATTGAGTTGTGGTGAATGGGGGGTATCTGAAATAAATCAGTCAAGATGGGGTCTCAAACATTTTTAATCAAGATGGGATGCTTTTCAAGTTAACAAAACACATTTTTTTCTCGAATACTGGTTGATAAGGCGTGTTTCTAAAAATAGAATGAATTCAAGAACGACAACTCCTACGAAATTTCGTACTTCATCATCAATTAGATTCGTACCATTGTACATCGTACTCAATTTGATTCATACTATCGGTTATTTTTCAGAGGGGAAGTTCCGTGCAGACGTCGTTGCACGGCTGTTTTTGACAAAATCGCGCCCAATATTTGATGGAGTGGGTGGGGTAAAAAGAAAAGTTTTTTTTTTTTTTTAAACTCTTACTTTAATTCTCAATATTGTTATTTTTTTTAAGTACGAAAATATAACAACAAACTTTAAAGTGACACTGTCAAAAATAAAACATTATCCATTTCATTTCAATGATTAAGAGGCATTTTATAATAATTTTGCTTTAGCACCCACATGATTTAAAATATCTTTCTAAAATTTAGTTAAACCCTTAAAGCCTAGATTTAGATCTTTATAAAATGCCTCTAAATTAATGTACTTAAAATGATTTTGATAATTTGTTTTATTTTTATATTGGTAAAACAACAAAGTCAAAAGTCATATATTATAGAAATAATTTTATTGGTAAATCCATTTACATACAAACATGTTCAATAACAGTGAAAAATGTAAATGAGTCGCCTCGAGTCCGCCGCGCGCATGCCGGGCTACCAAGTTCAGTTTCTGGTAGTGGGCTACCACAGATTTTAAAGATTTGTCGGACCCTGAACGGTATTATTTGGCTTATTCAGTTTTCCAAATATTTTTCCGATATCAACAATTATGGATATTTATTCAATTCCAACATCCGATAATTCTCTTTACCACATGATCCAATAGATAAAAAGAGAACACTTGTTGAACTTGAAGGTCATGTAATGAATCGCGAATACACATAACGTGAAGGAATTTTACGAAATATTTGAGTAATGATTAATCGAATTAAAAGCTGTATAATGGCATAATTAAGCACTTATTGAATACCAATATCCTATACATTTAACTCTACTTACGAAGCAAATGAAACCGTGATGTAGATCTTAAAACTGGCCAAGCCAATTTGCGACTGGAGGCTGCCATTTTGTTTGTGGTGGTCTAAAACGGTTAGAATAATATCTGTAAAGAAGTCTCTGTCGTCCCCAATTTTAGCCCGTCGTCAAATCGTCTCCCACTCAACACTTAGTCAATAACTGATACTATTTGATTTCAGCAACGCATTTGATAAGGTCAGTCATGAGAAACTGATTTTTAAACTAAATGAATATGGGATTTAACGTTGCCCACACCCAAACAGATACAGGCCATACCTGTCATAGTACATGTAAGTATCCACCCATATATTGTACATAACATAGTTAATGGGCTTCCAATTCCCCACATCCAAACAGATACAGGCCATACGTGTCATGTAAAGTAAGTAGTAGTGCAGTAATATTGTTTGAAACATAAAGGAAAATGGCTTTATATTGCCCACACCCATACAGATACAGACCATACCTGTCACTTTACACGTCATATTTTCAGAACATAGAGAATGTGGGCTCAAATAACCGATTCACATACATATACAGGTCATACCTGCCATGTTGCACGTAAGACCACACCCTCATATTCTACTGCATGAACATAGTAACAGAAGGTGTACCGGAAGTAAATCAAATCCCATTAAGTCCAATGCAATATTGACAAAGCTTTCTAGTAAGCCATTTTTTCAAAATGAAGTTCAAACTAAGATTCACTTACATGTTCTTAGTCATGAGACCTGCCTCTCTAGAAAACTGCTGAGAATAGTAGGGGTCATGTGGCATATAAGAAAATAAAATTCTGATCTTTGTTGATTCCGTGAACAAACTGCATTCATTCGGCACCTCTTAAATGTGTTCTACTTTCACTTTCAAAACTGTCAAGTTGATAAATAAAATCATCATACAACCATGCAAATGGTTTTAAGCTATCACAAACAAGTCAATAAAGTAATTTCAGCCAGAAAAACAGGCCTTAAATACTCAAAAATGCCTTTTATCACAAAAAAAAGTTAGGGATTATATATTTGGGAACTCCTTTCGACTACACCAGGCATGAATACCTTAGTGATTTACTTCCTGTAGGTTTCTAACTAATCACGCTCATACAGATACATGTTTTATCTGTCATGTTACACGTATATACCCAAATGTTGTAAATAATGAGGCAACCTGCTTCAAGTAGCTCATATAGATACAGATGATACCTGCGTGTTACACGTAAAACCCCACCCACGTATTGTATAGAACGTAGAGGCAGCGAACTCCGAGCTACTCACATTCGTACAGCTACAGTAATATATATGTCATGTAGTGCATAAGACAACACTCACATATTGTACTGAACATGGCGTCAGAAAGTACCTGTCATATTACATGTTAGTATCCACCCACATATTGTAGAGAACATACAGGCAGCGGGCTTAACGTTGCAAACACTCAAACAGATACAGGTCATACCTGTCATATTACAAGTTAGTATCCACCCACATATTGGGCAGAACATAAAGGCAACGGGCTAAATGTTTCCCACACTCAAACAGATACAGGTAATACCTGTCATATTACATGTAAGTATCCACTCACATATGGACAGTACATAAAGGCAGCGGGCTAAACCTCATACAGATACAGATTATACCTGTTGTATTACATGTTAGTTTGGATAAAACATAAAGGCAGCGGGCTAAACGTTTCCCACACTCAAACAGATACAGGAAATACCTGCCATAGTATATGTTAGTATCGACCCACATATTGGACAGAACATAGAGGCAGCGGGCTTAACATTGTCAACACTCAAACACATACAGGTCATACATGTCATATTACATGTTAGTATCAACCCACATATTGGACAGAACATAAAGGCAGCGGGCTAAACGTTGCCAACATTCATACAGATACAGGACATAACTGTCACATTACATGTAAGTATCAACCCACATATTGGGCAGAACATAAAGGCAGCGGGCTAAACGTTGCCAACACTCATACAGATACAGGACATACCTGTCACATTACATGTAAGTATCAACCCACATATTGGACAGAACATAAAGGCAGCGGGCTAAACGTTGCCAACACTCATACGGATACAGGTCATACATGTCATATTACATGTAAGTATCCACCCACATATCGGACAGAACATAAAGGCAGCGGGCTAAACGTTGCCAACACTCATACGGATACAGGTCATACATGTCATATTACGTGTAAGTATCCACCCACATATTGGACAGAACATAAAGGCAGCGGGCTAAACGTTGCCAACACTCATACAGATACAGGTCATACATGTCATATTACATGTAAGTATTCACCCACATATTGCACAGAGAATAACGGCAGCGGGCTAAACGTTTCCCACACTCAAACAAATACAGGTCATATCTGTCATATTACATGTATGTATAAACCCACATATTGGGCAGAACATAAAGGCAGCTGACTAGACGTTTCCCACGCTCAAACAGATACAGGTAATACCTGGCATATTACATCCACCCACATATTGGACTGAACATAAAATGAGCGGGCTAAACGTTGCCAACACTCATACAGATACAGGTAATACCTGTTATATTACATGTTAGTATCCATCCACATATTGGACAGAGCATAAAGGCAGCTGATTAAACGTTTCCCACACTCATACAGATACAGGTAATACCTGATATAGTACATGCAAGTATCCGCCCACATATTGTATACAAATATGGAAATGTGGATCCCTTGAAAAAAAAACAGACAAGTAGAGATAAAAGTCGCAGACTATGTTTTACTGACTCGTTTTTTCATAACACAGACGCAAAACGCTTCAAGTTGCCACCACCAAGCAGATACAGGCCATTCATGTTACACGTAAATATACACCTATTGATTGTACAGAACAACGTGTCGAAGGCTTCAGGTTACCCACACCTATTATATACAGTTACAGACCATACCTGTCATGTTACAAATAAGTACACACCCTCTCACCCATTGTTCAGAACAACGTGTCAGAAGGCGTTGACTTTTCCACACCTATACAGATACAGGCCATACCTGTCATGTTACAAATAAGTACACACCCTCTCACCCATTGTTCATAACACAGAGGCAGCGGGCTTCAAAGTACCAGTCCCACACAGATTCAGACCGTATCTGTCATGTAACGTACGACCACATCTACATATTGAAAAAAACAAAGACAAAGGAGGTTTCAAGCCACCCACACCAATACATATACAGGCACTTCCTGACATGTTATTCGTAAGATCAAAATCGTGTCGTCTATCTATCAGACTATCGGCAGTTTAAGTTTAAAAAATGTAGAACATTCCCCCTCCCCCCCCAAACACAAACACACACACCCTCGCACACATACACTCCCCATCTCCGTCCCCCACCCCATACACAAAACAAACACAAAAACAACTCACAACAAGCAAAAATAACTAAAAGACTATTTTATCTAGAGTGATATTAAAGGAAATTGGGATGGGGGGTGGCGGGGGGGGGGGGGGGGGGGGGGGGGGGGACTGACGATATAAATTGTTTCATGTATATGCCATTGTAACTGCATTCAGTGTAAGGGTAGCATAAGGTTAACTTATGTTAAATCACGTATGCTACATTTTATTCGTGTTGATGCATTATTTTAAGAATCAAGCCGAGAACAGGTCAACTACTTATGTTTATTATTATGGTGGTAAAACAGGTTTTACGAAAACACACCATTATTTTTCGAACAGGCATAGAACATAGCAAAAGGGACAGTCACGTATGTTTCATCCTTAAAATGCCTTAACAATTTTTATCATAGCCTGTTTTATGAAAATGTTCAGCTGAGCTAACATTAACATCAAATGATAATAATGTACTTGGGTCATCATGAACATGTTCGGTAATTGTTATCGCTCATTAAAGCTAGGATATGTAGTCTATGACACTCTCAAGTAATGGTAACCTATTTGTCATTCACTTTGGCGACATATTTGAAGACACAATTGTCTTAGCATATTCCTAGAGGTTTTATTATTAAATTTAACATGATATTCCAACTATTCCAAATTTTATAATATTTATATACACTGTATGATTTATTACGAATTATCTATTTCATTTTGATATCAAATGTCAGTAACGTACGTTTCATTTTAAGGTGTTTGGCTCATCATGTCAAACACAAATGCTAACTGTTGGAACTTACTCTGTTAGTGCTCCGACTTACTCAACATACCTTTAGGCGTAGCACACCCATTGCAACACAGGAAGTGTCGGCCTGTGGTATCGCATAATGGCGTCAATAAATAATACTCATTTCTTTTTGTAAAAAAAGGCATTTTCACTAATTTAAAGTGCGATTTTTGGTTACATTTTCAAGCATTGTCATGTTAAAATTGTGAGTTTTTAATTTATTTTGCTTATATGGAAATGAGTGTATGAATACAATATTATGGCATCTCAGTGTTTATGCTTTTAAAGAGAGCATTCAATCATGAGACAAGTTCATTCTTAGAAGATACATGACCCCCATTTTTCTGTGGATTTTTGGCAGCATATGTGTCATTTGTGATGAGAATGTAAGTTATTCATTTTTAATTTGGGTCTAGATATGAATGACAACATGGCATTTAAATTTTAATTCACACACAACTCAATCCAACAATCAATGGGCGTGTTACACCTTCATTGCAAGTGTACACTGACCGTGATTGTTACTATTACTGTAAACTACAACGATGCACGGTTTTATTGAGAAACAGCGAATAGCACTATCATAATATATGTCAGATTAGACACGCCATCCCCAGGGTTTGGGTTTGGGATAGCAAGGGTTTGACACTCCTGATACTTTGCAGTCATAATGTCGGCTGTTTCACCATCCACAACGAATGCCTTAGCTCTGTCGACCCTGTTGAATACCTGTATGCATTTGCTTTCCATCAAAGGTCTTGCGTACCATTGAATAAAGTGTATCTGACCTTGTCGACAGCGTCAGAACCAATGGCTGATTGCACTCCGTTCTCTCCATTCGACATGCATCATCGTGATGTCACCATGCATCATTGTGATGTCATTATGCACCATCTTGATATCACCATGAATCATCATCGTGATGTCACCATGCATAATCATGATGTCATGCGTCATCGTGATGTCATCATGCGTCATCGTGATGTCACAATACATCAAGGTTAGGGTTAGAATCTATTAAGTGATTTCAGTAAGTGTTCTTCCTAATATGAAGAAACTAAGTTGCGTCTGTTATTATAACTTAATGGGTATTGATGATGAAACACACATCTTAAAAAACAAAAGCTGATGATGAAGGGCAATGCAATTAAATTACAACTGCTAATACTTGTTACTATTATATAAATGTTGACAACAAATTAACGATAACACAACGTTGAAATGAATTATTTAGAAATAATTGGCATGTAGGCCTAACCAATTGGGTTTATATACATCAGGGAGTACGTTATAGGGAGGAGAAACGGGCTCGTTTTGCCGATTTATGTTGTCGCGCATGTGTTTCACTACTCCGTGAAAATGACTATTTCCGGTTGTTTCGCGAGTGTGTGAAAAACAGCAAATTCTTATAAATTATTACACTTACAAACTCAATAAAGGTGCTAAATGTAAACATAAGTATTATTTATTTACATTGTGTCCTCTGATACAGAGCGTGTATTTGTTTGCTTGTTTAAAAGCACATTTTACCAGACGGTTCCGTGTAACAAAGATGGCGCCACTCTGCGCCAAATAAAAAATGGTGACAGTGTATAGCTAATGCAAACGAGATACGAGACTACGGGTTATTTAGGCATTAATAATAACAAAAAGTGAATAGTAAACATATTTATCTTTGTAAAGAAGGTAATTTCATGGTGGTGATTATAAGACAAAGCCTAAAAAGAGGTGATGAAAATGTGCCTTTTGAGATATCAGCTAAATTTTTAATTTTATAGAATTAAAAATGGTGTGAAGCTATTGCAAACGAGATACGAAGTATGGGTTATATTAGGCATTAATAATAACAAAAAGTGAATAGTAGACATATTTATCTTTGTCAATAATGTAATTTCCTGATGTTGATTATAACAGAAAGCCGTAAAAAGGGGCTGTAAAAACTGCCTAATTTGAGATGTTGGCTGAAATTTTAACTTTTCAAATGTAACGCGCTTACGATCGATTTACCTGTATCGATAAAATAGTAAATGGCGGCGTTCTAGCGCGACAACATAAATCGATAAACTAGAGCGTTTATGAACCCGTTTCTCCTCCCTATAACGTACTCCCTGTATACATTAAAACACAGTTTAAAATAATGAAATAATTCTCATATATAACATCACCCCCATTTTCTAATTTGGTATATTTAACCTGCACATTTAATTATATGACATCTTCTCATTCTGATTATTCATGGTTATCTCCTAATATAACTGTATATATATATTATATGTAATGTTATAATATTATCTGCTTTTATCGGGTGCTGATGCTCGCAAAATCTCAAATTTATTCGGTTCATGATTACACCTACTCTCAGTTTGGTGCGCATGCGCATTATGAAAGCTTGATGTTGTCAAGCATGGAGAACTACACGGTAGGAAATTTTAAACGTGTTTTGTCTTTTACAGAAATTCGATGGTTACTTTTGAGAGAAAAAAACAAAGATACAACGGTTTTGTTATACTTTAATCATGCTTATATGTGCTATAATTTCAGATCAAAGAACAAATTGGTAAAGGTGCACAAGCCACTGTTTACATCGTTGAACGTCAACATGATAAGCAAAAGTTTGTTCTGAAGAAGGTAAACACTGTATTCTGTAATTGATTCTGATATATTTCCTTTGATGTCAACATATTTCCTTTGAGGCCAACTCCATATACATATCATGTGATCAGATATTCATACTATTGACTGTGTATCAGGCGTGTATTATATCAGTTGATCTCATTTATTTGACATCTGGGTGTATTTTCTTTTTACATACGGACATTTATAGATGCACCCGTGTCATCTCATTGTGTTTGATGTAAAATGTGGACTTCAGACTGTGTATATGTTTCTTGTATGATGTCACTGCACTGACACCTACGTTTTGCTGTTCAAACAATGCCTAGGCTGACATACTTAACTGCCAGTAGTGGCAGTTGGCAGTACCAGTCAGTATTCACCAATGAGGACATAACTGGTATACCAACACCAGGAGGGACACCATTCACTCCAATGTCAGACATAGTGGACACCATAGAAGGGGTTGTCAAGCTCTAAAAGAAGATGCTTCCTGCATGGATCTTAAAAGAATTAGCCAGCACAACTTGGAGAGATACCAAATGACTGGAGGATAGCAAACGTCCTGGCAATCTTTAAGAAGGGAGAAGAGTACAAGGCCAGCAATTACCAGTCACTGCGAAACACAGCTACTGACACTAGTTCATGAAAAAGTCACACATGTACTAGTCACAGCCTTAACAACGGAGTCCATGACTTGATCATCCTGGACTTTTCCAAGGCATTTGACAGAGTCTCTTTTGAAAGCTTACTGAGGAAACTAGCCCACTATGGAATAAGAGGCAGCACACTGATGTGGATCAAGGCATTTCTATAAAAAAGAGAGCAACAGGTCCTAATAGATGGCATCACTTCAAACAGTGTGCCAGTTATTAGTGGAGTACCTCAAGGCACAGTATTAGGATCACTGTTGTTCCTAATTTTTATAAATGACCTTCCAGACAGCGTTCAAGAGTTCACCTCTTTGCTGACGACTGTATCTTGTACATTGTTGACCTCCAAGATGACCTAGATTCACTCGCCGAATGGGAAAGGATTTCCACCCAGTTAAATGCATCACCCTCAGAGTCTCTAGGTCACCTGTAGCCTCTAACTACACACTGAAGGGTCAAGTCCTTGAGACTACGGATATGGCAAATTTGCGGAAAGTCCACACATACACAAGTCAAACACGTATGCACGTCGGAGGACAGTGCATATCAAAAATCGTCTTGTCATTTGTAGACGTGTCTTTTATGCACTAGTTTATCAGCATAAACTTCTTTAGCAGTCGTGCTGTGCACCTTGATATTTTTTTTGGACGTATGTACCAGGTGGTGAAACAGTCATTCCTCAACCGGAACTCAAACTAAGTGCTACTAGGGTAACCTGCTGGCACTCTACCAACTGAGATATCAAGGTCACATATGGTCTTTCACCATGTACCTATAAATTATTTTTGAAATAGGCACTGCCTAGATAACGGGCGAAGCACTTCAGTAGTTAATGACAATGAATTGATTGCAAATATGGCTAACTGTACAGTACATGACCTTTTCATGTAGATTTTCGAATGATAAATTGAGCCATAAAACCGAGGTATTATTCCATTTATGTGACAATCTTTAAAGGGGAGTTTTGGGGAAAATGACTGATTATCAGCCAGACATTGTTAACCATGGTGACAGGTCTCAAAGGCTATTATAGTCGTCACGTGCTTAGTGGGCTGAGGGTAAATAAGTTTTCCACTTCGAGACAATCACATTAATCCATCTAACAATTACCGGTACATTCTGTCTGCCAACACTTGAAGCTGATGTTCTGTCACTATTAAATTTTTTAACATCTGGTCATAAACAAACAAAGATAATGTCATCAATGACATGACATCAACAGCATGACATGACATCATCAAGGTATGGTGATGTGACATCAGTCGAGGCTCTGATATTTTTCTTTACAATTAGAATTTATAAAGAAGAACTGGAAATATCATGCTATGTTGACTCAAAGAGGGAGACATGTATTGATGTGTCAGAATTATTGCTTTTAATAGAGTTGAACCTATCAAAGGAATTACTAACCTTAATTCTGAATCCCCTTGTATATTTTACAGGTTGAATGTTTCGATGAAAGTGAAGCTAATAAAGCCTTTAAAGAGGTAAGATTTGATAATTAGGAATTGAAGCTAACATAAGTTGTTATAATGTATATATGCGATGATAACTACTCGGCTTGTGTCGAATGTATGTTTTGATTAATTCTAAAATTTATCATGCTTGTATTTATTATTTAAAAACGGCATTGACTTAGACTACATAAAAGTGTAAACATATTAAACTGGAAGTTTCATGTAATTTTTTTTTTTTATCTTTTTTAAAATTCAATGGGATTAACGCATACTTAGGGGACACAGTGCTTCTTAAATTCCAGCACAATTTATCAGACTGGGGTACAATTTTAGTTAAAGAATAAAGTACTGTAACAACTTTCACGGGTCCATTGTTTGTGTGTCGGTATATGTTTAATGCTCACTTGGACACCAAACACCCATACTATTATATCTGTCTCCGTGTCTATTATGCAATGATAATTATGTAGTTTTAGATTTTCATAATCTGTAAGCAATATGATTGTATTTGTTACTCCAGGCGACCGTGCTCCGTGACTTGCAGCATGTGTATGCGTCCGGGTATAGAGAATTCTTTGTTCTCTGGGAAAAAGAGGTAATTTTTTATTTATTTTTTGACGTTTAACAAAATATTGGTTTAAATTGCTACGATCAAATTTCCTAACATCTTAAACATGTCAGAATGCATAGTTAAGTGTGTATAGAGATGAGTTAAAGATGCTTGGGTAGTTCGATTAACATTGAAATGAATTTTGTTTTTAAAAAAAAAATTGTTGCCGTTTTAAAGAAATCAGCAATACATAGGGATCACTTTGTCTGGCGTCACAAAAACTTAACTTGGCTTAAACATTTTTATTTCTTCATCAAACTTTCAACATTGTTATACACCCTTCATGGGTAGTATGTATTTAGTTTATAAAAATGGTCTGTCTTTTTTCTCGTACATTCTGAAACAAGGCAGCGGATGGTGACACACAGGCCCTAGAGATGTATTTCTTGCATACCGGACAAGGATTTCTTGTATGTCCGTCCTTTTACCGGGGCTAGATATTTCCATCTCACCATATTATAGACTCAATCCGGCTTATGTGCGACAATTGATGTCTTCAGGTTTTAAAGCAGCATACACTAAACTATTTACACAAAATCTTATGTTGTTTTGCAATTTTAGACAGAGTAAAATGACCAGAAAAGAACGATATATAACTTGGACGGGTTTTCATTGTTATATTTTATATAAATCAAGTCTGAAGTTCATATGTTAACAGAAATTAAATGTCTTTGCCAAAAATCGTTTTCTTAATTTGTGGTTCTTTTAGAAGGATGTTAGGTTTTTAACATTGCTTACCTTTCAAAAAACGTAAATGCGTTGCCATTACTTGAAAAGAAACAGCTTTTGGTGGTAACGATCGTCATTTCTCTAAAAATATCTGATGTCCGGATGTCTTCGAAAATGAAACCAGTTACGAGGCCTAGTGTTTAAAATGCCTGTATGGATGCAAGGTTGTTATAATTGTTTGTTTTTATGTCTTTAAAATAAACTTTTCATGTTATTCTGAAGTTAAAACAATACTTTACCGATCTCATTTTGTATTCAAGTTGAAGAATTGATATCAAATTTCAAAATTATTGGCGTAATAGTTTAAAAACCATTTACGAGTCAATCATATAATTTAGAAGCGAGTACACTTGCTAGAGTTGGACAAGAAAGCAAATTGTTGAAAACATTAAAAAGGGGTTATGTTTTACTAAAAATACTACTGTTATTATCTTCAGATTATATAATTCGCCATCAAAGCAATTAAATTGTATTTCACAACCATTTACGAGCCACCAGTTACGAGTCAAGAAAAACAGTTATGATGATTCCAAATCGTTTCTTTCCGCTTAAAACATTCTTTTCGATTCTTTTCGGTCTAATGACGTCATATGTGAGATGCACATGATGTAATAACTTTGGATCCGCCATTTTCTCGAACTTGTTTTCCACAATAACAAAGAAGCGAAGGGTAAGTGTATTTCTTTGTGTTTTATTTGTAATATTCATGTTTAATCCTGGAATTTATAAGGAAGTTATTGCATTTAAAGACTAAATATGCAAAACTAAGTAAAAAAACATTAAATACCAATAAAGTTTATGAAATAAATGCTGGTTAAGTTGTGTCCCGTAAATGGTCGTTTCGTCCCGTAACTGGTCAGATTTTGAATTGACGTTTCTACTGAACATTGTACGTTTAGAAAAGATCTTTTGGTGTTTATCTTTGATTTTAAGGGATAAAGAATAATAATACAGTAATAATATACCATTATAATGTTACAAACTGATGCATTTATAACAAAAATGTTCAAAAATGACAACTGAACAATATCTCTATTTTGTAGAATGGCGAAGTCAAAGGCCCAAAGGATGAAGGAGTATCGAGCAAGAAAGAAAGCTGAATTGGGTGAAGAATGGCTAAAGCGGGAAAACCAGAGAGTAAAGGGGTATTTCGTTCCAATATCAGAGTTGAGCGAAGAGAAGCAAACTCATAAAAGACAATTAAGCAAAAAGCACTGTGGAACATATAGAAAGAAACGTAAGACAGTAGCCCGTGAAGAAAGCACACAAGAGGTTGGAGAAAGCAGTCAAGATATTGATTCATTTGAAGATAAAAACGGTGTTTCAAGCAGTACTGTCAGTACAACAAATAAGCAGTATACACCTTTAACAGTTAAGATGAATTTTGGGACACCAAAAGAATCAAGTAGACAATCACGTGGGCGAAAACGAGTGTCAAGAGCGCTGGCCAAACAGTACCGAAAAAATGAGACACTGCAAGATGAAAACGAATCATTGAAGAGAAAGCTCAACACAGTGCGCAAATGGTTGAATCGATTAGAAAACAATCAGAGAAAGACACCATTGACACCAAGAAGTAAATCAGACAAGTTATTAAGAGATGCTCGAATAGAACCTAAACATGTTCCAGAGATCAGAAAAAAGATGCTGTTTGCTGAGTGTTTGAGTGAAGAAATCAAGGAGGCAAAGAAAGCTAACAACCAAAATGTAGTGATGAGAGTCGTGTCAGGCAAGATTATAAAGAAATACAAAATGAAGAAAGCACTTGGCACAAGTACACTTCTTGATCGTAGGAAGCTGAACAACTTATCAAAATCAGTTGCACACATGAAAAAGCGCACAAGGAACGCTATGAGTAATAACACCATAACAAGAGAAATACACGAATTCCTATCAAGAGATGACAACTCCAGATTGTTACCAGGAAAAGCAGATGCAATCAAAGTAGGATCAGATAAAGTTCAGAAGCGTGTGCTGAACGATTACATGTATAATTTACACACAGAGTTTCTTGCTGAATCAACTTACAAAGTTTCGCGTTCTACATTCTATCATAAGAAACCTAGATCAATAGCGCATGTGAATTTCACATCTAGAAGCGTTTGCTTGTGCCAAAAGCACCAAAACTTTGCTCTGAAGTTGAGGTGTTTGAAGAACTATAAAGTAACAACAATCACCAGTCCTGATAGATTTATGCAAACGCATAGCAATGAAGAAGAACTTAATAAGGTTTTGGACAAGATACAGGATACCAATGTGCGCTATCAAGAGTGGAAACGAATGAAAATGAAAGATGGAAAACAAAAGATGAGAGTGGTCGACTTGGAGCTTCCAACAGAAGAGTTTAAAGCAATGATGAAGAGAACATACACAGAGTTTGCAAGTCACATTCACAAGGTAGTAGAACAGTACAAAGGTGTGAAAGTAATGAAGGAAAAATTGCCAGCTAACCATATCCTAGTCCAAATGGATTTTAGTGAAAACTACTGCTGCCAGAATATGGAAGAGATACAAAGCGCGTATTGGAACGCCACAGCAATAACTCTTCACCCAACGGTTATGTACAAAAGAAAAGTAAACGGAACCATTGAACACAAAAGCATTGTATACGTTTCAGAAATATTACAACACAACGCTAGTATGGTATTGGCCATTGTCGAGAAAGTGATTGCTTCCGGTAAGATGTTTGTAGACAAGTTGGAAGCAATACATTTTTGGACTGATTCGCCAACTAGTCAATATCGAAATAAGACAATTTTCAACTTCATAAGTAATCTCGAAAAGTCACATGGCATAACTGGTTCCTGGCAGTTTTTCGAGAGTGGACACGGGAAAGGGCCATGCGACGGCATTGGAGGCACTACGAAACGCAACGCGGATAACGCAGTAAAGCAAGGGAAATTCATTATACAAGACGCTGGGGATTTCTTCAAATGGGCAAGTCAAACTGATAGTCAAATTCAGTATGAGAAAATAGAGCAAACAGAGTTCGATCAGAGTCAAGTAAGAGTTGAGAAAGAAAACATGAACATAAAACCAATTAAAGGTACAATGAAGATACACAGTGTAGTTGCAACTGCCCCAGGCATTGTTCGAACAAGAGAAACAACATGTGTATGTGAAAACTGTTTTAAAGACAATGGATTTGTTGAAAACGATAAATGCCTATGGGTTACACAAAACTTAATGAAACCCGTCCGAGAAGTCCAAAACAACCAAGATGAAGATGACAATGCAGAAAAAATGGTTGATTCGGAATCTGAAACACATGATGATAATGTAAAGAACCCTGAATACCAGATAATCAGAGAGAACCTGAAAGAAAATGAGTATGTAGTTGTTGTGTTTAATGATTACCGTTACATAGGTCAAATTACAGAAATAGATGAGGAGGATAACGAGGTAGAGGTTAACTGTATGGAAGAGTGTGGTAAGGTCAGAGGTCGTTACAGATGGCCAAGAAAAACAGATAAGATATGGCTTAACAGAAACGATGTATTGAAAGTTATCGAGGCTCCTACAGCCACAGGAAGAACACAAAGAATCTTCAGTGTTGATGAGAACATACTTGAATTTATGTTGGCAAAGTATTAGAAGCCCAGATTCAATGACCATTTACGGGACACACAGTTTCCATATTGTTCACGATTGTTATAAACTTTAGTCACTAAGTTAGCGTTATCTTTCTTTGTACAAATGTTTCCTTAAAATAGGACAGTTCTCTTATTCAGTTTTGCTGTTGATATTTCATAATTAACAGCGCTTATATGACGTCAGTGCTATTCATTGATTAAAGCGATCAATTTTGATGAACTTTAATGTATATTTATGCTGGGTACAGTATTGAAATAGCACAAATTATGATGTTTTGCATTTGTTTTAAACTAAGGTACAAAGTATGTTTAAACACGTTGTTAAAGAAAATATAAATATGTTTGATTTGACTTAAATGGTGAATAGCAATTTACGGGACGTTTCTTAACCATTTACGAGTCCTAAATTAAAATCAAAATAATGTTTGACCAAGATATATTACATTATTACATTTTGCATGGCTTTTTGATCTTAACTTTGATAAACTTAATGTATTTTCTTGTTTCTTAATAGTTTTGTTCCTATTTTTTCTTTTTGTTAAATCGAAACGAGCTGTATTGACAACATGCTTTACTTTCTGTAACATAGTTGACAATTGATCTGCGTCGTACATTTATAATTTTGTTAAATAATGTTAAATTAAACAAATTCTTACTCAAAATTGAGTACTCGTTCAGAAAATAATAGTAGATAATTATTGACTAGAGTGCGTTTGTTTGTATTAAGGTATCATGCTCATGAGTATTGTCCCAAAAAATTGCATACTAATTATACAATAGTGGTTTCATTAACACTCACATTTTTTCAAAACTATAATAGTTGTACTCACGAAAATTTAGATTTTAGTCACAAAAAGGTATTGGAGTAATGAAATAAAGCCAAATAACAAATATTTCAAACTTTATTTTTCTCTATTAACATGCTGTCAGTGTCGCACATTAGCCGGATTGAGCCCATAGGGTCGAGATAAAATTCAAGTGCGCCAACATCTGGTATGCACAAAAACGTTAGTAGCTGGCGGCGTCAATGTACAACATGTCTTTGATATGCAAGAAAAAGAATCTAACATGGGTATTCGGTTCAGATAGGGAATTCCAACCCTCGGTATACATGTTTTAATCAGAAACTCGACAGAGCCTCAGTTCGGATAAAAACACATACCTCGGGTTGGAATTCCCTATCTTCACCGGATACCCATGAAAGATTCTTATAGTATTACATAGGGAGATAATACTTTGTTTTATAAAGTCTGGCTCAAAACTTAAAGGTTAAATCTGATTCATAAATATGCGCCTTTAAAGTATTGGTATTCACCTTGCCTGACACCACCTGAGCCGGTTTTTAAATTCCTACCCAACATCTTTTGTTCGACTGTTCGAACCAACACCAAAAAGAGAGTCGAGTTTGGTAGATTAAATCTGGTTCATAACTTTGGTTAAATCTGGTTTACGGACTTTTTTGTGAAATTTGATAAATTAGCATTTTGGTTTTATGCTTATTGAGTTACCCATTGTCAAAAAGTATTTTTTTCCTGCATATTTTATAAAACATTGTTCTGGTTTTCAGGAAAATAAAATGTTGTTATTATTGTTCACTGTTTTTTAATTAGTTTCCTTTATCATTATATGCAGCGTCTCACCACTGCGATTTCGAATCTCACTGGGAGTTCGACATGTAAGTGAGGAAGTGTCGATTCTTGCAGATGGCGGGAGGTGTACAGTACTGATCTACCCAGGAAAAGTGGGTGGTTTACCTGCACCACAAAAATTGACTGTCATATATAACCTTACACATGTGTTGAAAATGACGTAAACAAAATTATCATTATCCGCAGGACTCCTCCGTGTACATGTGCATACTGATGGACTACTTCCCCAAAGGGGCTCTGGATAGTGTGCTCGCCAAATGTCGGGAGAGGAAGGAGGTCCTGGACGAAGAGGTAAGTCACCCTGGATAGTGTGCTAGCCAAATGTCGGGAGAGGAAGCAGGTCCTGCATGAAGAGGTAAGTAAGTGACCGTCAAGTGGTTAAAACCTGCTGGTGTATGATTAAATAAATAAATAAATACAATTTGTAGTTTTCAATTTTCCTTCATTATTCTATTATAAGTTTAACTATATTATAGATGCAATATTATTAAAGGTTAGACATTTTTTTCCATGTATCCCTTTAACATCTATAGTAATGATACTGAAAATATGATATGACAATAGTCACGTGTCATACATTCTAGATAGAACATTTGTGTTTCAGAGAATAAAGCAGTGGTTAGGACAGGTAATTGAGGCCCTCGTCTATGTTCACAAGAAGAAAATTATACACAGGTATGTTCTATAGTCAAGAGCTCAACATGACAGAGTTATTGTTAAATGAGATGCAAGTCTGCAGTAGGTCATCCATCTACCAGGAGCCATGCCAGTCACCCTCTCAGAGGCATCTGTGTCTGTGTGGACATCTGTGAGCATGTGACCAGTTGGCATCTGTGTTTGAGTGGGTACATAAGTGTCCAAGATCATCTATGTCTGTTTGGACATCTGTGGCCCTGGGTGGACATCTGTGGCCCTGGGTGGACATCTGTGTCCAGGGGGCATGTGACTAGTGGGAATATGTGGTTCATCTGGTCTGGGTAGGCTTCTCAGCATCTCTGGCCAGTGGGAATATATGATCAACATGTGGCCTATATGGCATGTAGCCAGTAAGAATGTGTGTCCTATGGATATCTGTGGGCATATGTGTCTGTGGGGACATCTATGTCCAGTTGGCATCTGTGTCTGGGTGGGTGTATGTAGCTAGTGGGTATCTGTGTCCAGTTAGCATCTGTGTCTATGTGGAGATCTGTGCCAGTGGGCATTGTGGCTGGGATTATGTGTCTGTGTGGGCATCTGTGGCCATTGGGCATCTCTGACTGGGCTTATGTGTCTTGTCCGGTGGGCATCTGTGGCCCTGTGAGCATAGTTGGCCAGTGGGGATCTGTGGCCCTGTGAGCATAGTTGGCCAGTGGGCATCTGTGGACCTGTGAGCATAGTTGGTCAGTGGGCATCTGTAGACCTGTGGGCATCTATGGCCGAGGGGGCATATGTGGCCCAGTGGGCATCTCTAACCCTGTTGGCCAGTGGGCATCTGTTCCAGTGGTAATCTGTTCCAGTGGTAATCTGTGGGCATTTATGGCCCAGCGAGCGTCTGAGGCCTATTGGCATCTGCACACCCCAAAAAACAAGCAATGTTACACCATCCACCACGACATTGTAGAAGCTTTGTAGTAAAATGCTTGCTTTGTGTAAATATAACAGTATAGCTGGATGGTGTAGCAAGTCGTACATTTTATTTCAGAGATGTTCGTCCTAACAATCTGTTTATACAACCGGATGACAGTCTCGTGCTTGGAGATTTTGGCGTAGCAACAATAATGGGGGATGCAGTCACGTGTACCAGGGCGACACCAAGTACGTAGGCATTCATTCATTTGGTGGAAAATATGTTAATTAACATTCTGCGAGCATTTACTAAAAGTATTGCCGAATTTATAGAATACCAAAAACAAGATTTATTTTTAAAGTGTGAAAGCTTTATGAGATATGACATAGAATGTGCACAGTAGCTGCCGGTACATTCAGTTCAGTGCATATTTTATAAAAACTTGTTTTAATTAAAAAAATGTTTATTCCAATAAAATGCCAAATCATGTGACCTAATGAGAACCTTAGTTTTACTGCAGTACTTTGATTTCAGTTGTAACTGGAAAATATTTCAGAATTCCACGAGGGGTTGAAGGCAGTATTGTTTTCATTTCACTATGATTTTGGTAAACATGCTTCCATTGTGTTTCCTTTTTATTTATTTTGCCATTGATTGTTTAAGGATAAGCTGGAAATAATAACACTAGGATTGATCTGCAATTTCTTAATAATTTAGGGATTTCTCAATGAAAGAATGTTCATAGTTGTTAAATATTAATGACTAACTCCAAACACATTAATAACAAACCGTAACATGGAGTCATGACATCAATAAAGTGTTGTTGACATCGACGTCAGCCACCGATAATGTTCAATAAAGCAAATAATTAAAAAAATTCCTTGCATACCAGATACGGTTATCCGCATTTTACATGGGTAATGGAAATCCTGATCTTACACATGGGGGAAGATAAAAGTCACGTGCTGATATCAACAATGACAGTTGCATAAAGTGATTGTGTAAATTAATATGCAAAATGTTAGTAGTTGGCGATGTCAATGCACAGAATATAAATGATGTGCAAGAAAAATAATCAGTGCTGGATATTTGATGAAAATGGGGAAGTTCCAACCCTTGGTATCATTGTTATAATCGGAACCTCGTGTTGGAATTCCCGATCTTCACTTGATATGAAAGATTCTCATAGACTTAATAAATAACACACACAAAAAACATGTCTTCCTGTCAGATTTATTATGAGTATGTCCATCTTTAACTGTTTATTGTTTATTATTAATATAAAACAGCATTATATTAGATTGAGCATGCAGGCATATTTTATGAAAAAATATTACTGTTTACAGAGAAACATGTGTCATAACACAGCAGTGGTACATATCCTGAACATTTTGTTTTAGATTCTGTGAAGTACATAGCCCCAGAAGTTGGTAGTCATGGTTATAGTGAGAGTAGTGACGTGTGGTCACTAGGTTGTATATTGTTTGAGCTGGTCACCACGTGGTTATATGACACTCATGAAGCCTCGGAGAAGCTGTCTGAGATAAAAGAGAACCCTGGAGTACTGGACGAGGTCTTTGAAGATATTTCCAAGGTAAATGACATAAGAGAGAGTGCTGATTTACTAGAAGATTATATTTACCCCTTAAATGCAGGCATTTATTTGGGTTTCTTGGTACAGGCATATATCCTTCACAAAGTGTTCAATTATATAACACTGAAGTCATGGGGTGTTTACCTAATCATCCATCGCTCTATATAAGGTTGGTTAATTTCTACTCCGACTACGTCCGGTGATAGATAGATTTTCTCGAAACTATTCCCTGCGGAGCTTTTTTTCACCTCCTGAGAACTAGAAAGTATGCAAATGAATATGTAAACTTTCTAATTTCAGAGTTTTTGGTATTGTTGTGGAATGTAACTTGTCATCTTTTCAAAAGCATTATTTCTGTAAGTCCACAACTGTTTTGACATGAAACTTGCTATACATGTCTATATAATGAGTTGACTGTTGATATTTAAAACTTTCTGATTTATTTTTTTTTGTCCTTTTTTTTTTTCTATCTTTTTTTCTTCTTTTTTTCTTTCTGAGTTCAGTATTGTGTGCATTTCTATTCTATGAAGGATGTTGTTATATTAAACATGTTTTTTTTCCCATGACAATAAGAAAATAATGTTGTTTCAATAAAATTTTGTTTCTAGTGCATAACCTGAACACTGAATCAAAATATCCTTAAAATACAGCTTTATAGATTTATAACTAGTACATTGTATACATAACAATGAATTGCTGATGGTCCTCCCCAACCCTCTGCTCACCACTAGACAGCGAGAATAAATGCACTTCTATTTTTTAAAACTGAAAAAAACAACATTCCTTATTATGCTTGTCTCGTGTATCAACATATTGACCTAGAGGTGACTATTATACAATTATGGACTTTTCAGCTGTTATACATGATGTGATATGCACCAAAAAAATCATTATTGACCGAGGCGATAGCCGAGGTCAATAATGATTTTTTGGTGCATATCAACATCATGTATAACAGCTGAAAAGTCCATAACTGTTTTATTATATAACCCTCAATTTACAATTATATAAAACAGGTCAATATCAAAAAAACAATTATATAAAACAGGTCAATATCAAAAAAACAGGTCAATATCAAAAAAACAGGTCAATATCGCTAGATATTTTTTCTAAAAAATTACTTTTTAGCCAATGAAAACGCGTCTATTTATAGGTTATATAATAATTCTAGTTATTTGTTTATGAGATCTTTCTGTCATCCAATAGATAAATAAAGCAATGTCTATTTCTATATCTCATTGTTAGGCCAAATAAAATCATATGTGTGGTTCCTATTACATGCTAAAGAAATTAGGATTGGTAGGTAGGGAAACTATATCTCAATACCTTTAAACCCTAAATAAATTAACTTGAATATATATTTGTTGATATCATGTACAGAACAGATAGAAAACATGGTTTATTTAAAAACATTTTATTTTTTATTTTGCATACATTTTTTAGGGTCGGTCCTTCAACCCAGTGTCATTACCTTATATATCAGAATGTGTGGGCAGGCGCTATGCATGCTCTGAGAAACAATCACAATAACTGTAGATTCTGCACCAAATTCGATACACTTCTCAAACTCAACATTTATAATCTACACTACATCATACATAATATATATCTCATTGTAGCATTTCTCCGACGCCCTCATATCTGTGTTGGGATCCATGCTCAAGGTGAACCATGCCCAGAGGCCATCTGCATCGTAAGTTGTTACTATGCTTGTCACCAGCTTCAGAGAATCAACTTTAAATAAGAAAACTATTCAATGTTGTAAATATGCGAATATTAAACAAATAGCTCAATCATGGATCATATTTGCTTTCTTAAAGGGACACACGCCAGTCTTGAAGTAATTGAAATGGGTGTCTCGATGTATATATCCAGCATCATTTTTACTTTAACACTGGTTACATTTAAATAAATCAAATTTTAAATATTCACTATTTCGTCTTATTATACTATAAGTTTTAATATATTACTGGTGCAATAATATCAAAAATTAATAATATGCAAAAACAAATGGCTTAATACAATTCTTATAATTAACATTAATGATTGAACAAATGCAATTTATGTAGAAAAACTAATGGGACACCGCTAGTTTTTTAAAAAATCTAGATTGCCATGTGTCCCTTTAAGAAAGTATATTAAAATATCTTCAACAAATAAACATTTATTTAATCCGTAAATGTGATTTCATAAGAAATATCCAATCCAATTTAAACTATTTCCTTTTTTTTTGTCGCACGTCGGTAAGTTACAATATTTAAACTATTAATATAATTAAGAAAACTTGAAATGTACATATGCATATAAATTTGTAAACTGAGTCACTGATTGGCTGGGTTTACATGTTTCATTAGTTGGTTTGTCAACCAATTGATTGGTTAAACAATTGATAAAATGATTGATTGATTGATAGTTTTTGATTGATTGATTGATTGGTTTAATACTGTGTTTGCTGTAATACAGTGGTCTCCTGAACAATGGCTACATCCGATCGTGCGTGGAGATGAGCGATGCCTCACAATTGGAGAAGAGGAAGAGACTTCAGTCAGCATCGACAACCAAAGCAGAAATAAGTATGTATCCATGGTGATGTACATTATTTTGTTGTTGTGCTTGTAGGGCGTGCTGTGGTAGGGAGTCAAGGTGTGATATGAATCCAGGTGTGACATAGAATCCAGCTGTGATATAGAATCCAGCTGTGATATAGAATCAGCAGTTTTATATTGTAATCATATAGTGTGTAATTGACGTGATCAGTTTTGTTCTTTTCTGTTCCTTCTTTATACAAAGTTTTTTTGTTGTTTGAGTAATTCCCAACGCAATTTCTCTCAATTTAGAATTAAATCTTAAATGTTTATAAATATACGGTAGTCATTTTGACTAGGCTATATCTTTACCAAACTTTACCAGATTGTTAATATCAATGAAATCTTCAACAAGTTCGAAAACCAGCCAGATCGGACCTGTAACAGCAGAGTTATAGCTCTTGATTTAGTTAAAACTGATTTATTTTGCCTCGTTAAGACGATAGGGCATTCATTTTTCCTTTGATCTTTACCAAACTTTACCAGATTGTTACTATTAATGAAAGCTTGCACAACTTTGAAAACAAGCCAGATCGGACCAGTAACAGCAGAGTTATGGCCCTTGATTTAGTTAAAAATGCTATATTTTGCCTCGTTAGGACCATTTCTTCCAGATTGTTAATATCAATGAAAGCTCGAACTAGTTCGAAAAGCAGCCAGTTTGGACCATTTCCATCGGAGTTATGCCCTTTATTTTTCTGAAATATGCTATACTTTGCCTCGTCAAGACGATAGGACCTTCATTTTTTATCCAATCTTTACGAAACTTTACCAGATTGTTGATATCAATGACAGCTCAGGCAAGTTTGAAAACCAGCCAGATTGGACCATTTCCACTGGAGTTATGGTCCTTGATTTTCTGAAATATACTGTATATTGCCCCATTAAGACGATAGGGCCTTCATTTTTAGCTCTACTGGCTTTCTTGAGCAATCTTAACCAAACTTACAGTTTTTATTTATTTTTTTATTATTATTTTTAATAAAAAAAAATTACCTGTTTTTATTATTATTATTTTTTTTTTTTTTTTTAATTTTTTTTTTTTTACCATTTTTTTTTTTTTTTAATTTTATTCATTTTTTTTTTTTTAATTATGCCATGTTAGATTTGACGATACTTAGCAGGAAGTATGATTTCTAGTTGTGCCTATTGCGTTTTTGTCCGGTTCGTTGATTTTTGATGGAGTTACGGCCTCTTGACATTTTTACTTTAAATTTCTTGTCAGTGCTACTCCTCCTAAACGCCTTGTTGGATTTCGTCGAAAATTGGCAGGAAGCATCAGTAAGATGTCTAGTTGTGCATATCGCGCTTTTTTACCAGTTCGCAGATTTTTGACGGAGTTGTGGCCCTTTGACATTTTTTACTTTAAATTTCTTTTCAAATTAAAAAAATTACCCATGCCAGACTAGACACAGCAGACTTACTGCCCGTGATTACTAACTGAGCAATCTAAGGTCATCCTAGCCCTATTGTTTTTGCAATGTTTTAAAAGAAGTACTGATGGGAATTTTATGTCGACAACCCTTGATATAAGAGCCGTTTTAGCCAGTAGAGTGTCCACAGGCCCTCTTGGGCCTCTTGTTAAAATTTTAAAGAATACAGGGCCTCTTTTTACCAATAATATCTGTGTAAATTTACAGCAGACTAGTTTATGGTGAAACACCAAGTAGCCCAGACATCAAAGAGAACTGTTGTTGGGGTTTGGGAATAATATCAACACCTTAGGGGATTAATCAGTATATGTACATGTACATTGTTACTTAAAGGGGTTGATGCACTATTTTCAAAAGCTTTATTTAAAAGGGCTCTGGCAAACTTGAAACAAGCTGAAAGAATTATCAAAATGTCATGAAAAATAAAGTAGATATAACCTATTGAAAAATTGCAAAGAAACATAAATGGAGGCTGCCATCTTGGCACAATGACATCATCGCACCTTTTTACCAAATATGGCATATTGACAAAATATGTTTTAAAGCAAAGAACATCACTACAAATGAAAAACAAGCATACAGTGTGTACATTGTTTTTAATCAATTTGCAATGATTTTCTTTGCTTTAAAAAATATTTTGTCAGTTTGCCATATATGGTAAAAAGGCATGATGATGTCATCGTTCGAAGATGGCAGCCTCCATTTATGTTTCTTTGCACATTTTCAATAGGACATCTCTACATATCGTCATATAATGATGCCTAGCTGCCATGTGTATAATGACGCCTAGCTGCCATGCATATAATTATGCCTAGCTGCCATGCATATAATTACGCCTAGCTGCCATATATGGTGTTAGTATCAACCTAAAATAGAGAGAACAATAATAAAGAGTTTGTTTGATATATAGTTACTAAGATAAAAAATGTCCAAAATATGGAACTAGTAATCACATTTTGTCTGTCATTTGTTGTAGCATTTAAGCTTACATACAATAGTTTACAGTAGCTTAATAATACTGAATATATTAGTGTTAACTTTCCATTTAAAAAAGCATGTTAAGTTATTCACTGACAAGAAAAATTAGCCTCACCTTGACATAGTAGGCTTGTTTTAACCATTTAACATTTTATAGCACCAATTAAAGAGGTGAAAATTCAGCGAGAAAGAAGCCAGATACGCATGTTGTAGCGGAGACTGGACGTGACCTATATTTTGTCCAGATTAGGTCACAGCGACCCGAAATTATGCACATGATGTTAGATGCATATAAGGGATATTTAACCATTTAACATTTTAGCAATTAAAAAGGAGGAGCCGAGTAGATGTAAGTTGCTTAGACAAAAGATTCACCTAATATGCCCTAGTCTGACAGATCTAACTCCCGGCACATTAATTCTTTGTAGTTATTGCACGATTATTTATTATCATTCACACAAGCGCACAAAGAGGGACTAGGTTACCCCACAGTTTACTCCACCATATGAACGTTTGTTGTCACGGCAATCTGTATATTCACCATAGCTGTATTACAGGCCACTGAAAGCTTTAGCGAGAAAACAATTACATTTCAGTCTATAGGGTAAACTTTATTGACATTTTTGATTTTGTGACAGTATATCAGTTGTCAAACGGTCGAACATTTTGTTTATTACATAATTGTCATAAATTTACATTGAACTATGAATGACGTAATTTTAGTATCACACCAAAAAAGTTACATCGTCACTAGTGATGATATAACTTTGCTGGAACTACTTTCTTATCATATTTGTTAAAAAACAACACACTGGTTAAATTTTTTAATTTCTTCTTTTACGTAAAGTTATATAATAAACAGTATAATTAACAGCATAAACTTGATACTGAATAAATGTCACTCTAGGAAAAAAGTGGTAATTTGGTTAAAAAAACGCGTTCTTCAAACTTGTTTTTTAACAAAATTACCACTTTTTTCCCTCGTGACATAAATTCAGTATCAAATTATTCTCTATTTAATGGCGCCGCATTAGCAGAACTGTAAAACACGATTTGTTACCGTTTACCACTAAATGACTGATATACCATCGCAAAAGTCTAAATTACGGTACTGGTTAACCCGTTTCTAACACATTTCAGTCTTGTTGACAGTTTTACTCACAAATGCATTGAAATAAACTCGAATGACATCATGTTTTTAATGGTTTAACATCACATGACTGGATTTGAACACATTTTTTAATGTCAACCAATCGAATTGCAGGATTTTTGTCAAGCGTTAGAATGCAATATTACTATCACCTAATTATATAGATATAGCTGACACATGCATGTAGGGTTTGCTGCTTGTCTTGTAATGGAAAGGTTGAGGGTTTGAGCCTCTGCAGAGCAGTGCACCTGAGACATTGATTGGTCACTTACCTCAACTGCTTGTCCAGAAGTGTGGTCCCATGCACTGTAGTCAATCTTTCAGTCTTGTAAAACAACCAGAATATTTTTATTATATTGACAGTAGTTACCCATGATTCCTCTGTGTATTCAACCTCTCTCAGGCAGCACCTCTCTGCTGGTATTCCTGTTTTTTATATTTTTTATTAATTTTGTATGCAGTTTCAGTAGGATATAAAGGGCAACATTGAAAAGAATATTATGTTTTGTTGTGGGGGCTGGAGACATGGCCTGATTATTTAATAGTCGTCAAACTGTTTTTGGGTTGGGGGTTGTCAGGTTGGGTAAGGTGGGGTGGGTGTAAATAAACAGGGTGAAGACATTTTAATAGTTAACATTAAATGTGTAATTTCTTTTACTTTTATTTTTTCAAATTGAGGAACTGACACTTGTTCATGGAAGTTTATGTGAAACTTATGATGGAGTGAGGGGATGTGGGGGTGGGGTTGGTATGTGGTGGGTGGGATAGGGAGGGACGGTAGTTATTGGTGGTGAAGAGATTTAAGTAGTGCTCAGTAGACCTCTTGTTTAAAATAAATTAAATGTTCAACCTTTTTTGAAATACCAACATTTTTTTAAAAACCTTACCAGTAGTTGGCTGATGAACTTTAGTTGGTGAAAGGTATTATTTATTACACAGATTGGTTTGGGATATTCCAGTAGTGATGCTAATGGGGTCATTGTTGTACCGGGTACTACAGAAAGGCACCCGGGGTACATTTATGTTTACAGAAACGTACCCGAAAATAATCGAAATCCAGAAAGGCCCCCAAATATACCTAAATGTACCCAAGACAAAATACAATGTCATAAAACGCGACCGTAACGCGTTCTGTTACTTCACGGAAACGAAACTTTCATTGTTTACAAAGTTTAATCGATTCACTTTTTAAAAGCCGCTAGCAGTTGCCTCCGCCTTAAAGGAATGCAGTTGGTCTAAATATGTGACCAACTCTTCTTGAATGACGAGCTGCATATTTGTTTACTTTTTTGCGCGGGGTTTGATGATTTACAACTTCCAGTTTTACGACAATACGTTCTGTGGCAGCCTAAATATGTTTTAAGAACAATAGTTAATGATACACAGTATTGTTTAAGCAGTTGTTTTATCAAGTTCTAAATTGTTTCAATTCCGCCAATTGGATCTTGTTTGTCCGGGTACGTTTCTGTATATTTGGGGGCCGTTCTGGAATTCAAAGATTTTCGGGTACGTTTCTGTATACATAAATGTACCCGGGTACCTTTCTGTAGAACACGAAACGACAATGACCCCATCAGCAGATACACTGCTGAAACTCTGCATAACATGTTCCCCATTTATACTGATATAGAAAGATAAATTGAACTATGTGAATGAAACAACTGGTGACTGAAATAAATTTAAGAACACAAATCTGGCCTGAATCATCCTTGGTAGTCACTTTGGAGTTTCTTCAGACATTATGGCGCCAGAAAAACAAAGAATTTGTTAACCCAGTGTTTACCTTCCAGTGTATATTGAAATAACACTTTGCTGTTGAATGTGTAACTGAACGTCTGCCAAACTGTTAATGAAGCGTACCACCATGATTTCGGTTTCATATCGCATCTTTATCATCAAGTTCCCTATTACTTGTCACAAATCGGTAATATACGATGGTGAGTCTTGTTGCTTAACAAATTTCACATTGCTGTCAAAGCAAATTCAGTGGATTTAAAAGAAATGGGGATGAAGCGTTATACACTTTTTAATTTGTTTTTGTCTGTCAACTGCAAGTATGGTTCATTATGGTGTTAGTTCTTTTAATATTATTAAATTAGTGTTTAATATATACGGTAGACATGTTTTTAACAAAATTCTTGGTATACATTGTAATTACATGATATGAAGCATTGATATAAACCTTTGCTGTTGGGAGTGTTCAATTATAACCCGTTAAAATCACTGTCAGTATATTCCCTATCTTTTGTTAGGGAATAGTCAATAGAAAACAATGTTATTGCAGAAGTTTGTGGTATATGGTAATGATATTTTGTCTCTTGTTGCAATTCTATATCTAAGTTCATTTCTACAATTAGATAGATATAGCTAATATAGACCGTGTTTAAGACTTAAAACGCTGACTAAAATGTAAAATGAAACAGTAAATTGACAACGTTTGTAACTTGAGGAATACGCAATCTGCTTAATAGAATACAATTAAACCTGGCCAACTATGCCAATTAAATATTGTCAATACTTCATGTGTAAACTGTAAAGTGATGAACTATTACATTGTATCCCATGAACACTGAGCTTAGCATAAAACACTGTGCAGGGCCAAATGTTTTATTCATAGCAGAGGTATGTGTCTGTAAACAAAGAGCTTAAAAGGTTGCATATCTTTTTACTGGAGGGTAAGATTCAAAGTAGTTGTTTCAATAAATGCTTGAAGACATTAATGCAAAGGACTAGGTATGATAAGGGACAAAATTGGCCCCAAATATTGAAAGTTTTAATGCACAAGTTTTGAATATCTAGTTTAGCTACAAATGAACTGAATCAATATTAAAACTCATTAAAAGTAGGTTTGAAGGCTCTGAATGAGTTTAAGAGCCTCACAAACAAGGCCTTTTCTTTCAAAAAATGTTTTTTTGTTAATTTTTCAGCGGTTTTCGATCAGTTTTTGGTGCTGGAAATACAGAGCGCATCCTCAAGCACAGCTGATTTTTTGTTGAAACAGGAACTTGATAGGGATGCATCGGAGGTGCGCTCTATATATTTAGGATCAAAATCTTTCCCAGAAAGGTCCAAAATATACAAAATATAACAAAATTTCCAAAAATGCCATTTTTTGAGACCCTGTTAATTCTTGTAGATAAATACAATAAATAAAAATATATTTTGAAGATAAAATATGATCAGTTTACTTCAACATGCACAACAGATTATATGTAAATATTTATTTTTTTGCATTTTGAACATATTGGGGACCAAAATACCCCCTTATCTTACCTTGTCCTTTGACAGTATTTACGGTAATATTATACACAGTTACTCAACACAAAATCTGTATCGTCTCTGTTAAGGTTGAATATAAACACAGTGTGACTTTTTGTCAGTTTTTTTTTTCTTTTTCTTTCATGTTTTACAGAAATTACCTGAGGTTTCCTACATGATTTTGTTTTTAGCTTTAGTATCAGTAGCTGAAGAACTGCCAAATATGTTTATTAGTTGTTCATGTTTATTTATCTCATATTAGATACAGCAAGGTCAAACACTATAACATTTACAATGTTGTTTACTTGCTTTTAAAACTACAATCCAGAATATTACAAATTGTATAAGGCCAACACTGAAAGGTATTTTGTTTTCTGTAGCCGGACTGACCTACTGTTTTTACCCTCGACTCAGCAACTTTTTACCCCCCACAGACCAAGTGATGTTATGAAAATGTGCTAGTTAATCAATAGTGAAGTGATCATGAATGTTTTGGAAGCTTGAGTTTTTGATTTAAAAAGTAAGTACAGAACATTTGAAAACAAATTTCAGCTGGCTGAAAACCTACCTATCTGACCTTTTTTGTTTTGGCTTTAAAATTGATTTTCTGTTGCTTCCTACAGGGCCTGTGCCGAGGGATCAGGGTGTCCTGCGTGTACTGGAGTATCTGGCCAGCATGGTGGACTACGAGACATGTGTACGAGAAGCACTTAGTTATCTACTTGAGCTGTCAAACTCAGATGAAGGATTGGCACTCGATCCAAGGTAACTCAGCATGTTTAAAGACCCATAATATATTGCTTATGAAGCCAAGTGCATATATAACATGAAAACTGAGAAATTTTTATATCTCTTTTTTTTTTTTGAAGAAAAATAATGGATTTTGCATTTTTGTCATTTTCGTTATTCATACTAGACATTTCAAACTTTGGTCATAGTTGCATCTTGGGTAATACATAGCAACGTGACATAACATTTGTCGTTGTTTTTTATTTTTACTTTCAACTTTTGCATTCCGGTCAATTTCACATAAACTGTATTCACTAGACATTTCAAACTTTAGTTATAGTTGTATCTTAGTTCCTACATAGCAACTTGACCTAGGAAATACAGATGTGACTTTCACCCTCTAAGCAAAGGGCAGATAACGTAGTAATTCTCATGTATATGTCTATAATTATGTACTAGATGTTTTAAACTTAGTTTATAGTTTAATCTTTGGAATATAAAAAAAACTAATTTTTAAGTTGTGTCTTGGGTAGTGTATCTTTTTTGTCATACAATGTTTATTTTAAAACAACTACCGGTATTCAGATTTTCTGATTATTGAGTACTTAAAAAGTCGAGGAAAACAAAGTTTAAAGAAGTTTCAAAACATCCGGCTAGTGGGTAAATATTAGGGATCAAATTATTTCCCAGTAGGTGTTATCACTTTTCCGTCCTTCAGAAATCCCGTTAAATCCTTGCAAGAAATATAATATATGATTTTAATTTGCACATTCTTGCAAATACCCATATGTCATAGCATACATTGAACTTAATTAAAATACTATTTCATTTATTTATGTCTGTTTCCAGGGGAAAGAAGTTGGTTGCCATGGCAATGAAGAACAATATGACAGACAAGGACATACAAGTGACAGGATGCAAGGTGCTCAACAGTCTGGTCATGAGTGGTAATTATCATAGTATAGGTTTTGTACATCAGTGGCTCACTTGGGTGAAAAATAGCTGCCCTTTGAAAATATGTAAAAAACACAAATAAAAACGAGAACTTGATCTATTACAAGGTCTCCTCCAAAATAAATTCCCTCAGGATATGTGATAAATTACACTGAGGAAAGATCTAAATCTGAAATAATCCCACTTCCCGTAAAACAAAAAGGAATTTCTAAAGAATTGGCTATATAGCAAAGCATACATGAGTGCTGTTTTACATTGAATTTATTATAGACAGTTTAGATAAAATGTTATGATGGAGAACGTACTGTGCGATCATGGGTCCAACACTCTACCACTGGACCACAGCGCTCTTCTAAAAAATAAATGCTAATTAGATATATATCAAATTTCAACGGCAAAACAGCAAATTTACCCATAACACACTTCTCAAGCTGGTACAGATCGGCTTGAACCGGCTGGATGCTGCCAACGGCAAACAAGGATATAAAAAGGACAAGATCATACATTACTGATGATTCTAAACATGACAAAACTAGTCTGACAAGAACAAGCCTACGCCGTGCCTATTTTTCATCAGCCTTTCAAACATTTTAATCAGAACTGGATCATCTTATTCTGTAATCCTGTATTTCTCATAGTTATGGAAATGGACCAGGTAATTCTACCCCTGCTTTTACAAAGTGAAGTGGGGCTATATAGGAATCACGTTGTCTGTAGCTTGCTTCCCGTCGCGTAACACATTCTTGTCCTGTCATGTTGCATAACACATTTTTATTACTTGCATTCCTCAAACAGTTTTGAATGGGTTGTTCCCAAACTTCATACACACATAACAACTGATGACCTTATGTCCCTCTACATCACCCATTGTTGATTGCCTAATTTATTCTACAAAAAAGCAGGGGTATTCATCACCTTCAGTGATAGTTCCAGTTCCAATTGCACAACAGGCTGAACAGAAATTACTTTCAGTTGCAGATGTATAATGATATTAATGGAATGGCTTTGTGGAAAACTCGACATTCAGTTTTTAGCTCCAACCTCTATTATTCCTGGCTAGGCTCACGTTAACCATTCGCCAAATCGCCATAGGCAAAAAAGAAACCCGAACTGGCGAATCCAAATTTCCGACAGATTTTGTCTACAATCTCGGAAAATCCCGAATTCTAATACACAAAATCTTTCACTGTCTATAAGTCACTACCCCGCTGGGTGTTGTTAGCTAATTAGCGACAATCAATCTGGACTGATAAACTAATTATCGCAGTGTTTATTGAAGACCGCTGTCAAATTGTCGAATGTGCGATAGACTCCGCCCACTGTTCCGCCTCTTGCTGTCAGTCAACTGGTTTGTGACCCTGCGCTCAATATTATCCACATATTTAACTGCGCTATCGAGCCGGGTAAAACATTAAAAATAACGTGGCGCCCTCTAGCGGCTAAAATGGTTTCTCAAAACACAAAGTTTGCTTACGAATTAAAAAGCTATAGATGCCGTCGGTGTTTTTGAACTTTACGATCACTGATAAGACTAATTAGTTGTACACACGGTAGCGTAAACTGGAACAATGGCAAGTGTGAACCGATGTTTGATCGGCTGCCTCTGAATTGGGATAATTTATGGTTGAACAATCAAGGTGCGCTTACTCACAATATTGGTACAATATTAGAATGAAGTGGCTTTTATTACTTACTCTGTGCATGATATTGGGATAATTGGTGGTGTATGTAGCATTTCTGAATTTTGTCTCACAATACAGCGCCGCGATCTTTCTAGTTGGAACTCCTGTTAGTTGAACTTGTTTTGTATGCCTCAGCTTAGCCTTACATTTTTAAATATATTTATTTTATTTCTATGAATGTTAGTAGGTATATTGAAATACATTTAATGAAAATACTAAATGGTCTGATCAATCTGTAAAAATACAGACTCTTGTCACAAGAGTCTGTATTTTTATATTTTCTTATTATATGCATGCATTCATTCTGTCCTTTTTTAAATTTCACTCGACAATTTTTAAAAAATAAAATAGCATTAAAGTAAATACAATTTTTAAAACTTTTTGGATATTTTACAGCTCCACTATTATAAGTAATTGTAAGCACTAAAGCAGAATGCATATGATGTGGACATATTGATACCCTATACATGTAGGTTAATAACGCATACTTTTTTAACTAACTGTTGATGTGTACGCTAACGTGAAGTTTTAGCGCCTCCAATTCGTTATAAAATATCTCGGCAAAAGTCTGGCTAAAGACATTCTAATCTGGCTAAAGGAATTTTTAGGGCTTAAGCCAGATTTGGCTAAAGGGTTTAAAATCCTAGCGCTAGCCTAACCTGGGTCAAGTTCCCACAAACATTGGCCATGTGATCTATTGTATTTTAGAGTTGTTTGTAGGACAACACATGCTTCTGATACAAATGTAAATATCGATTAAACGTTTAATTGGCTCAAATCTCTTGTGGATATGAGCTTGATTGACAGATCGGAATTATGTATTAAACTCCTATACTGCAAGTTATGTGATAGAAAAGTATATAGAGTCTATGGATTAAAAAACGTGTCTTAAATGAAATCCGTTTATTTTAAAATTTGGCAAAGTAATCGAAAAAGCAGTAAAACCTGTCCAAATTTTACCTAGCATACATTTGTAGAAAGGGCTGCAAATTAATTATCATTACAGAATTAATGGGGAACATGAAAAGAAAAAGGTTATGTAAGTTTTATCTCATAAAAGAATTTAAGCTTGCACCTCAAGTTTGCGTGACGGGTCACTGTCTTTCGTAATGCGGTAATCCGTCTGCTTTTCTTTATAACACCACAAAGAACGTAAGTTATATTGTCACAGTAACCAGATTCTAACATCAAATTTACAAATAATTTTTGAGTTGATAATCTAATTTTCTGTAATTGAGCCGCGTCATTGACATTTATGCAAGTTATTCACATAATCTCAAAATACTACAT
Source organism: Cyrtodaria siliqua (assembly GCA_037043455.1). Classification (NCBI taxonomy): domain Eukaryota; kingdom Metazoa; phylum Mollusca; class Bivalvia; order Adapedonta; family Hiatellidae; genus Cyrtodaria; species Cyrtodaria siliqua. Next base: position 437,631 of record JAWPHD010000148.1, read on the forward strand.
TGCAAAACATGGTTTTTAAAAGATTTTGGCATTTTTGAAAAAACAGATTGTCGGCTGCTTCTAATAAATCAGACATTTATATCTGCAGAACAGAATCATTCCAGGTCTGTTATATGCTTACTTGTACAAATTAATACCAAGGATATAGTCTCATTTTAAGCTTTGGTATTATTTTCTTAGAAAATGGCCATTTCAATACCAAAATATATTCTATATTAACTGTGTTCCTGAGAAACACATTTCTGTTTCCGGTTCTGTTTTTTGCCAATTGCTTAAACACTGGTTAAATACTACCCCCAGCTCCCTTTCCAGTCATTCCATGTTCCTTCTGATCATTTGTACTTGAATAACATTTTTAAGTTACAAAATGTTATAACAATTTTAGGGGTCTAAATAACCTTTTTCTTACATAATACATATCAAGTGTTCAACGCAACACTGCCATTACTACATATAAATAAATAAATGATACAGTTGTGTTAAATTGAAACTTCGCTGTATGTATTCACAAAATTCTCTCCGAAATATAATGAGGTGAACGTTTAGTATAATAGAAATGATCATTCATTGTTTTGTTTTTCTGTTGACACCCGATTTATGTCGGTTTTATTTCTTTTTCAGCTGACAGTGATGATGTTCTGTTTTCACCAGATATTGTTGCCGTGATACCATATGCAATGGAGGTAGGTTAGGTTCTATTTCCTGTATACCTGATACAGTTGTCCGCATTTTACAAGAGCGCTGGAAAGACTAATCTTACACATGGGGGCAGATAAAAGTCCCACGCATAATGGTTTCATGATGTTATTGTGTAAATAAAGATACAAAACGTTAGAAGTCGACGACGGCAACGCACACAATGTCAATGGTATGCAAGAAAAATAATCAGCCATGGGTAACCAGTTCCAGTAGGGAAATTCCAACCCTCGGTATAATGGTTTTAATCCAAAATGAGGCTCCAGAGTCTCAGTTCTAATAAAAGCAAGTATACCTGGTGTTGGATTTCCCGATCTCCACTGGATACCCATGAAAGATTCCTGTATTCTACTAGAAATGGCAGCTATTATGCTGTAGTATCCCAAAAATGGAAAGTTATAGATTATGTTCTATTTCTGCTAGAATTTCTTGCCAATGAACTGTATGCAAACAAGGTAAATTGTAGTTTAAGTTCTGTAATCATTAAAACTTGTTACTGTGATGTCAAACGCAATAAAGGTAAATTACTAACGGATATGCCTGTATTGAGATATTATGTAAAAGGATCAACTGCTCTTTGAAAACAAATATTTAATTTTTAAATGTTGTCTTACTTCAGTTTATTTATCCAAGCAACTAAGATTATGTTGTAATTATTATATCCTTGTTTTGCAGTCGTACAAAGATGATGTCGATGTCCAGTTTGCCGCAGCATCGTTGTTGATGGCCATGGCCGCTAATGGTAGGCTATCCTCTCTGCCTCTCCATCTGTACAGGGTTATACTTTTAAAGTGACACACAGCAATCTTGATATGTTTAAAACTGAATGCACCCTTTGGTTTTTCTAAATGGCATGCATATTTGAAATCATTAATATTATTAGAATAGTTTTAGAATAGTTCAAAGCAAATTGTTCTTACATATTACTAACTGTTGATTATATTGCACCAATAATATATTTAAACAAATGGAAGAATAACAAAGAAAATTGAAAACGCAACATTTTATTTCATTATATGCAAGCAGGTTTAAAGTTAAAATGATACTCGAAGGTGCTAATTTAATACTTGATACAAATTTTAAGATTATCTTGTGTCCCTTTAATCCCTCACAAAAACATGTTTTAAATTAACTTAGATGTATACATTTACTGTCATTTACGTTATATTGGTGAGATTTTTATATTAAAAATAGTTGCGAGAACTCTTTATCGCGAATTCAGAATTTTTTCTGCGGAAAAGTGGTTCTGTAGCCTTTTGATAGTGTCCAAAAATAACCATTTTAATATAAAAAGGTAATGCTTTGGGCTGTTTGTAACTGAAAAAAAGGTCTGCAAACGAGCAGTTATTCATTAATATAATGAACATTAAGTTGTTTGTTTGCCAACTGATTGTGACGTGCTTGCCATCATTGTATTGATAATAATCTGGTGTATTATACATGTTCTCAGTGCCCAAGGAATATTTTAGGATAGCCCTGGGCACCTGGAAATCAGTTGCGAGCCTGTCTGATTTTGCAGACAAGAAGTCCGGACCTGTCCGGAATTTGCAGACAAGAAGTCCGGACCTGTCCGGAAACCCAAAATATTGCAAAATGACCAATAACATAATTGACTTGAGGGAATTGTAAATTAACACCTCACGTAGACTAATCCTTTGTCCTGACAACCTTGCATCCATTTATCCTTTGTACCTGCTCCTTTATAAATATTGAGCAAAATAAACCTTATAAATATTGAGCAAAATAAACCTCATAATGGATTATGAAAACAAGCATGTTAAAATAACGATACTGTTCAAATCGAAACGACATACTGCTACACATATAGACATGTATATTCCCCAGGTAATGCTGGTATTGTGGTAGGCCATATGGGCGGGCTACAGAATATATTACAGGCCCTGAAGACACACTCTGGCAATGCACAACTCTGTAGCACGTGCCTGAATGCACTCTGGAGTCTCAATGTATATGGTAAGCTTGTATTTCCTCTCTCATTGTGTCGCGAAGTATTATTTTGCGTTTTATAGGTCAGTTATCATGCTGTGTATAATTTTAAGTACTATGATTCTGTCTTATACCACATATACCCTGAAAGTTGACCCAACTGCACAGTTAGTTTTGAGCTGATAATCGATAGCAGTTGAAGTTAATCTTTAACCTCACAAAAGTCGTCAAAAGTTGATTGTATTTTACCATAATCGATTGTCACTCACAGTAATAATAGAGTGCGTGAGCGTAAAGTGGTTGACATCGCTCCCGACTGAGCTAAGCGGGCTATACATATTACGCAATACATACTATGGTGAAAACCTAATGTGCTAATGGAAGTCACGTGATATTGTGGGTCCCACTTTATTTACATATAATAATTAAAACTTCTTTTTTTTCAAACTCACGAATGTATTCCTACATACTTCTTAGGGTCTATCCTCATGTTTTCATGTATACATTCCACTGAATAAAAGTCAGACAGTTATTTGGTTATGCTCAATATCTGCTTACTTACAGACAGTGTCCCTTTAAATATTAAATGAAAATTGAACATGCATTAAAAATCTTGTTATTTAACATGCATGAAGTCAAAATCATCATCCAAAAGGCCACAGAAAAGACAAGCTGTTCTACTTGCCCCGGTGTTAGCTTTACTGTTAGTTAACCTTTTTCGGTAAGCTTGTATCTCAGAAACTGCAGAATTCAATGAAACTTCACACATGATAGATAACATGTCATGCGCAAGTTATGCCCATTTTTATGCTTATTCAATTTCTTGGTTAACCTTTTTCGGTATGCTCATATCTCAGAAATCAATAAAACTCCATGTATGTATTAACTGTAAATAGTTCACTTGCTGCGTGCAAGTCACATAACTCTGCAACCTATTTTGACACTTTTTGTACTTAGTAAATTCCCTGGTTAACCTTTTTCGGAAAGCTCATATTTCAGAAACCGCCTGACAGAAGTCAATGAAACTTCGCATATGTATCCACTGTAAACGGATAACATGCTATGCACAAGTCACATAACTCTGCAACCTATTTTGAGTTATGCCCCTTTTGTAATTAGTCAGTTTCTTGGTTAACCTTTTTCGGTAAACTCAGAACCTGCTTGACAGAAACTTTACACATGTATTCGCTGTCATAAGAGAACTCATACAAACAAGGGCCATAACTCTGTTATGAATTTTACAGAATTATACCCCTTCTTTAACTTAGTTGCCCAATAAATAGACAAGGCCTCGAAAAGTCGAGCGTGCATGCTGTCATATGACAGCTCGTTTAATTATTTTGTTATAAAGACATTGTATCAGCCGAATATAACCAATGTCTAATCAGTTTTCCGATTATAATGGATAATTGATTGTGATTTTAGAACCGATTGTCCATCACTATGCTCAGTATTCATTCAGAATGTTTCCATGACAATGTACCACTTATTGTAACTCACATATGAATACTATACATATATGCTACTATTTAAAGATTTATAATCATGCAGTTGTCCTTGCTTTCAGACAACAATGTGAAACTGGCCACAGAACTGAAAGGCATACAAGACGTGTGTAATGTGCTCAAACTGCACATGAACTCACCTGAGGTGGCCGAGGCTGCGTGCGCCGCAATGTTAGCTCTCTCATTAGATGGTAGGTATCACATGACTCAGTGTTGGCTCTCTCACTGGACAGTAGGTATCACGTGACTCAATGTTGGCTCTCTCATTAGATGGTAGGTATCACGTGACTCAGTGTTAGCTCTCTCATTAGATGGTAGGTATCACATGACTCAGTGTTAGCTCTCTCACTTGACAGTAGGTATCACGTGACTCAATGTTAGCTCTCTCACTGGACAGTAGGTATCACGTGACTCAATGTTGGCTCTCTCATTAGATGGTAGGTATCACGTGACTCAGTGTTAGCTCTCTCATTAGATGGTAGGTATCACATGACTCAGTGTTAGCTCTCTCACTTGACAGTAGGTATCACATGTCTCAATGTTGGCTCTCCCTGGACAGTAGGTATCACATGGCTCAATGTTGGCTCTCTCACTGGACAGTAGGTATCACATGTATCAATGTTGGCTCTCTCACTGGACAGTAGGTATCACATGTCTCTATGTTGGCTCTCTCACTTGACAGTAGGTATCACATGTCTCAATGTTGGCTCTCTCACTTGACAGTAGGTATCGCATGTCTCTATGTTGGCTCTCTCACTTGACAGTAGGTATCACATGTCTCAATGTTGGCTCTCTCACTTGACAGTAGGTATCACATGTCTCAATGTTGGCTCTCACTTGACAGTAGGTATCACATGTCTCTATGCTGGCTCTCTCACTTGACAGTAGGTATCACATGTCTCAATGTTGGCTCTCTCACTTGACAGTAGGTATCACATGTCTCAATGTTGGCTCTCTCACTTGACAGTAGGTATCACATGTCTCAATGTTGGCTCTCTCACTTGACAGTAGGTATCACATGTCTCAATGTTGGCTCTCTCACCGGACAGTAGGTATCACATGTCTCAATGTTGGCTCTCTCACTGGACAGTAGGTATCACATGTCTCAATGTTGGCTCTCACTTGACAGTAGGTATCACATGTCTCTATGCTGGCTCTCTCACTTGACAGTAGGTATCACATGTCTCAATGTTGGCTCTCTCACTTCACAGTAGGTATCACATGTCTCAATGTTGGCTCTCTCACTTGACAGTAGGTATCACATGTATCAATGTTGGCTCTCTCACCGGACAGTAGGTATCACATGTCTCAATGTTGGCCCTCTCACCGGACAGTAGGTATCACATGTCTCAATGTTGGCTCTCTCACTTGACAGTAGGTATCACATGTCTCAATGTTGGCTCTCTCACTTGACAGTAGGTATCACATGTCTCAATGTTGGCTCTCTCACTTGACATTAGGTATCACATGTCTCAATGTTGGCTCTCACTTGACAGTAGGTATCACATGTCTCAATGTTGGCTCTCTCACTTGACATTAGGTATCACATGTCTCAATGTTGGCTCTCACTTGACAGTAGGTATCACATGTCTCTATGCTGGCTCTCTCACTTGACAGTAGGTATCACATGTCTCAATGTTGGCTCTCTCACTTGACAGTAGGTATCACATGTCTCAATGTTGGCTCTCACTTGACAGTAGGTATCACATGTCTCTATGCTGACTCTCTCACTTGACAGTAGGTATCACATGTCTCAATGTTGGCTCTCTCACATGTCTCAATGTTGGCTCTCTCACTTGACAGTAGGTATCACATGTCTCAATGTTGGCTCTCTCACCAGACAGTAGGTATCACATGTCTCAATGTTGGCTCTCTCGCTGGACAGTAGGTATCACATGTCTCAATGTTGGCTCTCTCACTTGACAGTAGGTATCACATGTCTCTATGCTGGCTCTCTCACTTGACAGTAGGTATCACATGTCTCAATGTTGGCTCTCTCACTTGACAGTAGGTATCACATGTCTCAATGTTGGCTCTCTCACTTGACAGTAGGTATCACATATCTCAATGTTGGCTCTCTCACCGGACAGTAGGTATCACATATCTCAATGTTGGCTCTCTCACCGGACAGTAGGTATCACATGTCTCAATGTTGGCTCTCTCACTTGACAGTAGGTATCACATGTCTCAGTGTTGGCTCTCTCACTTGACAGTAGGTATCACATGTCTCAATGTTGGCTCTCTCACTTGACAGTAGGTATCACATGTCTCAATGTTGTCTCTCTCACTTGACAGTAGGTATCACATGTCTCAATGTTGGCTCTCTCACTAGACAGTAGGTATCACATGTCTCAATGTTGGCTCTCTCACTTGACAGTAGGTATCACATGTCTCAATGTTGGCTCTCACTTGACAGTAGGTATCACATGTCTCAATGTTGGCTCTCACTTGACATTAGGTATCACATGTCTCTATGCTGGCTCTCTCACTTGACAGTAGGTATCACATGTCTCAATGTTGGCTCTCACTTGACAGTAGGTATCACATGTCTCAATGTTGGCTCTCTAACTTGACAGTAGGTATCACATGTCTCAATGTTGGCTCTCTCACTTGACAGTAGGTATCACATGTCTCAATGTTGGCTCTCTCGCTTGACAGTAGGTATCACATATCTCAATGTTGGCTCTCTCACTGGACAGTAGATATCACATGTCTCTATGTTGGCTCTCTCACTTGACAGTAGGTATCACATGTCTCAATGTTGGCTCTCTCACCGGACAGTAGGTATCACATGTGTCAATGTTGGCTCTCTCACCGGACAGTAGGTATCACATGTCTCAATGTTGGCTCTCTCACCGGACAGTAGGTATCACATGTCTCAATGTTGGCTCTCTCACTTGACAGTAGGTATCCCATGTCTCAATGTTGGCTCTCTCACTTGACATTAGGTATCACATGTCTCAATGTTGGCTCTCTCACTTGACAGTAGGTATCACATGTCTCAATGTTGGCTCTCTCACTTGACAGTAGGTATCACATGTCTCAATGTTGGCTCTCTCACCGGACAGTAGGTATCACATGTCTCAATGTTGGCTCTCTCACTTGACAGTAGGTATCACATGTCTCAATGTTGGCTCTCTCACTAGACAGTAGGTATCACATGTCTCAATGTTGGCTCTCTCACTTGACTGTAGGTATCACATGTCTCAATGTTGGCTCTCTCACTGGACAGTAGGTATCACATGTCTCAATGTTGGCTCTCTCACTTGACAGTAGGTATCACATGTCTCAATGTTGGCTCTCACTTGACAGTAGATATCACATGTCTCAATGTTGGCTCTCTCACTTGACAGTAGGTATCACATGTCTCAATGTTGGCTCTCACTTGACAGTAGGTATCACATGTCTCTATGCTGGCTCTCTCACTTGACAGTAGGTATCACACGTCTCAATGTTGGCTCTCTCACTGGACATTAGGTATCACATGTCTGAATGTTGGCTCTCTCACTTGACAGTAGGTATCACATGTCTCAATGTTGGCTCTCTCACTTGACAGTAGGTATCACATGTCTCAATGTTGGCTCTCTCACCGGACAGTAGGTATCACATGTCTCAATGTTGGCTCTCTCAGCGGACAGTGGTATCACATGTCTCAATGTTGGCTCTCTAACCGGACAGTTGGTATCACATGTCTCAATGTTGGCTCTCTCACCGGACAGTAGGTATCACATGTCTCAATGTTGGCTCTCTCACCGGACAGTAGGTATCACATGTCTCAATGTTGGCTCTCTCACTTGACAGTAGGTATCACATGACTCAATGTTGGCTCTCTCACTTGACAGTAGGTATCACATGTCTCAATGTTGGCTCTCTCACTTGACAGTAGGTATCACATGTCTCAATGTTGGCTCTCTCACCGGACAGTAGGTATCACATGTCTCAATGTTGGCTCTCTCACTTGACAGTAGGTATCACATGTCTCAATGTTGGCTCTCTCACTGGACAGTAGGTATCACATGTCTCAATATTGGCTCTCTCACTGGACAGTAGGTATCACATGTCTCTATGCTGGCTCTCTCACTTGACAGTAGGTATCACATGTCTCAATGTTGGCTCTCTCACCGGACAGTAGGTATCACATGTCTCAATGTTGGCTCTCTCACTTGACAGTAGGTATCACATGTCTCAATGTTGGCTCTCACTTGACAGTAGGTATCACATGTCACTATGCTGGCTCTCTCACTTGACAGTAGGTATCACATGTCTCAATGTCGGCTCTCTTACCAGACAGTAGGTATCACATGTCTCAATGTTGGCTCTCTCACTGGACAGTAGGTATCACGTGACTCAATGTTAGTTCACATTGGATGGAAGTTATCACCACAGGAAATTGTCCTTTTTTAATTTTTACCTTCTGTTTTTGACTTGTAAGTGAGAAAGTGTCGATTCTTATGGACGGTGGGAGGTGTACAGTACTGGTTCTGCCCAGGAAAGTGGGAGGTCTGCCTCCACCACCAAAAAATCGACCGTCACATATAACCTGATATGAGTTGAAAATGACGTAAAACATCATACAAACAAACAAACAAACCTTCTGTTATCATTATTATCATTAATAATATCAGGTCTTTAATGCAACTTAAAAAAGATTACATTGATCTTTTTTCACAGGTCAAGTAGAAACGTAAACACATCTCAAATACATGCACATCATATACTATCGTGTGCATAAATGCATATATCCTATCCAACAATAACAATTTTCCTATGATCCCTCATCAATTCGCTGAGATGTCCAAGTTAGAAGTCACCAAAAGTGCAATTTAATACTAATCTGGTGTAAACAAATGAGACCCTCCAAAAGTAGTTTTCTGCACAGTATTCCAGCTTCAGATCACATTCATTTCACTGAAGTGAAGTACTGAACAATAAATAATTTCATAATTGATAATTTCGCAAAGTCAGTATCACAAGACAGTCACATAACCACCAGTATATCACCACTTGTTATCGAAAATATTTGTATGCAACCAGCCATTTGAACAGATTCTATGTCATAAATGTGGCTATAAGAGATACTGAGATGGGAATAGCTGGTTATCCAATAAAAAATCTTACTTTCATTTCAGTATTTGTTGCGGGATCTGCATTTATGATTTAAAATTTGTTCAAAATGACTGGTTGCATTAGGAAATTCTCTCAGTGACGATTAAATAAACAAGTAGTGAAATATTGATGCTTATGTGACTAGTACATCAATCAAGGCAAATTATAACCAGTATAGCGAGGCAAACATGTTCCACTGAATTCTGAGGTTAAGAGATATCGTACAAATTTAATGTAATCAATCCAAACTACTATATCATTGATCAGACACAATGTGATGTGACACTTTTTTAAACTTTAATTTCGCCTAAAACTATACTGATTGAGAAAAATAAATTTGCACATAAAATGCATGTGATTTCCATAGATGAGATACAAAGCAGTGTATGTTCGTGGTCAGTGATAAAGTGGGATAAATATGACCAATGATAATGCTACAACGTCATTTGTGAACGAAGTCGGTAATAAAAATAAAGCACATACTTTTTTTTATAGGTTATCGAAGATCGTTTTCATATTTCAATGAAAGGGAGGTAATTTTAAAATTATGAAGTTTGAAATGTTTTTGTTTCAGAATAACAATCTCTTGTGAACACATTTCAGCATTTTTTAAAAATGACAGAATGAGTAATTCTTTTCAATGCCAAACATTAAATTTGTTGAAAGCAATACGTTTGTATAATGACCTAAGTGGTTTTTAATATATGGGAGGTAATTCTGATACTTTGCTTAGAAAACAATAAAAAATCAAAAAAATTGTGAAAGTCACATCCTCACCTAGCATTTCTAATGTCTGTCCTAATAACAATTATATCAATGTTCATATGTTTAATCTATGTCTGTAAAAAGTTATGCTAAATGTTTTTGCTCAGTATTTTTTATTGTTTTTATAAATGTCTAAACAGGATGTACCTGGAAGCCTCTCTAAATGTTGATGAATGGCAAAACAACAATTCATGTCAGTTATCAATATTGTACAATAATTGTTTACATTTGAATGTATTGCTATCTGCGAGTTATTTTATCAAAGGAAAACCTTTGATTGATTTGTATGTATTGTTTATTCTCTCAGTACATTTGAAAATGCAACACTTGGTATTTTTTGAATTTCTAGAGATGTTAAAGTTAACTGTGTTTTAACTGAAAAAAGTAGAGCAAATCTTATGCAACTGTTTATCGCCATATGTTAACCTTTGTGACAAAGAGACTTGTGTACTAAACATAAAATACAATCTTGATTTTGATCAACAACAAAAAACAGCAGACTAAAAATAATCGAAAATCAAAAATGTTGTGGTTTTAAATGCAAGAGTATTTATGGTAGTCTATAATTACATGGTCATACAAAGTAAGCTATCACATTACACTGTGTTTATTTTACCAGAGGAAAACCTTTGATTGGTGTGTGTGTAATGTTTATATATATGGTAGATTATAAATACATGGTTATACAAAGTAAGTTAGCACATTACATTGTGTTTATTTTACCAGAGGAGAACCTCAAGTTGTTCTGTGTGTAATGTTTATATATGGTAGATTATAAATACATGGTCATGCAAAGTAAGTTATCACATTACACTGTGTTTATTTTACCAGAGGAAAATCTTGAGCTGATCTGTGAGTTAGATGGGGTTGGCCTTCTCATATCGACCATCACCACTCACGCCAAGAACTCAAAAGTTGTCAAGAATGCCTGCCTGGCACTTGCTAGTCTGGTAGAAATGGATGGTAAGTGGACCTGGTATACTGTAGAATCATTCGGTTACAAACAATATTTTTCCCCTATAAAAAATAAAGGGAAATATTTGGACACATGAATTTGTGGATTTTGTATATTTTTTGTTACAAAACATTTATTTTTTATATCAAATTGTCAATTTTTGGTAACAAGATTGTAACTTTGTTGGGACGTAATCTTGTGGATTTGCTAATGAAACAGGAACACATTTGAGGGCTGAAAGCGAATCTATTTGTATCTCCTTCTTATATATAACATATTTCACTTAGTAAAAACACCTCCATTAATAGTAGCGGCCCCCACCCCCACCCATTCCAATAAAACAACAAAGAAACATATATATATAAAAAGAAAATGAGAAAAAGGTTAAAAGTTAAGGGTTATATATGACGGATGTGCGCATGTATAATTCCATACCTGACTTTAATTTAAAGAAACCAAAGTGATGTTAGTGATCTCTAAGACCGCAACAGGCTTGATTATAAACTAAAGTTTTATTAAATCAGTGTTGTATATAAACTCATTTAGCATCTCTCATTTTGAAATGTATCCTTGTAGAGGAGTCCGCATACAGAGTACTGACCAATGAGGGACCCAACAACACACACATCGCCGGGGTACCAATCATTATGAGCACATATGAACTACACAAAGATAATGCCGAGGTCGTCGAGAGTGTTGTCACAGTGTTTGCTGAACTGGCGGAATATGGTACGTTTGTAGTTTTAAGATATTATTGACATGTAAACCCTATTGTATAAATTATACATAGAGAATGTTTATTTGGAGTAAATATCTGATTTATTTTCATCTCAAAGTGAACAAATAGGTCAGTTTTCTCAATCTTTAATTATATTACAGTAAGATTTGATAGTTATTTTGCATTTCAGGTTTATTTTCAACTCAATTATTTTTTCACTTTGAGATGAAAATAGATCTGAAATTCACACTATCAAAACTTACTGTATTGTGTATACAATCAAAATATAATTAAATATATATTATTAGTTATTTGGATTCTTGACAGGGGACATGGGCTCACATTCCCTGCTTGGAAGTATATTCCTCCTAGGGGACATGGGCTCACATTCCCTGCCTGGAAATTATATTCTCCCGAGCCGTCAGGCAAGGGGGAATATACTTTCCAAGCAGGGAATGTGAGCCCATGTCCCCTGTCAAGAATCCAAATAATGAATGTGTCATACTTCAAAGTTATTAGTTAGTGCCTATAGTATTAAGAAAACAATCAACGATTTCCTTTTTTATTCAGCCAAATTCCCCGTAAGGTGCCTCTATTGCATTCCAAGCATGTGACGTCGATAAATGTTTACGTTCATGATGTCAACACTACAAAGAATCAAATTTGGCAGGTTTTCTTAATAACAAAAACACGTTTATCACAATTTTGATGTTTTATTATCTTTAAAATGGCAAGCAACAATACTTACAGTTATGTCAGACTTTCACAATAGAAAGCGCAGAAAAGCGGTAAGAAACAAACAGTCAGTGGTTACACAGCAAATCATAAATCTGCACCATCTTGGTTTTGTGTATTGAAGCTATGGGGCATCCATGGGGAAATCGTAAAATGTTCACGTCACGAAACGTAGACATGGGCTCATGTCCAAGGCGCATTGACAAATGAAACCCTGAGGGAGACATATTGTTTTTAGCTTGGATGTCTGTCTGTCTGTTTGTCTGTCCGTCACAAGTTGTGTCCTCTCCATATCTCTTGAACCGCTTGATGGATATTGGAATAACTTGCACAAATGTTCACCATATCGAGACGACGTGCAGAGCGCAACTTTCAGACACGTCCGTTCTAGGTCAAGGTCACACTTAGAGGTCAAATGTCATATGCACTATATTTCGTGTCCTCTCCATATCTCTTGAACCGCTTGATGGATATTGGAATAACTTGCACAAATGTTCACCATATAGAGACGACGTGCAGAGCGCAACTTTCAGACACGTCCGTTCTAGGTCAAGGTCACACTTAGAGGTCAAATGTCATATGCACTATATTTCGTGTCCTCTCCATATCTCTTGAACCGCTTGAGGGATTTTTAAATAACTTAGCACAAATGTTCACAATATTGAGACGACATGCAGAGCACAACTTCCAGCCCTGTCCATTCAAGGTCAAGGTCACACTTAGAGGTCGAAGGTCATATGCACTATATTTCGTGTCCTCTCCATATCTCTTGAATCGCTCGAGGAATTTTGAAATAACTTGGCACAAATGTTCACCATATTGAGACGACATGCAGAGCGCAACTTCCAGCCACATCCGTTCAAGGTCAAGGTCACACAATACTTTGTGTCCGCTTCATATCCCATGAACCGCTTGAGGGATTTTGAAATAACTTTGCAAAAATGTTCACCATATCGAGACGACATGCAAAGCGCAACTTTCAGCCAGGTTGGTTCGTCTGCATTACACTGAGAGTGTGGGGGAGACATATGTTTTTGTCACAAAAACAACCCATCTAGTTCTTCTTTCATTTGTTTCGCCAATATCTCCTGAGTCTCAAATCCTTTATTCCTGACATCTGCTTTGTTCTTATTTTCTTCAACATCTATTCATCTTCCCCATTATTCTGTTATTATATTGGATCATCGACTCTCTTCCATTCCCATTATCTGTTCTTCTATTCAATATTATACTGTCTGATCTTCAGTTCCATATAAACTATCTATTGTTCGCGGGTTTCTGCCAAAAGTTTTTCTGTAATAACATAAATAATTTAAAAACACATACATACATTATATATCCATGGCATTTTTAGGGGTAAATAAAAAGTTTTGAAAATCATTTAAAAAATAAATATTTTACAGCCAAAATGCAAAAAATGTTGCTGAGACAGCAGAAAATTAAGAAATCTTAATTAATTCCAGTTGGCCTCGATAGATTGCTATATAACTTTCAGTATGTTTTAATTTACGTTTGTCCAACACATTAAAGGGACACACGGCAATCTTGATTTTTAAAATCTCGCGGCATCTCGTTAGTTTTTTACATATCGGTAAATTGCATTTGTTCAGTCATTAATATTTATTATAAGACATGTATAAAGCAAATTGTTTTTGCATATCACTAACTGGTGATTATGTTTCACCAATTATATATTGAAACCTATGGTAGAATAAGGAAGAAAAGTTAAAAACTAAAAAAAAATCATGCAAGCACATTTAAAATCAAATGATACTGGAATAATCAATCGAGGGGCTAATTTTAATGCTTGATAAAGACTTCATTGTTTTCTTCTAATTTTTGCTGCATTAGAATTTTACGTTGAAAATGCCCTATCAATACAAGTTTCGCCAGTGCATCTTTTATTTCCCAACGGATTTTGAAAAATAGGTTATTTATTTACCACTAAAATGTCTGTTTCACTGACATACAACTTATTTGGCTTAAAGATGAATTATGTCTGAAAAGTCTAAAATACTTTTGGCTGAAACAAGCCCCCTGAACAATAGTCATTTGCTCTATTCATTTTCTCCATTATCTATTTTTTCATGTACTGTCTGATCATATGCTCTATTTCCTTCTCCCCCATTCCGTATATTCTATCTAGTCATTTGCTCTATTCATTTTCTCTATTATCTAGTCTTCTATTCTATTATACTGTCTGATCATCTGTTCTATTTTCTACTCTCTTATTCCGTATAGTCATTGGCTCTATTTGATTTCTCTATTATCTATTCTTCTATTCTATATATACTGTTTATTTTCTACTCTTCTAGTCTGTCTATTCTATCTAGTCATTTGCTGTATTCGTCTTTCCCATTATCTATTCATCTGTTGTGTCTATTCCCTGCAGTGGAGATCTGTATGGATCTGTCTAGTTATAAGATCAGGGTGCAGATTGAGGAGATCATCAAAAAGTTCAACATGAACAAGGTGAGATGTGGTCATGTGACTGGTGAGCTGTAGTCATGTGACTGGTGGGCTGTAGTCATGTGACTGGGTGAGTTGTACTCATGTGACTGGGTGAGCTGTAGTCATGTGACAAGGTGATCCATAGTCATGTGACTTGTGAGCTGTAATCTTGTGACTGGTGAACTGTAGTCATGTGACAAGGTGAGCTGTAGTCACGTGACTGGTGAATGATCCAGCTTGTTTTGCCAATGGTTATGAGAAACTGTTTTGTGGCTTGTCCCATATCATATGTCTTGCTTTTGAGGTTGTGTTATATGATATGGCTTGTTTTGCGAGTTATTTTCAAACCCACGCAAATAAATATATTTGATGTGTTTGCATCTTGTATGCTGTGTTTGCTGTGTCTGTGCAGTTATTTTAAACATATTATGAATTGTTTTGTTTATTTTCATATTATAGCATAATAGCATTTTAATAATTAACTACACTTTATTATGACGATCAGACGATGTGAGAGCAGAAATGATTCACCTGACTATCGGCCCTGGTCTTTTGTCGGAAATATTTAAACGATTCAAAGAAAATGTGGTAAGATGTATAAGAGAAAACCAGAATATCACGTTTCTTTACCCAGAGCACTTTATACTTTATAAAAACACCTTTCTTTACCCAGAACACTATGCATTTTAAAAAAACAACACATTTTTTACTTAGAGCACTGTGTATTTTTAAAATCTCTTGTTCTTTACCCATTATTTGGGGCACCTGTTTCAGCCAAAGGGTTTTCAGCATTAACATGGGCAGTTCTAACAATACTTACATAAATTATATTTCTGAACTGGAATGTTTAGTGGTAAATATATCTGAACTGGAATGTTTAGTGGTAAATAATGTATGGAAAATTGGTTGACAATTAGATTATTTTACAGCCAAATTGCTTTTCCCAATTTTGTTGTTGCTGAGACAGTGGGAAATTAAGAAATATCAAGTAACTTCAGTTTTGCTATAAAACTTTAAGGGTGTCTTAATTTACTTTTATCCAACATGATTAACCCGTTTTTGGATAAAATTTCTGAAAACAACAACATATGTTCTAATTTTTGATGCAGTAGAAATTTGCATTGAAAATGCTGTATCAAAAACAACTTTTGCACTTTTACACAACTGATTTTCAAGTAAGATGTTTTTTATTTACCACTAAAATGTCTGTTTCACCGATATACATAGGCAATTTTTCCATATATAATAAACATATGACTGCATTCTCATATTAGAAACATTCTATACCTATTATAGGATATTTATGTAATAGAAGTTTCATATAAATCTCATAATTATGAGAATAAATTCATAAAAGTTTCATTTTCAAAACACACATTTTTTTCATGGAAAAACATTTGTCAACTTTTATATGATTCTCATATGGTACATGTATGATTCTCATATGGTACGTGTATGATTCTCATATGATACGTGTATGATTCTCATATGATACGTGTATGATTCTCATATGGTACATGTATGATTCTCATATGGTACGTGTATGATTCTCATATGGTACGTGTATGATTCTCATATGGTACGTGTATGATTCGCATATGGTACGTGTATGATTCTCATATGGTACGTGTATGATTCACATATGGTACGTGTATGATTCTCATATGGTACGTGTATGATTCTCATATGGTACGTGTATGATTCTCATATGGTACGTGTATGATTCTCATATGGTACGTGTATGATTCTCATATGGTACGTGTATGATTCTCATATGGTACGTGTATGATTCTCATATGGTACGTGTATGATTCTCATATGGTACGTGTATGATTCTCATATGGTACGTGTATGATTCTCATATGGTACGTGTATGATTCTCATATGGTACGTGTATGATTCTCATATGGTACGTGTTTGATTCTCATATGGTACGTGTATGATTCTCATATGGTACGTGTATGATTCGCATATGGTACGTGTATGATTCTCATATGGTACGTGTATGATTCTCATATGGTACGTGTATGATTCTCATATGGTACGTGTATGATTCTCATATGGTACGTGTATGATTCTCATATGGTACGTGTATGATTCTCATATGATACGTGTATGATTCTCATATGGTACGTGTATGATTCTCATATGGTACGTGTATGATTCTCATATGGTACGTGTATGATTCTCATATGGTACGTGTATGATTCTCATATGGTACGTGTATGATTCTCATATGGTACGTGTATGATTCTCATATGGTACGTGTATGATTCTCATATGGTACGTGTATGATTCTCATATGGTACGTGTATGATTCTCATATGGTACGTGTATGATTCTCATATGGTACGTGTATGATTCTCATATGGTACGTGTATGATTCTCATATGGTACGTGTATGATTCTCATATGGTACGTGTATGATTCTCATATGGTACGTGTATGATTCTCATATGGTACGTGTATGATTCTCATATGGTGCGTGTATGATTCTCATATGGTACGTGTATGATTCTCATATGGTACGTGTATGATTCTCATATGATACGTGTATGATTCTCATATGGTACGTGTATGATTCTCATATGGTACGTGTATGATTCTCATATGGTACGTGTATGATTCTCATATGATGGTACGTGTATGATTCTCATATGGTACGTGTATGATTCTCATATGATTCTCATATGGTACATGTATGATTCTCATATGGTACGTGTATGATTCTCATATGGTACATGTATGATTCTCATATGGTACGTGTATGATTCTCATATGATACGTGTATGATTCTCATATGGTACATGTATGATTCTCATATGGTACATGTATGATTCTCATATGGTACATGTATGATTCTCATATGGTACATGTATGATTCTCATATGATTCTCATATGGTACATGTATGATTCTCATATGGTACGTGTATGATTCTCATATGGTACGTGTATGATTCTCATATGATACTTGTATGATTCTCATATGATACGTGTATGATTCTCATATGGTACGTGTATGATTCTCATATGGTACGTGTATGATTCTCATATGGTACGTGTATGATTCTCATATGGTACGTGTATGATTCTCATATGGTACGTGTATGATTCTCATATGGTACGTGTATGATTATCATATGGTACGTGTATGATTCTCATATGGTACGTGTATGATTCTCATATGGAACGTGTATGATTCTCATATGGTACGTGTATGATTCTCATATGGTACGTGTATGATTCTCATATGGTACGTGTATGATTCTCATATGGTACGTGTATGATTCTCATATGATACGTGTATGATTCTCATATGATACGTGTATGATTCTCATATGGTACGTGTATGATTCTCATATGGTACATGTATGATTCTCATATGGTACGTGTATGATTCTCATATGATGGTACGTGTATGATTCTCATATGGTACGTGTATGATTTTCATATGATTCTCATATGGTACATGTATGATTCTCATATGGTATGTGTATGATTCTCATATGGTACATGTATGATTCTCATATGGTACGTGTATGATTCTCATATGATACGTGTATGATTCTCATATGGTACATGTATGATTCTCATATGGTACATGTATGATTCTCATATGGTACATGTATGATTCTCATATGGTACATGTATGATTCTCATATGATTCTCATATGGTACATGTATGATTCTCATATGGTACGTGTATGATTCTCATATGGTACGTGTATGATTCTCATATGATACGTGTATGATTCTCATATGGTACATGTATGATTCTCATATGGTACGTGTATGATTCTTATATGGTACGTGTATGATTCTCATATGATACGTGTATGATTCTCATATGGTATGTGTATGATTCTCATATGATACGTGTATGATTCTCATATGGTACGTGTATGATTCTCATATGGTACGTGTATGATTCTCATATGATACGTGTATGATTCTCATATGATACGTGTATGATTCTCATATGGTACGTGTATGATTCTCATATGGTACGTGTATGATTCTCATATGATACGTGTATGATTCTCATATGATACGTGTATGATTCTCATATGGTACGTGTATGATTCTCATATGGTACGTGTATGATTCACATATGGTACGTGTATGATTCTCATATGGTACGTGTATGATTCTCATATGGTACGTGTATGATTCTCATATGGTACGTGTATGATTCTCATATGGTACGTGTATGATTCTCATATGGTACGTGTATGATTCTCATATGGTACGTGTATGATTCTCATATGGTACGTGTATGATTCTCATATGGTACGTGTATGATTCTCATATGGTACGTGTATGATTCTCATATGGTACGTGTATGATTCTCATATGGTACGTGTATGATTCTCATATGGTACGTGTATGATTCTCATATGGTACGTGTATGATTCTCATATGGTACGTGTATGATTCTCATATGGTACGTGTATGATTCTCATATGGTACGTGTATGATTCTCATATGGTACGTGTTTGATTCTCATATGGTACGTGTATGATTCGCATATGGTACGTGTATGATTCTCATATGGTACGTGTATGATTCTCATATGGTACGTGTATGATTCTCATATGGTACGTGTATGATTCGCATATGGTACGTGTATGATTCTCATATGGTACTTGTATGATTCTCATATGGTACGTGTATGATTCTCATATGGTACGTGTATGATTCTCATATGGTACGTGTATGATTCTCATATGGTACGTGTATGATTCTCATATGGTACGTGTATGATTCTCATATGGTACGTGTATGATTCTCATATGGTACGTGTATGATTCTCATATGGTACGTGTATGATTCTCATATGGTACGTGTATGATTCTCATATGGTACGTGTATGATTCTCATATGGTACGTGTATGATTCTCATATGGTACGTGTATGATTCTCATATGGTACGTGTATGATTCTCATATGGTACGTGTATGATTCTCATATGGTACGTGTATGATTCTCATATGGTACGTGTATGATTCTCATATGGTACGTGTATGATTCTCATATGGTGCGTGTATGATTCTCATATGGTACGTGTATGATTCTCATATGGTACGTGTATGATTCTCATATGGTACGTGTATGATTCTCATATGGTACGTGTATGATTCTCATATGGTACGTGTATGATTCTCATATGGTACGTGTATGATTCTCATATGATGGTACGTGTATGATTCTCATATGGTACGTGTATGATTCTCATATGATTCTCATATGGTACATGTATGATTCTCATATGGTACGTGTATGATTCTCATATGGTACATGTATGATTCTCATATGGTACGTGTATGATTCTCATATGATACGTGTATGATTCTCATATGGTACATGTATGATTCTCATATGGTACATGTATGATTCTCATATGGTACATGTATGATTCTCATATGATTCTCATATGGTACATGTATGATTCTCATATGGTACGTGTATGATTCTCATATGGTACGTGTATGATTCTCATATGATACTTGTATGATTCTCATATGATACGTGTATGATTCTCATATGGTACGTGTATGATTCTCATATGGTACGTGTATGATTCTCATATGGTACGTGTATGATTCTCATATGGTACGTGTATGATTCTCATATGGTACGTGTATGATTCTCATATGGTACGTGTATGATTATCATATGGTACGTGTATGATTCTCATATGGTACGTGTATGATTCTCATATGGAACGTGTATGATTCTCATATGGTACGTGTATGATTCTCATATGGTACGTGTATGATTCTCATATGGTACGTGTATGATTCTCATATGGTACGTGTATGATTCTCATATGATACGTGTATGATTCTCATATGATACGTGTATGATTCTCATATGGTACGTGTATGATTCTCATATGGTACATGTATGATTCTCATATGGTACGTGTATGATTCTCATATGATGGTACGTGTATGATTCTCATATGGTACGTGTATGATTCTCATATGATTCTCATATGGTACATGTATGATTCTCATATGGTACGTGTATGATTCTCATATGGTACATGTATGATTCTCATATGGTACGTGTATGATTCTCATATGATACGTGTATGATTCTCATATGGTACATGTATGATTCTCATATGGTACATGTATGATTCTCATATGGTACATGTATGATTCTCATATGGTACATGTATGATTCTCATATGATTCTCATATGGTACATGTATGATTCTCATATGGTACGTGTATGATTCTCATATGGTACGTGTATGATTCTCATATGATACGTGTATGATTCTCATATGGTACATGTATGATTCTCATATGGTACGTGTATGATTCTTATATGGTACGTGTATGATTCTCATATGATACGTGTATGATTCTCATATGGTATGTGTATGATTCTCATATGATACGTGTATGATTCTCATATGGTACGTGTATGATTCTCATATGGTACGTGTATGATTCTCATATGATACGTGTATGATTCTCATATGATACGTGTATGATTCTCATATGGTACGTGTATGATTCTCATATGGTACGTGTATGATTCTCATATGATACGTGTATGATTCTCATATGATACGTGTATGATTCTCATATGGTACGTGTATGATTCTCATATGGTACGTGTATGATTCTCATATGATACGTGTATGATTCTCATATGATACGTGTATGATTCTCATATGGTACGTGTATGATTCTCATATGATACGTGTATGATTCTCATATGATACGTGTATGATTCTCATATGGTACGTGTATGATTCTCATATGGTACGTGTATGATTCTCATATGATACGTGTATGATTCTCATATGATACGTGTATGATTCTCATATGATACGTGTATGATTCTCATATGATACGTGTATGATTCTCATATGGTACGTGTATGATTCTCATATGATACGTGTATGATTCTCATATGATACGTGTATGATTCTCATATGGTACGTGTATGATTCTCATATGATACGTGTATGATTCTCATATGATACGTGTATGATTCTCATATGGTACGTGTATGATTCTCATACACAGGAAAAATATCTAGGCGTGAAATTCATGTTTTACATATCGGATACATATGTATTTCATATGAAAGTAACACATATGTAATACATATGAAAATATTTTTTATTAAGTAAAATTAAAACTTAAACAGGTTGTTAAAATATTTTTTATGTTATTCTGCAAAATATTTTCTTATAAATACCTATGTATTTTATGCATAATATTTTCATATGAAATACATATGCATACATTTCATATGTGGCACAGGTGTATTATTTTAACATGAAAAATATATGTGGTACATATGTGACACATAATTATGTATTATTTGCATATGTGGCACATATGTAAATAACATGATTTATATATGAAAGAAACCTGCAAATAATAGGAAAGTTATACATATGTGGCACATGTCACAACATTTTCCCTGTGTATGATACGTATATGATTCTCATATGATACGTGTATGATTCTCATATGGTACATGTATGATTCTCATATGATACGTGTATGATTCTCATATGGTACGTGTAAGACTCTCATATGATACGTGTATGATTCTCATATGATATGTGTATGATTCTCATGATACATGTATGATTCTCATATGATACATGTATGATTCTGATATAAAAGGTTTTATATGAGAATCATGTACTGCTCCTTATTAAGGAACTGGTTGAATTATATCTGAAAATTAAAAAAAAAAAATTGGCTGAAACATTAAAGCGCCTCAAATAATAAAGTATTTTACTTAAAAAAATAATCTTTCTTCTCCTATTTTAGTGTTCCTTCTTTCCAAGTCTTATTAAGAAGTATGTGTTCACGTGCCATCATGCCATGTACAGCGTTATAACAAATCCCCTTGCTAGCTGGCACTGGACATGTACCTTAGTATAACTCACCTTGCTAGCTGGCACATGACATTATCACATGTACATTATTAAAATAAATCACCTTGGCAAGTTGCTAGCTGGAACCAAACATGTACATTAGTATAACAAATCACCTTGCTAACTGGCACGTGACAACATAGGGACATCTGTATAACAAATCACCTGGCTAGCTGGCACAAGACAAAACAGGGACATCTGTATAACAAATCACCTTGTAACTGGCACGTGACAACACAGGGACATCTGTATAACAAATCACCTGGCTAGCTGGCACATAACAACCCAGGGACATATGTATAACAAATCACCTGGCTAGCTGGCACAGGACAACACAGAGACATCTGTATAAGAAATCACCTGGCTAGTTGGCACATAACACAAGGAAATCTGTATAACAAATCACCTGGCTAGCTGACATACGACAACACAGGGACATCTGTATAACAAGTACCTTGATAGCTGGCACACAACAAAACAGAGACATATGTATAACAAATCACCTGGCTAGCTGGAACATAACACAGGGACATCTGTTCAACAAATCACCTGACTAGCTGGCACACGACAAAACAGGACATCTGTATAACAAATCGACTCGCTAGCTGGCACTGTACATGTACATTATTTTCTTGCATACCGGACAAGGATATTCGTCATTTTACCGGGGCTAGATATTTCCATCTCACCCTAGGGTCGAGATAAAATTCACGCGCGCCAACATCTGGTATGCCGGAAAACATGCAAAACGTTATTAGCTGGCGGCGTCAACGCACAACATGTCTCTGATATGCAAGAAAAGGAATCTATCATGGGTATTCGGTTCAGATAGGGAATTCCAAACCTCGGTATAAGTGTTTTAATCGGAACCTCGGCAGAGCCTCGGTTCCGATAAAAACACGTATTCCTCGGGTTGGAATAACCTATCTTCACCGGATACCCATGAAAGATTCTTATAATAACAAATCATCTTGCTAGCTGGCACATGACATTATCACATGTAAATTATTAAAATAAATCACCTTGCTTGCTGGCACACGACAACACAGGGACATCTGTATAACAAATCACCTGGCTAGCTGGCACATGACAACACGGGGACATCTGTATAACAAATCACCTGGCTAGCTGGCACACGACAACACAGGGACATCTGTATAACAAATCACCTGGCTAGCTGGCACATGACAACACAGGGACATCTGTATAACAAATCACCTGGCTAGCTGGCACACGCCAACACATGGATATCTGTATAACAAATCGCCTGGCTAGCTGGCACACGACAACACAGGGACATCTGTATAACAAATCACCTGACTAGCTGGCACACAACAACACAGAGACATCTGTATAACAAATCACCTTGCTAGCTGGCACATGACATGCACATGATAATAACTCACCTTGCTAGCTGGCACATGACATGTACACTATTATAACAAATCATCTGGCTAGCTGGCACATGACAACACAGGGACATCTGTATAACAAATCACCTGGCTAGCTGGCACATGACAACACAGGGACATCTGTATAACAAATCACCTGGCTAGCTGGCACACGACAACACAGGGACATCTGTATAACAAATCTCCTGGCTAGCTGGCACACGACAACACAGAGACATCTGTATAACAAATCACCTGGCTAGCTGGCACATGACAACACAGGGACATCTGTATAACAAATCACCTGGCTAGCTGGCACATGACAACATGGGGACATCTGTATAACAAATCACCTGGCTAGCTAACACACGACAACACAGGGACATCTGTATAACAAATCACCTGGCTAGCTGGCACATGACAACACAGGGACATCTGTATAACAAATCACCTGGCTAGCTGGCATACGACAACACAGGGAAATCTGTATAATGAATCACCTGGCTAGCTGACACACGACAACACGGGGACATCTGTATAACAAATCACCTGGCTAGCTGGCACAGGACAACACGGGGACATCTGTATAACAAATCACCTGGCTAGCTGGCATATGACAACACAGGGACATCTGTATAACAAATCACCTGGCTAGCTGGCACATGACAACACAGGGACATCTGTATAACAAATCACCTGGCTAGCTGGCATACGACAACACAGGGACATCTGTATAACAAATCACCTGGCTGGTTGGCACATGACAACACCGGGACATCTGTATAACAAATCACCTGGCTAGCTGGCACATGACAACACAGGGACATCTGTATAACAAATCACTTTACTAACTGGCACGGGTTCTCATCATATGTATATTACATTTATTTATTGGCACTTTATTTAACCAGTTATTTTAACTATTTTAGCTATTAGTAATTTAAATAGAAGTGAACAGAAACACAAACAGGTATATAGAAAAAATTAAAAAAAAAAAAATCTTCTCTGAAACAACAAAAGCCAGAGGTTTAATATTATGCGTTTACCTTAAGCTTATGGTCCGCTAACAAGTTTGTTCATATGGCAACCCTCAAATTTGCTATTGAAGTTGTTCAAATGGTGGCCTGGTGTAAATACTGACCAGGGGTTGGGCAAAGTTATATATAGCAATATGCATGCAAAACTTAAAAAACCTTCTGAAAATAGAATAATAAAATAACTACCTTATACCACCAGTACAGTGTCCACACTCCCTCTTGGATCTCTCGTTTTTATTTTTGACCGGGTTTTTGAAAATAATCGACTTATAGATTGGCGTAAACCAGAAGGGCGGGTGTCCACATTTTTTTATTTTTATTATTTCTCAGCATTACCATGTCTGATCTTCATCAAATTTTAACAGCTTGGCCTTCCTGTCATCAAGCACTTACCATACCCTGAAAACTAGGTCACTGTGACCTACTTTCTCCAAAATATATGTTATGTTAACCTTTTTGTTTAAGTTTGTTAAGTTTGTTAAGTTTGTCACTAAATGTTAACATTTTTGTTTAAACTTATCATTTATCAGCATTGCCATGTCCAGTTATTACAAACTTAGGACACTATCCTGACATATACCAAACATTACACCTGAAAACCCGGCTTTAACGCCACCAGGCATTACCTCTTGTTGTCTGTATCGATTTAATGGAATTATTCAAACCCAGCTATATTCAGACTTTAAGGTATGTCCTAGACCGCCTCCTATAATACGTAATGTTCGGGGCGCTTGTTTACTCCATTTTTTTCAGCCATAAGTAATTTTAAAATACGTACATAATTTATATATCATTGGAACTGACATTTTTGGTAAATAGAAATACCATAGTTTTGAAAATCGATTGAGAAACATATTTTACAGCCAAAATGCTTTTTTGATGGGGCTTTTCCCATGTAAACTCCTTGTTGCTGGGACAACAGAAAATTAAGAAATGTCAAATAACTCCGGTTAGCCCCAATAGTTTGACATAACTTTTCAGGATGTTTTAATTTAACTTTTTACAACAGATTAAGACCATTTTTGGATATAAACTCTGAAAAAAAAGTCTTTTCCTAATTTTTGATGCAGCAGAATTTTGCGAAAAATGTTGTATCAAAAACAACTCTATGTGATTATTATTTTTTTATTTCTCAACCAATTTTGACAAGTAAGGTATTTTTATTTACCACTAAAAATGTCTGCTTCACTGATAAACAACTTACTTAGTTTGAAGTTGAATTTTGTCTAAAAACAAAACAAAAAAACTTTGGCTGAAACAAGCGCCCCGAACAATAATACGCGTTCCTTTAACCATCGGGTGATGAGTGGGTTTCACTTTTGGAGGTTTTAATTTTTATATGACCACATCATAACTGGCACCAACTGATGAAACATTGTGTTGTAGCTTTCGAAAATGTAAGTATGCAGACAGTAGAATTAGTATATGTCTATATGTAAACCTTAAATAGATATCGGTTGGAAATAATGAATGCTTGATTATTATTCTGTAAATAAAAAGTATCATAGTGAGCCGAGTATCTTAGTTGGCAGTATCAATATCAGAATAATTTTCATTATAAAGCATAACATTCCAAAATTCTCTGACTTTTCACTAGTCAGAACTTAAAATACTTTTTTTTAAGAAGTATGTATTGCACACATAACGTCATAACGTGATCCCGCCTTAATTCCATTTAGCTTATATTAGCAGGATTTTATAATGGGTATTTTGACAATAAAAAACATGTTTAAAAACATTTTTTTACTGAAAACATGCAATAACCTGTTGAAATTTACCTACTTGATGTTTTAATTTTACAATATGCAAATGTTTTAAGCCGAAATTAAGGTTTTATTTCATACCCAAACCAACCCTGTTTTCGCTTCATGGACAAGGGGTTCGATGGGGTATGAAAGTTAATACTCGGACCACGTAATGATTTATGTTTCATTTCAAAAAAAAATTAGTAGTAAAATGTATGTTGCATTTCAAAGTAATCTTTAACACTTTCAATGTTATGTTTTAGCTTAAATTATGTAAAGCAGGTTTGCAGAGATGGGCAAAGCCACATTTAGTGCATGACTTCACTATTTTCAATGTAGAAATGTAATTTTAAGAATAATTAAGTGGAAAATATCCAATAGTCTCGAGATAATATGACATATTTATTATTTAGATGTAAATAACAGGTTTCATTAAAGTTCTCCGGTCATGTTTCGTTTCATCAACATGTTTATTTAAATCAATACACAATAGATATTTACAAATCACACATTGCAATATCTGCGAAAAGCGAGAATAAGATTTTATTTGAAGACGTAGAAAACTTTGAACAGGTAAATTAATCCACAGGTAAATGTATTTATCAATTATCTGGCAATAGTTGTGCAGCTACCGGTATACAATTCAGATTTACCTCATTACCCCGTGCAATCACGCAGTGGTAAAAGTAGTATCTACGTCATGCAAAAAATACTTATATTTACATACAACTTAGTAGCGGATTTAAATATATGTTTCTCTCTGGGACTATCAAGAAATGTATGATGTTTAAGAGTTGAATTTTTAATTGATAATGCTACAAAAAGGGTGGCCATTCATCTTTAAATAGCAGAGAGCTCAATGCCCATGAATTACACTGCTTGGTGTATACTGTGAAGAAAATGACAAATATTGCATGTTCATAAATTTTGCCAATAGATGTAACTTCTTGTAGTAGAAAATAATTGCATGGTACTTTGTAATTGCAAATATGAAGGCAAGAAGTATTAAAGCATGGTTGATTTGCTTAGCAAAGGTCGTACATACATGTATATGTGTACTGTATGCAAATGTTGTTTTTCATAAAATTAGTGGTATTTATGTTACTGAATGCATTGCATGAACAAACCTGTAAACATTACTAAATGCATGGCAGTTCTTCCACTATACATAATCATATTCAAATGGTAAAATATGTATTACATAGATTGGTGATCTTCATAATATTTGTATAAGTTTGTATGTAAATTTTTTTTTATTTTTTTTTAAATAACTCTATAATTTTTAGTATTTAACTGTTAACGCTATTTTAAAGTTATTTGAGTTAATTCTTTAATATAAATGTAACTGTTAAAATGCAGGATTTTTATTTTTTATTTGTCTAATACTGTAGGTTTGTTACTAAAATAAGTTTCTTTGAAGGCGTCGCCACAGTCGATATACCAGAGATAATGCCATTTGTAATATCGGGTAAATCTTGCATATCTTGAGGGCCTCATGGAAGATTGAATAGTTTCAAATGAATTCTTGTTAAATAAAATCTTTATTATTATTATTATTGACAGTAGTATTATCCACTCATACAAGGAGATGAATTTATACAAGTTTTCTCTGAAGGTTAGTTTTCAAACCCTGCCGATGTATTATATGGTGAATTTTTCACTATATTCCTTTTCTAAACATTGTTTAATTTAGAATGCGATAGTAATGATACAAACTTCCAGATCAATTTTAATACTCTTAAACCGTTAATAATCCTGTTGTACTGAAACATTAAAGGGACACATGGCAATCTTGACGATTTTATCAAGCATTAACAGTAGTGTCTCGATTTATATTAATCCAGTGTGTTTGGACTTTAAACCTGGTTGCATATAATTAAATACAATTTTCATTTTTCCTTCTTATTTTACCATATTTTATATTTATTATTGGTGGAATATAATCACCAGTTACTTAGTAATATGCATACAAAATCACTTTATATTATTCTTATAATTAATGTCAATGATTGAACACATGTAAGATATGTGAAAAACTGGGAGTTTTTAAAAATCAAGACCGTCACTGCTGTGTGTCCGTTTAAACTGGTAATACTCCTATTGTATTGGAATGGAACATCTAAATGGGGACATCACTAACATTTCTATCTTATCTCACTACAGGACATAATGGGGCCGTGTGAGAAAGCCTTGGAGAGATTACAATCCTTGAAGCGACCAATCGTCCCACCCACGCCGAGCCCGGACCTGAACCAGGAACCGCAGTTGGCTGCTGAGGCATAATTCTGTATCAACACTTCTAATTGGTTTATTTGCAGGTCTATTACTACATATTTATATACAATGGCCAATCACAAGCCTTGATTCATTAAAACAATTTTGATTTTAACATGTTTGTGTGATGACAACAATTCCAACAAAGTCACAATTGATGCCTTTACAGTTTCATGTTTGCTGGCTTTATGGAGGCATCCTTTACTACTCTAAAGTGGCCAGTTATAATCATGTTATTGATAGTAAACACATTGTCTTGATTAACCCTTAACCGCTAAATATATAATAAACTGTTCTTTCTTTGAATTAAGACCACTCCAATTATGTGACAAATGGGTGTTTTGGCCGGAAATGACTGATCAGCAGCTAGGCATTGTAAGCCTTACAATGGACGCAAGGCTATTCTAGTCGTGCTTAGCAGGTTAAGGGTTAATTGTAATAAAAGCAAAAAGCTTAAAACCTTTGTGATAATGTGTTGATGCTGATGATACACTTACAAAGTGATGTAAATCATCTGGTAACAGGTATTCCAGATTGGTATTTATTCGATGTGCTAAAAGCAAGACGTATTTAACATTCTAGGTCTGACTGCCCAGTCCATAAACTTGCATATGGATAGAAGCACCATACATTATTTGTTATTTTATACCGAATCTGACAAACAAATAAAAATATGTTTTATGTTTTATTTAAATTTGAAGTCAGATGACATTGTGTGTGTGTGTGTAGTTCTAAGGTTTTCCTCCCTCTACCAGTCTACTGTATAACCAATATAACCAATAGGACGTCCTAAAGGTATAGGTACAATAGTCTGGGATTTGACGCCGTATATTTTACGTCCGAAAATAGCTCTCGGACCGGGGCCATTCACTATCACAGAATATTGACCGGATGACGTCACATTTCGCAAAGAAGGAAATATGCCAATGAGGTATATTATAATTGTATGCCAGGTCTACAACCTATATAATTTATATGTAAATAATAAAGGAAGCGATTAAAAGCAGATATTGTGATGAAATCTTGGAATCAGGACTGTCCTTGTTATTTAGTGATATATTAAATAGTTAAGTGATTGTAGCATGGTGACAGACAATACTCTTTGTTCAGGCACAGGTGTAAATCGTTTAATTGAAAATAAGACCTGTCAGAATAACTGTGAGAATAACAGTGAGAATAACAGTTAGAATAACTGAAATAGAGCTGAAATGGACATGCTACAAAACAAATAGAGTATGGTTTCATCTCGTTGGTTAATTTAAACACCTCGATGGGCTATGCCCATCTCGATGTTTAAATGAACCAACTCAATGAAACCATGCTCTATCTATTACATAGTGAAATGTTGTTAAATTGTAGTGATAAATTGTATGTCCCGATAGCAAGACATAATTTTGTGATGTCTTCTTGGAATATAAATTATCATTTATATATTAAGAGAAGTGACCAGTATATTTGATGAATGAAGGACTTTTCTATGTATCGTAAATTGTATTGAAATGTTGTTTGACAGCTGGTCATCGCACGTTATATTAGGTTATTTAGAGCAGACGCAGTTCACAACACTTAATGGATGCTGCTGAGTTTTAAAAACCAAATTTCAGAAAAATAGGGTTCACCCATAGATGTTTATTAAATTGCCTTCCTGGGGTCCCGGGTATGTTTTAATGGAATAGCCCTTAATAATCTTCTTAAATAATTATATTTAATGAAAATTTAATTATGATGTGGAATAGAATTGAATTGGGTTTTACGGTGCACCAACACATGAAAGGCTATGGCGCCTAACAGGAAAAAAACATGACAGGCATATCCTCCATTTACATCAAGATAAAATATAGAGTATGGGCCTAGAACCTCCTACCTGCAGAACTGCAGAGTTGCTGCAAATTCTATAGTAGACACTCCATGTGCAATGGAGCCAATTTTGCATATGCCATGTTCATGATCAAGACCTTGAATGAGCATGATAAAAAATGAATATGATGGGGTGGGGGGGGGGGGGGTCCTACCCCTCTGAATGTGACAGTGTGTTTGAGGATTTGCATTGGTTGTATTCTACCCCGGCAACCATACGGGGATAATTATAATGTGGAAGAGTTTTTATGGTGCATTTATTTTTTTACAATACATGAAACTATGCATCTATACAGCTATAGTTTATATACAGATTGATACTAAATTATGTTCATAGTTTATACATTCCTATATAAATTAGTTACACATGCACCAAGATACTTTATTTTATATTCTCTATATTTAGAGAGTGAAATTAAGCTGTTTTAATGTACCCTTGTTACACATAATATGGTTTGGATTTTTACAATCTGTACTTTGTGAATGTTATATATGTACAAGTCTGTGATATTTTCATAAAAAATACAAGTAAATACTGTATTACCTTTTACCTGTCAAATATGTTTTGCATATTTGCACATTGTTTATGCCCTCACTGCCGAATGGTGAGAGGACATATAGGATTAGCCTTGCCCTCACTGCCGAATGGTGACAGGACATATAGGATTAGCCTTGCCCGTCCCCAAAGGTTTGTGTGTCTATCTCCTCCCACAGTCCACAGTTTTCAGACAATGTTTCGAAACTTTACAGGATGTTTACCTATGATGTGAAGATGCGCATATTGATATGGCGTCAAAGTCACCCTTGTATTACCAGAGTTACGGCTCCTTTTTTTGTCAAATTTTACGTTTTCCACTCATCATTTTTCAGTGGGGACCGTTCCTAGTTTTCTTTTTGTTTTCATTGTATTAATACGTTGTTTTATTCATGGTCAGACCATTTGGATATTGTTTTTTGATATTTTGTAAATGTGTATCACTCATTTCACTGTGTCCATCATGAGCTCCTGTGGAGGGGTCAATCTTCAGAACAAATTTCTCAATAGTAGTAATTGCATGCCTCGAAGAGAGAACAAATATTTCCTACTAAAGCATGAATGCACTGAAAACCTTGTTCTTTCTCCCTCTACCTTTAACCTTTACAGATTGTTTTCTCATTTGAAATGAAGCAAATAAGTATGTGACACAGAAAAACAAATTATTAAAAGAGAAGGAAACCTTGATAAGAGCTGCAAGTACTGCAATAAATGTACTGGGAAATGGGTTTTACTACCCAACAATATCAATAGTTCTGACACCGATGTTGATTTTTAGTTTTTTGGCAAGAAATAGGTTTTTACACGTTTACCTTTAAACCCATTTATAATAATTTAAGAAGGTCGAAAATGATTACATTATTTTTATATTATATTTTAATGTAATTTGCAATGGTTTGTGTCTGCATTCCGACATCTGTATGTTTAACATTGTAATTCACATAAACTATGTGTAGATAAATGGCACAAAATACATGTATAAAACTGCTGACATTTGTCTTGTCTTTATTTCATGCCAGTCGTAGCTGCATTGTTTGATATATACATTATCTTTTTTGATGCAACATGATAGTTGGAAAGTGTCGCTTTTTTAAAAGGCCGCTATATTTAATTTTATCATGCAGATATGCACTTTTCTGCCTAATAAAGGGGTGACCTATTTAATTTTGCTTTAATTAGGCACTGACCATTAAAGCAAATCAATCGGCGTTTATTGTACGTAACGTTACCTGACGTCGTGCACGTAACGTTGCCCGACGTCATAAAACAAACAAAAAACAACAACATGGCGACGTCCTCGTTAAGCGTACCATTCTGAGAAATAGGTAATAATAGTTATTCACACAGAAAATATCGATAATCTACATGATAAATAGCATATTATGTCAGTGCCGTTTACTATCAGGTTTATTAGGCTCAGCACGAACTCGCCATTTTTCGTTTTCTAAGCGTCGCCTAATAAACTTGATAGTAAAAGGCACTGACATAATATTCTCTATATATGGTGTTGAAAATGACGTTAACACCATACAAATTGGAAAGTTTTCGTATTTTGGCTCCATCCGCTGGGACACCCTAGGGGGTAATCGGGTAAAAAAACACACAAAAAAATGTATCTATATTACGTTTCAATTTTGTAATTGCAGGGTTTCTCTTTTGTTATACAGGTATATCATTGCAATCTTGAAGATTCGGCACACGTTCAAATGTGTATCTCATTCTATTGCTTTCCAGGGACACATAGTAATCGTGGAATTTTTGTCACAGAATACAGCAAAAGTTACATCACGATTTATTAATCAAATAGCATTCTGACTTTAAACCTGCTTGCATATAATTAAATTTTGAATTTTCTTCATTATTCTGCCATGATAGGCTTAAATATATTCTTGGTGCAACAAAATCAATATTTAGTTATATGAAAACACATTTTTCTTTTAACTATTCTTATAGATCTAATTTAAATTAATTTTAATGATTGAAAAAATGTTAGTACGCAGAAAAAAGAACAGGACACCGTGAGTTTTAAACAAGAGGCCCAAGAGG
Source organism: Cyrtodaria siliqua (assembly GCA_037043455.1). Classification (NCBI taxonomy): domain Eukaryota; kingdom Metazoa; phylum Mollusca; class Bivalvia; order Adapedonta; family Hiatellidae; genus Cyrtodaria; species Cyrtodaria siliqua. The sequence goes on from JAWPHD010000148.1 coordinate 471,313, forward strand.
GCCTGCATCGCTCTACTGGCTTTATGGAGTCTGTGGTTGGGGGTGGGGAGTGAATATTAGTTGTGGCACATGACAAAACCCTTTGCCCTGCAGTAAGTAAAGTGGCAGTTGAACATAAATTACTGCAAGTTCCCCAAGTACCCATGTAGAGAGGCTCCTTTACCCTAGTTACAAAACCTGTTTATAAATGCATCCACATTTGGACAATAAAGTACATTTTGTGGTGTTTTTTTTACCCGATTACCCGAGCTCCAGCAGACTAGTCTGGATAAAGTTTGTGTATAACGGGCCATAACTCCGTCAAAAATCATTCAACCAGAACACGGCGATGATATGCGCAACTAGGCTTGGTACTGATCATCCCTGCCAAGCTTCACTGAAATCTGGCCAGGGGTTCGGGAGAACTAGTCTGTACATAGTTACATTATTAAAACCTTTATCTAGGCTTGGTACTGATCATCCCCACCAAGATTCGTTGAAATCTGGAGAAATTCTAGTCGGGACAAAGTTTATGTATAGCAACCTTTTAAAGAGCCACAACTCCCAACAAAAATCATTTAATCTGAACACAGAAACAATGCACAACTACGCTTGGTACTGATCATTCCAGCCATGTTTCACTGAAATCCAGCCATGAGTTCAGGAAAACTAGTCTGGATAAAGTTTGTGTATAATAGAACCTAAATCTGTCAAAAATCATTCAACAGGAACATGGCGATGATGAGCAACTAGGCTTTGTACTGATCAAGTTTTGCTGAAATCAGGCCAGGGGTTCAGGAGAACTACTCTGTACAAATTTATTAAAACTTTTAAAGGGCCATAACTCTGGTGATGGTATACACAACTAGGCTTGGTACTGATCACCCCTGCAGTTTCTTTGAAATCCGGCCAGGGGTTCAGGAGAACTAGTCTGGACAAAGTTTCTATACTAAAACCTTTAAATGGCCATAACTCTGCCAAATTCATTCTACCGGAACATGGTGATGATATGCACAACTAGGCTTGATACTGATCATCCCTGCAAAGTTTTGTTGAAATCCGGCCAAATGAAGGCCCGATCGTCTTAACTAGGCAAAATACAGGATTTTTTTACTAAATCAAGGGCCATAACTCACAGTCTGGTGTTACTAATCTGATTTGGCTGGTTTTTGAACTTGTCCAAGCTTTCATTGATATTAACAATCTGGAAAAGTTTCGTAAAGATTGGATGTAAAATGAAGGCCCTATCATCTTGAGGCAAAATACAGCATATTTAACTAAATCAGGGACAATAACTCCGATGTTACTGGTCCGATCTGGTTTTCGAACTTGTCCGAGCTTTCATTGATATAAACAATCTGTGCAAGTTTGGTAAAGATCAAATAATAAATGAAGGTGCTAGAGTGTTCACAAGTCAGAAAATGGCATTTCTCAGAAAAACAAGGGCCATAACTCCGGTGAAACTGATCCGTTCTGGCTGGTTTTCGAACTTGTCCGAGCTTTCATTGATATTAACAATCTGTGCAAGTTTGTTAAAGATCAAATAATAAATAATGGTGCTAGAGTGTTTACAAGGCTGAATATGGCATTTTTCAGCAAATCAAGGGCCTTAACTCCGGAGAAACTAATCCGATCTGGCTGGTTTTCAAACTTGTTCAAGCTTTCATTGATATTAACGCAGGGTTCTCCCTAGCGCCTTTAAGCACCGCGGTGCTTGAAATTCAAAATCCCTAATAGCGCTGTCCTTTAAATTAGCGCGGTACTTAGATTCTGCTTATTGGTATTTGAAATAACCCTTACAGAGCCTCTCTATCGGTGTCACTCGCCAGATTGTGAGAAATACCACCCCAAATAACAAGTTTTGACTGTTATTTCCGCCTCGGGGGGTAGTGGGCAACAAGTCGGTGACCTTCCGACCATCACCTTGCCAAAAAATATCTAGGTCATATGGACTTTTGACCAATCAAATACAGAACAAATTCATTAATTTACATATTTATTGACACCACGTGAGCTTATTGTTTTATGACAATCGTAAACAATCTGTGCAAGTTTGGTAAAGATCAAATAATAAATGAAGGTGCTTAAGTGTTCAAAAGGCTGAATATGGCATTTTTCAACTAATCAAGGGCCATAACTCTGGTGAAACTAATCCGATCTGGTTTTCGAACTGGTCCGAGCTTTCATTGATATAAAGACCCTGGTAAAGTTGGTAAAGATCCGATTAATAATGAAAGTGCTAGTTCTCACAAGGCAAAAGTTAACGGACGACGACTGACAACTCACCATGCCATAAGCTCTGCTGGCCAGTAGAGCTAAAAAAATCAAGATTACCTGTGTCCCTTTAAATCTCAGTGCTTTTCCTAGGTATTTTGGGGAAAAGGCCCCTAGATTGATTTTGGAATTTTTTATCGACAAATTGCCAAAATTGGGAAATTAGCACATTATGAACAATTATCATTTAAATAGTGATTTGAACCTGTTAGAGTGGTAACAACAATCAGTTACTGAAATGAGTGTGTGGAGTCCGAGTGACACCAACACAATAGAAAATGTCTTTAATTTTTATATATTTTTTTTTTTTGTGGATTGGGATTTTTTTTCTTTAAATTGGGGAAAAAAAATAGTGTTTTTTGCCATTGGAAAGGGACCTTTATTCGGCCCCGTGGAACTCCTAGGAGCCCTGAGTAATATTTTAAACATGAGGGAAATAAACAAGAGGCCCAAGAGGGCCTGTGGACGCTCTACTGGCTAATATGGCTCTTATAACATCAATGAAGCGAGTGACTATCATCTTAAAGAGGCAAAATATAGCATTTTTAACTAAATCAAGAGCTATAACTCCGCCATTACTGGTCCGATCTGGCTGGTTTTCGAACTTGGCCAGTAGAGACAATAAAAACCCAAAAAAAAAATCAATAAAAAAAAAAAATTATGAAAAAAAATAAAAAAATAATATAAAAAAGAAAGTCATAAAATCTGGTAAAGATTGGCAAAGATCAGATGCAAAATGAAGGCCCTATCGTATGACGAGGCAATTTATAGCATTTTTTAACAAAATCAAGGGCCATAACTTCACTGTTACTGGTCTGATCTGGCTAGTTTTCGAACCTGACCGAGCTTTCATTGACATTAACAATCAGATAAAGCTTGGTAAAGATCGGATGAAAAATGAAGGCCCTACCGTCTTAACAAGACAAAATATAGCATTTTGAACTAAATCAAGGGCCACAACTCCGCTGAAACTGGTACGATATGAATGGTTTTCGAACTTGTCCAAGCTTTCATTGATATTAACAATCTGATAAAGTTTGGTAAGGATCGGAACAATGAAGCCCCTATCGTCTTAACGAGGCAAAATATAGCATTTAAATAAATAAAGGGCCCTTACACCGCTGTTACTAATCCGATATGGCTGGTTTTTGAACTTGTCCGAGCTTTCATTGATATTAACAATGTGGTAAAGCTTGGTAAAGACAGTGTTTGGTAAAGACCTGATGAACAATGAAGCCCCTATCGTCTTAACGAGGCAAAATATATCATTTTTACCTAATCAAGGGCCGTAACTCCGCTGTTACTGGTCCGATATGGCTGGTTTTCAAACTTGTTAGAGCTTTCAACGACATTAACAATCTGATAAAGTTTGGTAAAGATTGGATGAACAATATAGCCCCTATCGTATTAACGAGGCAAAATATAGCATTTTTAACTAAATCAACGGCCCTAACTAGTCCGATATGGCTGGTTTTCGAACTTGTCCGAGCTTTCATTGATATTAACAATGTGGTAAAGCTTGGTAAAGATAGGATGAAAAACGAAGGCCCTATCGTCTTAACGAGGCAAAATATAGCAATATAGCATTTTTAACTAAATCAAGGGCCAAAACTCCGTTGTTACTTGTTCGATCTGGCTGGTTTTCGAACTCATCCGAGCTTTTATTGATATTAACAACCTGTTAAAGTTTGGTAAAGATCGGATGAAAAATGAAGGCCCTATCGTCTTAACGAGACAAAAGTTAAAGACGGATGGACGACTCGGCATCCCATAAGCTAATAATTTCAAATTGTGTAGGAAACAATCTTTACACCAGAGTGTTGTGTATGCCTTTTAAAAATTTCAGTACAACTTTTCAAATTGTAAAACAATAAACCATGAATTAAACTGTGTAATCTTCATACAATTCTGATTTTGATATTAAATAAAACAAAGTAATGGACTTGGAAATGTTCTTCATATATTTAATTGCAAATGTACATGATTCCTGCGTGGATGAACTTATTATGTACACCATTATGTTCCCTGCATTCCGCTTTCTATCTCCGAAAGTGAACGCACAGTACCACTCAGTACAGCAGTTTTACAAACTGTTCAATATCGTCATGTACACCATTTTCATCCATATTCTCATTTTCCTGCTCCTCCTTCACCTCTTCTTCCTCCTCCTCCTCCTCTTCTTCCATTCTCCAGTCATGCTGTTTATTGTGACGGTTTACCACCAGATCAAGGGGGACAACTGCTTGCTCCTCATACTCCATAAAATCTTTATCAGTAGACCTGTCATCGCCGTCACGAGGACGTGAATTGTCCCTCAGCTGATCTCGATCACCTTGCTGCTGATCCTGCTCTTCGTTTTCAATCCTGACGAGATTTTGCAAGGCGAGCTCTTCAACTTTTAACCTGTTGAGCTGGTCGCTGATTTTTGAAGCCATATTTATCATGGCCATTTCTTCTTGCTTCAGTGAGCGCAGTTCTTTCATTGTCGACTGCATTGTCAATAGTACCTTTCCCAATTAGGTACGACTAAATCCGACAAAAATTCAAATCTCAAGGTACAAATTAACTTAAAAGAACAATTTTCAATCCAATCCACACCTATGTCTGTGAATTCTTAGCCGTTAATTAGTAGTTTTTAATCCCAACAAGAATGACCCGTGATTCACAGGCCAATCAACTGATGCAGTTCTTTTTTTTATGGATTATTTATACACCGCAGATTATGTTACTTATACACAAACTTTATACACCGCAGGGTAAATTACTTATACACAAACTGTATACACCACAGATCATGTTACTTATACACCGCAGATTATGTTACTTGCACACCGCAGATTACGCTACTTATACACCGCAAATCAGGTTACTTATGCACAGAGGAGTAATACTCGTCCTCAAGTTCATACAGATCGTTTGCCAACTCGTCACGTAGACTCAGTAATTTGGCGTCAAGATCGTTTTGCATATGCTTGTAAAGCTGTGTCTTGTTTGAAATGGAATCATTCACTGACGGGAAGTCGTTGAGAATGAGAAAGATTTTCAAGTCGGACACAAGTTTCATAAGAGATTCACCAGCGCGCACCTGAAAATATAAAAGAAAGTTAACAAATAACTAATTATATCTATGTATGTATGTATAACATTTCTATACATATATGTTATAAATTAGGATTTCTCTTAGAATGAAAAATTCATAATCAATATTTAACCAAATGAAAAACAGAATATGAGGAGTCATGCATGATGGTTGGTTGAATTAAAATTAAATAAAACTGGACCAGTTATTTCAGAGGCGTCTTGAAAATCTTTGATTTTTATCTATTTCAGTCAAGGCAGAATATTGGGTAATGTGTGCATACCGGACAAGGATATCCGGCATTTACCGGGGCTAGATATTTCCATGTCACCCTAGGGCCGAGATAAAATTCCCACGCAACAATAATGATGTCAATAAAGTGAACAGATGCACAACGTCGTTGTGTTAAAAAACATTAAAACGTTAGTTATTGGCGATGTCAATGATATACAAGAAAAAGAATCCATCATGAGTTTATCCATGTGTGATAGGTAAATCTCAACCATCGATCAGAATTGCAACCAGGAACTCGGCAGAGCCTCATCCCTGGTTACAATTTTGATCCTCGGGTGATTCTTCTAATCTGAGATTGCACCAACACAAGGAACCATGTGATCCAGATTAAATAGAACCACCTCATACAGCAACAATGACCACCCTCACAACTCACAATATTGGCAGCCCTCACTTGCATCTCATACTGGTCCTGCTCTGCCTGTGTGGCCCTCGACACCTGACTGTCTTCTTCTACCTGTAATGGGGCACCAAACAGTTAACTACAAGGCCATTTCGTGCCAATAAATGACAAACACCATTGTTTAACTTCTATTACTTTGGCTAGCAACAGTAAACTGTCTGCTTTCAGAGGCCATGTTTTTAGTGAAGTGGGAGCTAAATAGGAATCACGCTGTATGTAAAGTCCTGTCATGTCCAGTCACACATTTTTGTCCTGTAATACATTTTTATTACTTGCATTCCTCAAACAGTTTTGAATGGGTTCAATGTTCCCAAACTTCATATACGCATATTAACTGATGACCTTATGTCCCTCTACCACACTGATTGTTGATTACATAATTTTGTCCCCTGTAAATTGGTAATATACAGTAATTAAAGTTTTGTCATAATGTGCAAAAGCTCAGGCATGTTTGTGCAAGAACTTTGGGAGTGTTAATGCAAGACCTCAAGCATGTTTGTGTGTAAGCACCGGGTGTAACACCTTCAGGTGTTTTCAGGAAATTAATGGTAAAATGCTACATGTGTCAGATTGTGAGCTGTTTAACCTAGTGAGCATGCATGTAATGGAGGTCTATTCTGATGCTCTACATGCTATATAATGCAGCCAGGCATGGCCACATGCTCCGAATAGCTACACACATTACCACAAAGTTCGCTAAATTAGCCACTGCATGGTTCATATCATTAGAGCACGGCTACATGATTCTGTCTGTTACATATCTGTAAACCATACCTTTTAACAATATTTCATGATTTGTAGTGCTTTTTCACATGTAAACTCCTACAAATGTGAACCTGTAACAATAAAGCTGGAGCACAGAGTTACTTACCCTTGCAAGCTTGATAATATTAGTGAAGTTATCTAGCATAGATTTGACATCCTCCTTGAGTCTGAGTGTGTAAGACTTGAGTAGCGCCTCCTTACTTTGCGGTAGTGTCCTCTGTTGTGTGGGCTGAGTCTGAGACATTGTACTCTACATGTCACCTATCTGTAATGCACATGTCACCTGCCTGAAACATTAGTAAGACATTGTACTGTAAATGTCACCCCCCTGTTCTCTATATGACACCTGCCTGTAATGCACATGTCACCTGCATGCAACATTAGTGATACACTGTAATCTAAATGTCACCTGCCTGCAACATTAGTGAGACATTGTACTCTAAATGTCACCTGTCTGCAACATTAGTGAGACATTGTACTCTAAATGTCACCTGTCTGCAACATTAGTGAGACAGTGTACTCTACATGTCACCTGTCTGCAACATTAGTGAGACATTGTACTCTAAATGTCACCTGTCTGCAACATTAGTGAGACATTGTACTATAAATGTCACCCCCCTGTTCTCTATATGACACCTGCCTGTAATGCACATGTCACCTGCATGCAACATTAGTGATACACTGTAATCTAAATGTCACCTGCCTGCAACATTAGTGAGACATTGTACTCTAAATGTCACCTGTCTGCAACATTAGTGAGACATTGTACTCTAAATGTCACCTGTCTGCAACATAAGTAGTGAGACACTGTACTCTACATGTCACCTGCCTGCAACATTATACATTGTACCCTAAATGTCACCTGCCTGCAACATTAATGAGACATTGTACTCTACATGTCACCTGCCCGCAACATTAGTGAGACATTGTTCTCTGAATGTCAACAGACATTGTACTCTACATGTCACCTGTCTGCAACATTAGTGAGACACTGTACTCTACATGTCACCTGTCTGCAACATTATTGAGACATTGTACTCTACATGTCACCTGTCTGCAACATTAGTGAGACATTGTACTCTAAATGTCACCTGTCTGCACATTAGTGAGACACTGTTCTCTACATGTCACCTGCCTGCAACATAAGTGAGACATTGTACTCTAAATGTCACCTGTCTGCAACATTAGTAAGACGTTGTACAACATCACAACCCTACATGTCACCTGTCTGTATGCTACATGTCACCTGTCTGTAATGTACATCACCTGCCTGTAACATTAGTAAAACATCATACTCTACATGTCACTGTACTCTACAAGTCTCCTTTATGTACTCTACATGTCAGGCCAAAAGAAAAATAGGTGTGTTTCCTATTGCATGCCCTAAAAAAATAAAAAATAAATTTAGCAAGATATTGTGAGATTCTATTTATCACATAAAACCCATACAATCTGATGATACAACATGAAAGTTTCTCTGTGATGGCAGTTTACCTTGATATAAGATCGCCCCAGTTAAACTGCGCATTCCTGTTACAAATAACACTTGTTAAAAAATAATAGGACACCTTAAACAAGAAGACCTTTTTTTAACATGCATTTTACTAATTAGTTTAATAGTTAATTAGCGTCGCATTGTTTACGTGAAAGAAAAACGTTCAATTCTGATCATATGACATTCCAGACAAATCATATGGCTTATCTAAATATTTTCCAGTTTTGCTGTGTAATTTGGTAATTGTGTGGTTCCCAGGGGCCCCCGTTTGGTCACGGGGCAAAGAATAGGGCCACTGCAGATCCCTTTGGAGGGGTAGGCAGAGGGGTAGAATCCCCCCAAATTCATGTTAATTTTATCATTTTTTGTTCATGTTCATTAAAGGTCTTCATCATGATCCCTGCATTGTTTCAGGTGCTATCAAAAGAGCAGTGGCAGAAAAACAATCATGTGGCTCCAGCGTAAATGGAGTTTCTACGATAGTATTTGCAGCAACTCTGCAGTTTAGCGTGAGAAGGTTCTAGGCCCATTTTCCATATTTTATCTCGATGTAATCATGTACATGGAAGATGAGCCTGGCATGTTCATGCCTGTTAGGCGCCATATAACCGTTTCATGTGTTGTTTCGCCTTAAAACCCTAATTCAATTCCATGATGTAAGCTATGTGATGAATCAATGTTCAGAACAAATTGAAAAAAATAAAAATATCTTTAATTTTTGCATAGAACTTTTTGGGTCGGCCCCTTAAAAATAGGATCGGTCGGGTCACCGGAAACACATCTTTTTTCTTTTTAGCTTCACCTGCCTGTATGCTATATGTCACCTGTCTGTGGCATTAGTAAGACATTAAAATTTGTACTCTAGATGTCACTTGTCTGTACTCTAAATGTCACCTGTCTGTTCTCTACCTGTATGTACTCTACATGCCACCTGCCTGTAACATTAGTAAGACATTGTACTCTTCAAGTCATCCGTATGTACTCTACATGTCACCTGCCTGTAACATTAGTAAGACATTGTACTCTTCAAGTCATCCGTATGTACTCTACATGTCTCCTGCATGTAACATTGGTAAGACATTGTACTCTTCAAGTCATATGTATGTACTCTACATGCCACCTGTATACAACATTAGTAAGACATTGTACTCTTTAAGTCATCTGTATGTACTCTTCATGTCTCCTGTCTGTAACATTAGTAAGACATTGTACTCTTCAAGTCATCTGTATGTACTCTACATGTCTCCTGCCTGTAACATTAGTAAGACATTGTACTCTTCAAGTCACCTGTATGTACTCTACATGTCACCTGCCTGTAACATTAGTAAGACATTGTACTCTTCAAGTCATATGTATGTACTCTACATGCCACCTGTCTGCAACATTAGTAAGACATTGTACTCTTCAAGTCATCTGTATGTACTCTACATGTCACCTGCCTGTAACATTAGTAAGACATTGTACTCTTCAAGTCATCTGTATGTACTCTACATGTCACCTGCCTGTAACATTGGTAAGACATTGTACTCTTCAAGTCATCTGTATGTACTCTACATGACACCTGCCTGTAACATTAGTAAGACATTGTACTCTTCAAGTCATCTGTATGTACTCTACATGTCGCCTGCCTGTAACATTAGTAAGACATTGTACTCTTCAAGTCATCTGTATGTACTCTACATGTCACCTGCCTGTAACATTAGTAAGACATTGTACTCTTCAAGTCATCTGTATGTACTCTACATGTCTCCTGCCTGTAACATTAGTAAGACATTGTACTCTTCAAGTCACCTGTATGTACTCTACATGTCACCTGCCTGTAACATTAGTAAGACATTGTACTCTTCAAGTCATATGTATGTACTCTACATGCCACCTGTCTGCAACATTAGTAAGACATTGTACTCTTCATGTCATCTGTATGTACTCTACATGTCACCTGCCTGTAACATTAGTAAGACATTGTACTCTTCAAGTCATCTGTATGTACTCTACATGTCACCTGCCTGTAACATTGGTAAGACATTGTACTCTTCAAGTCATCTGTATGTACTCTACATGACACCTGCCTGTAACATTAGTAAGACATTGTACTCTTCAAGTCATTTGTATGTACTCTACATGTCACCTGCCTGTAACATTAGTTAGAGATTGTACTCTTCAGGTCATCTGTATGTACTCTACATGTCACCTGCCTGTAACATTAGTAAGACATTGTACTCTTCAGTCATATGTATGTACTCTACATGACACCTGCCTGTAACATTAGTAAGACATTGTACTCTTCAAGTCAGCTGTATGTACTCTACATGACACCTGCCTGTAACATTAGTAAGACATTGTACTCTTCAAGTCATATATATGTACTCTACATGTCACCTGCCTGTAACATTAGTAAGACATTGTACCCTTCCAGTCATATATATGTACTCTACATGTCACCTGCCTGTAACATTAGTAAGACATTGTACTCTTCAAGTCACAGTGCTCACGCTACCATACGCCATGGTCGCCATTTGCGATTATTTTATAATACTGTCGATTATTTAAAAGAAATGTCGACAAGAAATGGCGATTATTTTATTTTAATATTATTATTTATTTTTTTTTTGTATAATTTTTTCGTATAATGGTCTGTTTGACACCCCAAGTAATAAATGACCGCAATAAACATTACATAATCCATTCACGCCCCGTGATGTCGCCACGCGCTTATCAATTATCGCTTGTAAAAGTTGTTAATTCCCTTAATTGGCACTTCGTTGTCGGATAATCGGCATTGTTGATACACGCAAACATCATGTGATTAATGGACCGAATAGCCAATCAGATATGCCGTTATTTGTTATCTTTCGGGCGATTGACCAATCAGACAATCCGTTACGCATCCAACAGTAGTTTGTTTTTCTGTACACAAACTACGAAGAGATGAAATTAATTTGTGCACGCACTATTATGAACATAGTCGCTACTTTCATCTGCATTAATAGCTATCCCATCATGATCCCGATAGGTAGCAAACACCCATGTGTATTGTGAACTGTGAAAACACTTGCAATAAAGTAATTAAGCATTGAAAATAAAGTAATTAAACATCGAAACAATAAGAAGTTTGAATACTGTGCCTGGCTTCGTGCCGGCAGTTTCGATTTGTCACAACTTTGAGATCGACAATTAATGACATAAAACTACATTATCCTACTATAAGGGTTGTGTTTTCTTTCCCCTTTGATAATAAAGACCATTTTTGGCATTCAAAACACATTAATGCATGAAAAAAGTTTGTAATTGATGGTATTTCGATCAAATGTTTAAAATCTTCGGGCCGTAAAAGTGCGGTGTCATAGTACTTCGGATGGTACATAATTTCGGATTTTTTTTGATTTTTTTTTTTACATAATCGAACGAGAAAGAAAAACGATATAATTATAGATGACAGACACATACATTATATTTCTATTCATTATTTAATCCATCATTCTTTGTTTATCATTGTGTAAGGAGTTCCTGGAATCCTACTTTAAAATGAATTCTAGTCTAGGCTCCTTACTGACTTCTTTCACTTGGAGAAAGTGGTGACAAAAAGAAAAAATATAGCCAGAGGAGGCCCTGATAGTCTAATAAAACCTGATTGAAAATTTGGCTCTTACGACTGACCAAATCTTCTTACGCATTAAAGTTGGCTATTATTTTCTTAACTAAAAAATGTGTGGCTATTAATTTAAAATGGCCAGTGTGAGCACTGAGTCATCTGTATATACTCTACATGTCACCTGCCTGTAACATTAGTAAGACATTGTACTCTTCAAGTCATCTGTATGTACTCTACATGTCACCTGCCTGTAACATTAGTAAGACATTGTACTCTTCAAGTCATCTGTATGTACTCTTAGTACATGTCACCGGCCTGTAACATTAGTAAGACATTGTACTCTTCAAGTCATCCGTATGTACTCCACATGTCTCCTGCCTGTATTATCTATAAAAAAAAAACGCGCAAAAAAAATGAAAATATACATATGTTTAGTTTATACGCAGAAACATGGATACAATGGTTCGCACTGCGAGTGTATATTTTTGGTAAACTTAAACTTACCAAACAAAGCACGAAGATTTAAATAGCGTTTTTGTTTTATGGGTCTGTTTCACTGGGGCGATTTCCAAGTCGTGCAAAATACGCAGATCACTTAAGACTGGCTGTATGTATAATTACACCCGCCAAATAATCGTCTCGGGAATGAAATTGATTGTATTTTGATAACCAGTCCGGCTTCTTTCTCGTCTCGCCGAAAACGAGATTTGTCCTTTTCCTGTAATATCAACATGGTGAGTAGTGGTACATTTTATACGATTTAAAATCTTGCTGTAATCCGTGTCATCCTTTCGGAAATATTGTATGTTTTAATCGATTGAAGTTGCATGAGTATACACCTATCTATTTGCATATGTTTATCTGCTATATTCCTTTGGAAATACGTTGTTTATTTAGTTTTGAAAAGAGATGGAAGCGATATTTTTATCGAAATCTCTACTAGCTTCTGTTATACAGTCTTTTTTTTTATATGTATATTTTAGCCCCCAGCAAAAAAGAAGGGGAAGAAGAAGATTGCAGCTGCGCCTCTCAAGGCCAAGAAGGCAGCAGAACCTAAGAAGGTAGTCAATCCCCTGTTTGAGAAGAGGGCCAAGAACTTTGGCATTGGTAAATTGTAATTTCTTGAATAGTTTAATGAAACTTTATTTTGTTTTATCAAGTTAGCAATACGGAATGACAGTCGATCTACTGGAAAAGGTTGATCACCTCAATCAGTCAACATGTTAAATGTAGATGTCTTTTCTAGATACCGTGTCTATTCTAGATAGCGAAAAGTAATGTGGATTTTTTCCCCTATACTTGAAAAATAGGGGGGATTTTAAAAAAGCAGGGGGGATATATGAAAACACATGAACTGACAGATACCTTTTAAATTTGCCGTACATGTGACTAAACAACAATTTTACAAATTTTTAAACTAACGAAAATAACTGCAACCGAAAGGCAAAACAAGCATGTCCTAAACTTATTTTCGTCTAAATTATTCCGTACAATCTGAAATCGAGTGACATCGGCATGCCATGTGATACCTAGCACCACCTAACCCGGGAAAACACAAATAACATAACTCCACTACAATTTACATGCTTAGTCTAGATCATCTGCAATGCTTGCTTGTTTTCAAGACAAAACATTTGTATTTACAATCAAGCGTTCAAGACTAGCTCTGATAAACAATAATCAGAATTTGTCTCTATTTAGTTAAAATTAAAGGATGACGAGGCCAAAAATAAAATTATGTTTGTTTCCCCTTCCCGACCGACCCACCGAAATTGCCGCGACCCGAATTATTTTTTCGACACTGGCGAAAAAAAATATTTTTTTTTTTAATATTTTTTTTTTTTTACTACTTTATATATGTGTGGTTCTTATTGAGAACTGCTATTTTAAAGTACAATAGTACTGTAAGACAACTCGGGTAGGTACCGAATGTATTGTCTTTTAATGAACATGCAGCACGATGTTCAGACACGACTGGGTTGGTACCGTCTTAAATGTGTCTTATAGGTAGCATGTATTCCAGTTTTGATCTCAAATAAAAGAAATGAAATAAAAAAAATATTTTACCTACCTACCTACCCAACCCTTTTTTGCATGGGTCGGGAAGGGGAAACAAACATAATTTTATTTTTGGCCCGAAGTCACATGCATATTTGTCACAAATTTAATTGTTTTTTCTATGTTTGTACGCGCATTAGGTTTTTAAAAAAAAAGCGCTATCTAGAAAATGTCGCGTCCTAGAATAGACACTGGTGTAACATGCACATAATCCTGGTGAGGCCGATGGAGTGTTGCAGTATCACTATTGATTGTCTGCAAAGATGTGCATATTTGGCAAGGTGTCTGTAATATAAGCAACATTCGATTCAATTACCTTTGTTGCTTTTTATGTACATGTGGTTTTTTAAAGATTTATTCAATTGAGATAGAACTATTGTTTAGACTGGCATTGCATTAAAACTTCACAGAAAAGTGAGACCTGTAGTCGCATGATTCCGCAGCTAAAGGAGAGCCGTACCCATTGCAGAACTTTGGGTTAATTCAAGATTTACGCCAGTAATATTGCCTCTGAAAAGTGGCTACTTTGCATTCTCAAAAGAGTTATGTAACAGTATGCTTAAGATAGATAATTCTCAGTGCTAGACAGGACTGCTGCTTGCATGTTTGAGTTTCAGGCCTTGACATTAGGTGGGCTCTATTTGTGATAAATCTTCATATCTTCTCCCGCTGACGTAGCTGTCTCGATACGATCTTATATGATGTGTTGAGTTGTCGTTAAATTAATTTCATTGTTTCTTATTTATCTTGTTTGTGCCTTGAACAACAATCACTGTTGACCCTGCCAGTGTTTTCCCTCGTAATTCAAAAACGGGGGTCCATTGTCCCCCCATGGTATCGGATTCAAGGGTCTTTTTTTTTTTTAAAAATGGTGCGGGGGACAGACTGCCCACAACAAAGTATTGTTGTTATTTACAATTGTATTACTGCATGGTAATAACAATTCAGTGTGTGTGTTTCATCTAATTTACTTTATAATTTAGCACAGTTTCATGTTTAATGATATAAAATAATGAAACGAAACACTTAAATGATAAAATGAACTTTGTTTTTTTATTTAATATCCATCTGAGCTAACTTTTTGAAATGCTTACAACCAACAGTAAACATGTTGTTTCGCGCATGGGTCGCATTTCATTCCACCAACAAAATCCAAGTGAAATTAGTTAACCACTTTGCACTGAACTCTATAAATCTCTTCTTTACCTGTTCAGCAACCGGTCATTATAATCTGTGTCGAGAGGTGTCAGTGATTAATCATTTAGTAACCGATGTTAAACAGTTGAATGGTTTACGAGTCGTAATATGTCTTCGTTTATGGCTAGTTAAAAAAGTGACACGGTCTGCTACTATCATACTCAAAGATGCGAAACTTTAGTACAAAACAAGCATGGGCGATTCTGATTCGGTTCAATGGTGAAAAGATAGCTGCAATGGAATTTAAAGGGGTTGGTGCACTATTTTCAAACGCAATGTATTTAAAAGGGCTTTGAAAAACTTCAAAAAAGCTGAAAGGATTATATCAAAATGCCATACAAAATAAGAGATATTATGACCTATTGAAATTTTGCAAAGAACATAAAATGGAGACAGCCATCTTGGAACGACGACATCATCACACATTTTTACCATATATGGCGAATTGACCAAATACATTTTAAAGCAAAGAAGATCACTGCAAATTGATTACATACAGATGTTAATGTATAAATTGTGCTTATTTTTCATTAGCAGTGATTTTCTTTGCTTTAAAAGACATTTTGTCAATATACATATATAGATGGTAAAAAGGCGTGATGACATCGTTCCAAGATGGCAGCCTCCATTTATGTTCCTTTTCAAATTTTCAATAAGTCGCATCTCTAATTTTTCTTGGTATTTTGGTAATTCTTTCAGCTTTTCAAGTTTTTCAGAGCACTTTAAAATAAACATTGCTTGAAAATAGTGCATCAACCCCTTTAATGAACTTATATCCACATGGACGCACTGGGATAATTGTTGAGGGTCATTTGATGAAAAATCGTGGCAAAAATGCAAGATTCCTGCGTCAAGGAAAACACTGCCCTGCTATTGTCATTTTACAAGTCTGTACAGCACAACACTGTTTTACTTCTCCAGGTCAGGACATCCAGCCAAAGCGTGATCTTAGCAGATTTGTAAAATGGCCCAAGTACATCCGTCTCCAGAGGCAGAAGGCTGTTTTGTTGCAGAGACTGAAGGTTCCCCCTCCAATCAACCAGTTCACACAAACTCTTGATAGACAAACAGGTATAGTCGAGCTTTGGTTGAAATATTCCTACTTTTTTTACTAACTAGTTAAGACATCCCATCTGTGTTCAGCGTTTTTTTACCTTATATAAATGGGTCTGATAAACATTACAGTTGGGATTTTCCCCCAATTTCCAACTAAAAAATTCCCAAATCGAAGTAGTTTTTCCGTCAATTTTTCTCCTGGGATATTCTCAATACACAGATGTAATAGATCTTCCCAGTTCTGTTTTAGATTAATCTTCTTTATAAAGTTTTTAACCAGGGTTGTACATTTCTTCTGCTTTTCTGTGTAAATTGCAACGCAAAACACAGCCTCGTCACCCGAGGATGATGCCATGTTGTTTGTGCATTGCAGAAACGCTTTACCGCTTGTATGTTATCGAAACGCTTTACCGCTAGTATATTCTACTATGTAACAAGCGCCTCAGTGAGCGATGGGTTAATACAAAATAAAGGACGAATAACAGAAATCGTCTGGGCCAGGAAACTCTTTCCTCGGTCATGAGAATATGCAGAAAATCTGGTGCACCCCTAAATGAAGATGAACTTAACATCATTGTTAACATTTTCAGGGACAACAAAAACAGGGAAATTATTCTGTAACAACACAGTGAAGTACAATAAAAACTTGAAACATTGCAGTTGTGAAAATATTTTATTATGTAAATCATCAATAAACATGTAATATTTCGCAAAATACAAAAACAACATTTTCCCCAATTCTGAGTTTCCCAATTTTGAGAAAAATCACGTGTTTGTCCCAATTTGACCGGCCACTTACCCAATCCCAAAATGGTGAAAAAAACGCTGGTGTTACATTAATTAAATTGTGTGAGTCGTGTGAATCACAATAATAAGGTAACTGTTTTATAATTTTACAATTAAATGATGAAACGGGGCTTTTTTTTCGGAAATGGAAGATGCCCATGTCCTTTAAAAGGAGAAAAACAGCGTGATTTTCAAGATAAAGTGGGAAAATGTATGATTTATCAAGATGCAGGGAGGGTTGGGGAGTGGGAGGTGGGTACAGAAACTGAAGACTTGGGTGCACAAATATTCCTTTAGAACATTAGTTGAAAAATGTACATTTTAGACTATATAAAGAAAATGTATCCAAAATATAACTGAGAAAGTAAGAGTAAGGAAATGGTATTTACAACAAAAAAAAAAAATATACCCCTGCATTCACACAGTGACGTAACACATATTTTGTAGCGGTGTGCTGCTTCCCCGTTGCGTAACATTTTTTATTACTTTACATTCCTGTACGATTAACAGCTGTTGACCTTATGTCCCTCTACAGCACTCATTGCCTAATTTATTACAGAATTGTGGCCCTTTGACTTAGAATTTAATCTGGGTATTCATCCCGTTCAGTGATAGTTCTAGTTTACCCTGGATTAGGGGATTTTTCTCACCCGGAGAGAGAGAAATTTGCTAGGGAAAGTGGCCAATTTTCGGCCTCTGAAGGAAAAAGCCCTGGTTGCTGATGGTTCGATGGCCTTGTTAACCACTTTTAGTTTTAAGTTTATTGATGTCTTTATTTAATGCATGTTTTTTATTTAGCTACTCAGCTATTCCGTTTGTTGGACAAGTACAGGCCAGAAACTAAACAACAAAAGAAGACTAGACTGAAGGCCAGAGCTGAAGAACGTGCCAAGGGCAAGGCTGACGCACCAACAAAGCGTCCCCCAGTTGTTCGTGCAGGTACAAACACCGTCACAACCCTGGTGGAGCAGAAGAAGGCACAGCTAGTTATCATAGCCCATGATGTTGACCCATTAGAGGTATATAAACTGAGCTTCAATATACGCCATTATTTTAGTAATTGACAACAAGAACAGCAGTGATGCTATCCTTGGGCTTGCGTTGTGATGCCTTGGTCTTCATTTCTTTGAGACTTTGCATATCTAGTCTTAATAACTACAGTCTGTAGTTGTGTGTGCTTCTTACCAATACGGGACTTTTTTCGAGAAAATGGGGGCGAAATTCCCTTTTTGCAGATTGGGAATATTTTTACCCAAATATGGGAAAACGATTTTTTTTGGCAATTTGGAAGAGGCAGAATTTCGACCCCACTTAGGTAGGTTAAAAATGCCCTGCAATAACATCCTGGTTTTGATCTGGGCTAGATGTAATGTTGAAAGATTTCTAGTTAATGCCTCACTGTTTTAATGTTGCAAGTTTAATGCAATAATATTTCGTCTCTTGGGTTTGCAGTAGTAAATTCATATTACATAGCAATTTGCAGAGACGATACATAAATGTTTACAATAATAAATTGCTCACAATTCTTATTGTTGGTGAACATTATTGAAAACAACATTGTAATAAGCACTGATATATAAATATGTACTTGCTTCTTAGACGAAGCAAAATTGATGTGTGTTTACTAAAGATTTGTATAAAGACTCATTAATAGTTTTGTGTTGTACGCTAAACAACAAATAAAGCTGCCAGTTGATAAACATCCGCTGCAAAAGATAAGCGTCCGCAACTTTCAGTTGTTTGAATATGGTGTTAGGTGATTGGTTTATTCCATGTCTTAAAGGCCTGGAATGGTCTTCATGTTGATAACCCGGTAAAGCGATGATGATATCTTCCGACTGAGAGTTGTGATGTCTAACATGGCTACCACCTAGATCTCTGAAGCTTTACTGTGACCTGGCATTTTGTAAAACATTAGACTAAGAACAAGATTATTATAAATGTTAAACAAATTAAAGCGATGATGATATCTTCCGACTGAGAGTTGTGATGTCTAACATGGCTACCACCTAGATCTCTGAAGCTTTACCGTAACCTGGCATTTTGTAAAAATCAGCTAGACTAAGAACAAGATTATTATAAATATTAATAAATTAAAGCGACATCTTTTGACCGAGTTGTGATGTCGACATATCTACCACCTAGATCGGATTGCAAGTTTAATGCAATAATGTTTCGTCTCTTGGGTTTGCAGTAGTAAATTCATATTACATAGCAATTTGCAGAGACGATACATAAATGTTAACAATAATAAATTGCTCACAATTCTTATTGTTGGTGAACATTGTTGAAAACAACATTGTAATAAGCACTGATATCTAAGTATGTACTTGCTTCTTAGACGAAGCAAAATTGATGTGAGTTTACTAAAGGTTTGTTTAAATATAAGGGCTAACTAGGTTGGATTTCGGTAGATAGACTGTCATTAATAGTTTTGTGTTGTACGCTGAACAACAAATAAAGCTGCCAGTTGATAAACATCCGCTGCAAAAGATGAGCGTCCGCAACTTTCAGTTGTTTGAATATGGTGTTGCGCGATTGGTTTATTCCATGACTTAAAGGCCTGGAATGGTCTTCATGTTGATAACCCGGTAAAGCGATGATGATATCTTCTGACTGAGAGTTGTGATGTCTAACATGGCTACCACCTAGATCTCTGAAGCTTTACTGTGACCTGGCATTTTGTAAAACATTAACTAGACTAAGAACAAGATTATTATAAATATTAAACGAATTAAAGCGATGATGATATCTTCTGACTGAGAGTTGTGATGTCTAACATGGCTACCACCTAGATCTCTGAAGCTTTACTGTGACCTGGCATTTTGTAAAATATTAACTAGACTAAGAACAAGATTATTATAAATATTGAACAAATTAAAGCGATGATGATATCTTCTGACTGAGAGTTGTGATGTCTAACATGGCTACCACCTAGATCTCTGAAGCTTTACTGTGAGAAAGTGTTGTCTTACTATTGGGGGCAAGTATACATTACTGATTCTATCCAGGAAAATAGGGTGGTCTGCCTCTACCACACATAAAACTGACCGTCATATATGGCCTAAAATGTGCTAAAGATAACATAAAACTACTCTCGTAGTTGTGTCCAACATGTCTACCTAGATTTCGTAAGCTTGACCGTGATCTTGCATTTTGTAAATACTCGACTACTAAAGAACATTATTAATAATAAACAAAGCGATGATGATATCTTTTGACTGAGAGTTGTGATGTCAAACATGTCTACCACCTAGATCTCTGAAGCTTTTCTGTGAGAAAGTGTTGATTCTTATGGATGGAGGGAGGTATACAGTATTGGTTTTATCCAGGAAATAAAGTGGACTGCTTCTACTACAAAAGATTGACTTGTAAATGGCTTAACACATGCTTAAAACGCCATTTAAACACATTACTGTGACCTTGCATTTTATAACCTCGACTAGAGAACCGGATTACGAACACTTTAAAGTGATGATGATACCTTCTGACTGAGAATTGTGATGTCAAACATGTCTACCACCTAGATCTCTGAAGCTTTAACTTCTGTTCGATAAAACAACTAGGGAGTAGGATTATTATTATACCCTACCCAAACAATTGTTAACCAACAGCCGACATGCAATGATGTATAGAATTTCTTCACCTGAATATTTAAAAAAAGTGAAGATAAAGACTTGACTGAGCATGCATTTGTAGAACAAAAAACTAAAAAAAAACTTGTCATCTCTTGGGTTTGCATTAGTTTCACCATACTACATAGCAATTTGCAGAGATGAGATAGTAATGCTCTGAATGTGAATAGACACCAGCATTTCTAGTTGGTATTGTTCATCATTGAAAGCAACATTTTCTTTTGAAAAAATAAAAAATACTGACTGTCCTTGTTATGGTTTTAGCTAAAACTTATTTTACAGTAAACTATATAATGGTTATAGTTACCTCTCTTCTGTTTGTAGGTATGGCCATGTTCGCTTAAGAATTTTTTGTTTTCATTTTTTTTCTGAAAGGTTTTACAGGGAGTGGGTAGGTTAGTCACTTAGTAAAACATAACGACTAGAAAAATCTATATATAAACATGGTCTCTAATTTTATGTTAATTTTTAAACATGGTCACATGGTTTGAAAAAGACCAACTTTTTGAATTGTTATATGCCCGTCCCAAGACGGGACGTATTATGTTGTGGCGTAATATCTCTGTCAAGTTCGAAAACCAGCCCAATCCCCCCCCCCCCCCCCCCCCCCCCCAATAACAACGGAGTTGTGGCCCTTTAATTATTGTAAATTGACAATTTCAATGATGTCGGCTCAATAACTATTATTTGTTGTTCAATCTTTATGAAACTGGAATAATGTTTATGGAGATAATATCTAGGTCAAGTTCAGAAATCAGCCCAATAGCCCCGATAAAAACGGAGTTATGGCCCTTTAATTATTGAAAATCGCCCTGGTAACAACGTAGTTGTGGCCCTTTTAATTATTGAAAATTTACTGGTTCTAACTCGGGACAAATATTATCCAATCCTTACGACACTTGAAAATAATGTTAATGGGCGTACTATCTGGGTCAAGTTCGAAAACCAGCAAGATCGCCCCAGTAACAACCGAGTTATTGCCCTTTAATTATTGAAAATTGACAATTTTGATGTCCACTCAATAACATCAATATTTGTTTTTCAATCTTGAAACTCTGTCGAGTTCGAAAACAATACCAATCGCACTGTTAACAATGGAGTTCACATTATGTCGCGGCATTGTCCGTGCATATAACTTTTGCGATGTCCGCTATCACAGTTACAAATGATCCACTTTCGGCGGTCATATTTTGTGTCCAATGATTTTTATTTTACAAAAATTACAAGGTCGGAGGGTCTGAGAACCAAAAAATAAAACAACTGGCCTAAACTAGAAAACATCTAGCCTAAACTGGAAAACAACTGGTCTAAACTAGAAAACAACTGGTCTAAATTAGAAAACAATTAGATGCCATGAGATTACATTTATCAATTTCTGGCATATTTTGTTGGTATTAAATTATTCAAAATGATGTTTTGTAATTATTCTTTTTCACAATGTGTGTGGCTTGCAATGATGTAATGTTTATCATCTGAAAAAAGTATGAAGATTCAAAATACGAGCTTTTTAAATCTGAGCGAGCTACTCATCTACATATTATGGGTTCGGTGTTGTGAATCGGGGCTTTTGCATGTAGTGTGGGAAAGGTAAATTTTTAACCTAATTTGGAGGGAAATTGTGAAAATCGGAAGAGAACATTTCATGAGAAACGTATTAGGAATTCTACGTAATAGATAGTCTGGTCTCAGCGAGTTGGCTTATTTAAACACCGAGATGATGCCCATCAAGGTGTTTAAATAACCAACGAGCTGAGACAGACTTCATCTATTTTGTAGCATGGTGTACTTATTAACACTGTGACGTCATCGTGACCGTACTCTAAATTCCAATATCCGGTAGTTGTAGTACGGTTAAGTCTTGCCCCTTAGTTACCTAAATTTAAACGATTTAATGGCTCTGCATGCATCAAATGAAATGTCAATGCAACCATGCTACAAGTGATTTTAAAGAACTGCATTGGGAATGGGTCCATGTTCTACCTTTGCATTGTCTTCCTCTCCTTTGGGTTACAGTAGTTAACTCAGTACTTAATAGCAATTTGCAGAGAGGATAATGGAATACATCAAAATGTTTAAATTCTTTATCAATTTGACCATTACGTAGGACGAGGAACTCAGAAACAAATTTTCCTGCCCCATGTGATTATATAATTGTTCGTATAAAGTAAATATCTCTGTGTTCACTTTGTATATATATATATATATATATTATATAGCATGCCATCTCCATTCTAGCACAGAATTTAACATTGCCACTAATTACCAAAATATACACCTCGTCTCTTGGGTTTGCAGTAGTAAATTCATATTACATAGCAATTTGCAGAGACGAAACATAAATGTTTACAGTACTTAATAAATTGCTAACAATTCTTTTTGTCGGTGATACTTATTGAAAACAACATTCTGATAAAAAATAATTTACTTCCTTCTCGGGTCGAGCCAAAATTTAACTATCTGTGGGCATTTACTATCTGTGGGCATTAGTTACCTTATATTGTTGCTTGAGCATTTAAAACATTCTCTTGGAATTGAGCATTGTTCAAGGTTTTTGGTCTGCCTCCACTACAAAAAATCATCTGTCCTAGATCACCTTGCATGTGTTAAAAATGACATAAAAAAAACAAGGTTTTTACGTATAAGTGATTCATCAATTCTAACTCCTGCTCCCAGTCCCATAATAGCCAGCTTTTTAAAAAGAAAGCAGTCTTTAGTCCCAATATGAGTGACCATGATAACTATTTACTGCTGAATTAAACAGTACAATGATTATGTTCAGCAAAAAATAAGTTCCTAGGGAAATGGGAGGGGCTCGGATCCACCACAAGCAACCACTCCGCCCCACGTTAAGCACCGCTATTACAAAAATGCCATGGAGTGATGTCGCGCACTGTACGATCAACTTTTATTTCTGATGCTGTTCAATTCATCTCTTGGGTTTGCTGCAGTTAATTGGTACTGCATAGCAATTTGCAGAGACGATATAGAAATGTTTACAATAACAAATCGCAGGCAATATGTCGGTGAAAATTGTTGAAAACAACATTCTTATATACCCATACTCTGAAACGGCTCCATTCGGATATACCTCTACTCTGGAACAACCACATTGTGATATACGCATAATCTGGAACTGCTCCATTTTGATATACCATACTTGTAGTCATGGTTTGAAAGCTAGAATGTTGCACTTTTCCAACACATTCGATTCCAGTTTCAAGTTAATTAATAACCACTTTAAATCACTACTGATTTCTGACGTGCCACAATTCGTCTCTTGGGTTTGCAGCAGTTAACTAGTACTACATTGCAATTTGCAGAGACGATATAGAAATGTGTATGATGACAAGTCGCTGACAGTAAATATTGTTGGTAAACGTCATTGTAGACCACATACATTTTTGCATGTTGTCCGTACAATCCAGATACCGCATTTTCCCTAATAGTAGTGACTCCCCTAATTGTTCAAAATTCAATGTTTTTTGATTGTCCGTATCCAAAAATCCACACAAATATCAAAATGCAGGGAAGAAGCTTAAGGAGTAGGGCCCCCAGTAGCCCAGTGCGAGTGATTTTTTGCAATGGCGAATTGTACTCACAAGAAAACGCCCAGCTGGCGATTAGAAAAAAAATCTTGGTCTAGTTTAGGACCTCCAAAATTTGTCTTAAACTACCGACATCTCGAAGCCAAGTAGTCCCGTGAATTACGTAATTTTGGCAGAAATAGACGAACCCTGAACAAAATAATAATTGTTTTTATTTTCACGACAGTTTGTCGACTCATTTTCACTGCGAAAACGAGACAATGTTCGAGATGTTGCGATGTACGGTTTCCCATTAAACTGCTGTTATGGTCCTTTGCGCTTAATATATATATGATAATGTAAAAAACATTTGCTGGTATAAAATCAACATTAAAACAAGACATGGTAGTTTATTTTACACATCATAAACATTACATCATTATCCGCGTTCAAATTTGTCAATCATAAGGTTGCACTTTCGGTTTTTGGATATTCTAAAATGTGGAGCATTTAGAAATCGTCAGACGATATGTTGATAATCAGAAAGGTATCATATATGAATTTTAAAACTACGTTAATATAATTTATAACAAAGTAAAACATTAATTTAGTAATATCTTTTTTTAATCTTTATTTCACTAATTTACATATTCTAGTTCTGTTTATAATTTGTAAGGTGTTTTAAGTCATTTTCAAGTCCTGTAAGGTTGTATATACGGTCAATTTGTTTGTGTTCGAGGCAGGCCACCCACATTTCCTGGGTAGAACCAGTACTGTATGTACACCTCCCGCCATCCGTAAGAATCGACACTTCCTCACAAGTCTAGCTCCCAGCGGTGAGCGGCGAAGATTAGAAACACAACATCGACAATACTATTTATATTTTAATAATATCTGGCTTTGCGTTTTTCTTAAGGAAAGAAGGAACATGGAATTTAAAATTTTGCTAAATTCACAACATTGAATACTAAGTTTGAATCTTGCGAGTAGACACTTCTTGTTGGGGAATGAATGATTTGTTTGATATTGTTTTGTTTGTTTTAAAATAAATAATTTTGTTAGACTAAAAAGATCCTTATCAGTTCTAGAGTTTTTCCAGTTTCCTTCAGAAAATTAGTGTTAAAGTCTGGAGGAGGTATAGCTATACATACCTGAATAAAGTGACATGCGACAATCTGGGCCCCAAACTTTTGCCAGCAAGGGGCCCAGTTGGCTCCTAGTCCAAAAATGTTAAGCTTCATCACTGAAAATGTTTGATCTTTTGTATAACCCTTATAAAAAAAGTAATAACTTTGCATTTTGAATACCACTACTAGTGCTACTATTGGAGGAACTACAGTACTTAAAATTATTCATGACATTTGACTGAAACTGTACAAGGAGCTTGCAGTGATGAAATTAATTAGCAACTGAGCATCTGTGACGATCAAAAATTACGAGCTTTTTAAATCTGAGCAAGCAGTTTTGAATTTAGACACTCCAGTACCATATTATTTTGTCGATATTTAATATTTACCAATATTTGTAATTTCAGCTCGTTTTATTTATGCCCGCCCTATGCAGAAAGATGGGTGTACCTTACTGTATCGTGAAAGGCAAGGCGAGACTTGGACGTGTTGTGCACAGAAAGACATCCTCATGTCTTTGTCTGACCACAGTTCATCCGTGAGTAATACACATTTATTAAGTTTGATTGTTTTTGTTTAAGAAATGCTTTGACCATGGCTGTTTGATGTACACATAGTTATTGGTTTCCATTATGGAGCGGAATGTATACATTCTTGAGAATTTGGCTATAAACTCTAGCTTGCAATCTATAGATCAGTTGTACAGTATTAGCAAGGCATTCCTTTGTGATTCAAGGTCTTTTCTCAACAAATGTTTACATTTAAAAGTAGACCCAGTGATAAAAAATATATCCGCAATCAATTTACATACTTGTCATGTTGTTTGGGAACAGTTGCAATTGATGGTCATTCCCATTTATTTCATCAGATAAAATAAAATAGGATTTTATGCCCCATTCAACACATTTAATGCTAATGGGACAATCACCTCTAAAGGGATGATGGTTTGTTTGTATGGTATTTTACATCATTTTCAACACATAAGGGTATATATGACCGTCGATATTTTGTGGGGAGACAGACCACCCACTTTTCCTGGGTAGAACCAGTATTGTAAACCTCCGGCCATCCGTAAGAATCGACACTTCCTCACAAGTCTATAGGAGGATGAATTCCCTTAAGACTTGTCGGTGCTCGAAACCATGCAAGGTAGTGTTCTGAAAGGCAGTGTGTAGCCGCTGAGGCCGAAGTTGCCGGATGTGACCTTATAATGGTGGTCCCATTCTCGGTATGCAAGACCGATGCCATCCAATTAATCCATTCTTATTTACGCTATCCTTCACTCATGCCAACTCTGAAATTCTTGTTTTTCAGTGAGGACAAGAACGCATTGAACAAAGTGTCCGATGCAGTCAGAACCAACTTTAACGACAGAGTGGACGAGGTAAGTCATCTCTGATGGCACTTGAAGCAACATGCCATCGCTGTTTATTTAAATGGACAGATGGTGTAATCCACCGCCTGTTTTACCTAAACCTAACTCTCGTCTAAAAATACCTGTTCTGTAGAATAAGCAAACAGTTGACTGTTGAAACAATATTAAGCATGTGTTGTGAATCTTGACAAAATACAGTTGTAAATGTCGAAAAATGAAAAATTGAGAAATCACGCCAAAGGTCACCTGAAATTTTTACTGTATAGCTGTGATGATCTAAAATGGAACAATGATTAAACTATTGCTATGTTCCCTTGGCTGTCAGAGCTGGGTATGCTTTGTTATGTTGGTCACCACCGAGGTTGAGGTGGCTCTATCAAAGGACAATTCATGTGAAGCAAAATCTATGAATAAAAAAATAGATTCACATTTGACGTTCTGATAGGTGGGAAAACGGCTTTTGACACTACTACCTAGCAATGTCTAGTGTTGGAATTGTTTCAATGTGAGGTTGTTTATGAAACAGCTGTGATGAAGATCTAAAATGGAACACTGAGAACAATGATTATAACTATTGCTATGTTCCCTTGGCTGTCTGAGCTTGCTTCATTTAAAAATCACACATTTCCCTTTGAGGTCACCTGGCTTGATCCATTGACAAATTGATGTGAAACAAAATTCTCATTTTAATTTGGAAAAAAAACTAACTACAGATCCGAGGACGAGGTGGCTCTATCAAAGGACGATACATGTGAAGCAAAATTATTCTTTAATCTATGAATAAAAAAATGAATAGGTTCACATTGAGCTTCTGATAGTTGGGAAAATGGTTGTTTATGAAACAGCTGTGATGAAGATCTAAAATGGAACACTGAGAACAATGATTATACTATTGCTATGTTCCCTTGGCTGTCTGAGCTTGCTTCATTTAAAAATCACACATTCCCCTTTGAGGTCACCTGGCTTGATCGATTGACAGATTGATGTGAAATAAAATTCTTTAATTTGAAAAAAAATAACTACAGATCCGAGGACGAGGTGGCTCTATCAAAGGACAATTCATATGAAGCAAAATTATTCTTTAATCTATGAATAAAAAAATGAATAGGTTCACATTGAGCTTGTGATAGTTGGGAAAATGGTTGTTTATGAAACAGCTGTGATGAAGATCTAAAATGGAACACTGAGAACAATGATTATACTATTGCTATGTTCCCTTGGCTGTCTGAGCTTGCTTCATTTAAAAATCACACATTCCCCTTTGAGGTCACCTCGCTTGATCTAATGACAAATTGATGTAAAACAAAATTCTTTAATTTGAAAAAAAACTAACTACAAATCAGAAGCAAAAGAGAACTGAATGTTGCTGTTGCTATTAAGCCATCTATAAACCTGGTTTATCATGTTTGACCTGTTTAGTAGTTGGTATGAGTAAATATTGACAATATTTGATGTTTTGAAGCAGCTTTTATCTGCAGGCATACAATAACAGAATCGCAGCATCAATAATTTTCTAAAAACTATTTTTTGAATAGTTTTACAACAAAATTTTGCCATAAAAGCAATATGAAACCTGAAAAAATGTTCGTCTCGAACTATTAAAGTTGGTACTCGTAAAAGATTTGAAACCAAGTTCAAAATAATATTCGGTTCATTCAATACTAAAACAATTCTTCAATAGTAATTGATTAAAACAAAATTAGGACAAGTTTGTTTTTCATTTACCAAGAAAACCTAAAAAAAAAAAAAAACTAAAAAAGTGAAATCGTGTTTAATTCGGCCGCATGAACAGCTGTGATGAAGATCTAAATTGGAACACTGAGAACAATGATTATACTACTGCTATGTTCCCTTGGCTGTCTGAGCTGTTTCAAGGTAAAAATAAAGAAACTCCTTCTGTTAGTCGGCGTCTAGAGGTCCATACGCGGTAGCCCGGTGAGATACAGTACTTAGGCCGAATCTGGATACCACGAGTTTTGAGCCTCGTCTGCGCCACTGGTTGACACTTCCCGAAGCTTTGTTTGTAGGATTAATGTCAACAGCAGTGCTGTGTATTCTTCACTTGTGTCAATGAATCGTATGAACCTTCTTTTTCAATAGTAAGGGCAGGACAGGGTTCTCTGAATACTAGTATACTTCCCTCATCTAGTCTCCACAAGTTTGCTGCATAGCTACTGGTGAGAAATGTAGAAATAGATGTGGACAGAAGTCCTGCTAGTAATAGCAACACTAGAGATACCCCTTTATTGTAGACCTGGAATCAGAATTGTGTTTTATTGGTGGTGTGTGAATACTTACCTGAGAAAACTGTTTTATCACTGATAAATGTTTATTTCACATTCACAATTTACAACCTCGTAGACACTACTTGTAGAGCTGTGATGAAGATCTAAATCGAACACCGACTACGATGATTATACTATTGCTATGTTCCCTTGGCTGTCTGAGCTGTTTGTAGATTGTCTATTCCCTCGTCGGACAAATGTCTGTAGTCGAAGGTCATCAGAAATGTTTTCTATACAGCTGTGATGAAGATCTAAAATGGAACACTGAGAACAATGATTATACTATTGCTATGTTCCCTTGGCTGTCTGAGCTGGGTATGCTTTTTTAAGTCACCACCGAGGTTGAGGTGATCCATGAATAAAAAAATGAATAGGTTCACATTGAGGTTCTGATAGGTGGGAAAATGGTTGTTTATGAAACAGCTGTGATGAAGATCTAAAATGGAACACTGAGAACAATGATTATACTATTGCTATGTTCCCTTGGCTGTCTGAGCTTGCTTCATTTTAAAATCACACATTACCCTTTGAGGTCACCTGGCTTGATCCATTGACAGATTGATGTGAAACAAAATTCTTTAATTTGAAAAAAACTAACTACAGATCCGAGGACGAGGATGCTCTCTATCAGAGGACAATTCATGTGAAGCAAAATTATTCTTTAATCTATGAATAAAAAAATTAATAGGTTCACTTTGAGCTTCTGATAGGTGGGAAAATCATTGTTTATGAAACAGCTGTGATGAAGATCTAAAATGGAACACTGAGAACAATGATTATAACTATTGCTATGTTCCCTTGGCTGTCTGAGCGTGCTTCATTTAAAAATCACACATTCCCCTTTGAGGTCACCTCGCTTGATCTAATGACAAATTGATGTAAAACAAAATTCTTTAATTTGAAAAAAAACTAACTACAAATCAGAAGCAAAAGAGAACTGAATGTTGCTGTTGCTATTAAGCAGGGTTCGACACTAACTTTTTTAAACGGGTAGTCCGCAGGACTAGTGACTTTAAAAATCTAGTAGTCCTCCTGAGAACTAGATGGTCCTTCCAAAAAACGGTGTATTTAGCAACAAAAAAAACAGGTGTATAACAGGAGACAAACTTCAAAGTGAACAGTGCCAAAAACCCTTTTCGTCTTGAAGATACCAACTGAAATCGTAAAACTTATTAATTCTTTTTCGGTTTCTCCCCAGGCAGACTTTCATCAGATTTAGATGCATTTTCAACCCTAACCAACTTGACAAATGTTGATCGAATGCAATATTATTCTGGTCTTCCTTTCATCGACAATTACCCCAAACTTATTTTTCAGTCGTACCCGCATTGAGTAACAAAACACAAAATCATTACCTTATCCCAGGGAGTAAGTATACAGGGAGGAGAAACAGGTTCATAAACGAATTTGAAAAGTTCAAATTTCAGCCAACCTCGCAAATTAGGCAGTTTTTACAGCCTCTTTTTTACGGCTTTCTGTTATAATCAACATCACGAAATTACCTTCTTGACAAAGATAAATACGTCTACTATTCACTTTTTGTTATTATTAATGCCTAATGTAACCCATACTTTGTATCTCGCTTGCAATAGCTCCATACCATTTTTAATTTTAACGGAACCGTCTGGTAATGTGCTTTTATACATGCAAACAAATACATGCTCTGTATCAGAGGATGTGAATAAATAATACTTATGTTTACATTTCGCACCTTTATTGAGTTTGTAAGTGTAATAATTTATAAGAATTTGCTGTTTTTCACACACGCGCGAAACAACCGGAAGTAGTGAAACAAGCGCGACAACATAAAACGGTAAAACGATCCGTTTCTCCTCCCTATATACTTACCCCCTGCTAATCCATAGACATAGATAAGTTATTGATGGCTATGACTAATCGTAGGATTCAATACATTTCCGTTGATTTCTCTCGTCTATAGAGCAATCACAAACAAACTCGCTTTATACCAAACATATTTCTTTATTTCCTAATTAGCCATCGATAAAACACACAATAAAAGTTTGCGCTTTTGCTTATTTACGACCGCCGCAAAGATTCTTTACAACTCACTGTGCCGATGTCAATCATACAATTATAACCGCCTTTTAAATTTATCGCTGGAGAAATCATTTTCAAAGTATCTCGTCTAATCATAACCCCGCCCTTGCGTAGTAGTTTGTAGTACGATTTTTAATTATTCACCAAACGGAAAAATACGACGGCTTTGATTGGTTTACTTAAATAGAATGCGCACATGATCCCCACATGATCTAATCACGTGATCGTCTAACGAGCAAACATGTCGGTTATATTCACATCTCGCCTCAGGCACACCGATAATGATCGATAACTAGGCTATTGCCCTAATTAGATAAGAGTCGGGTTGTTATTTAATGGTAATGGGGTTAAATAAGGTATTTGTGAAACACGAGCTGATCCTGTAATTTAGAGGGTTTTGTTAATTATGAGGTTAATCACATTTGAAATTGCCGAAAATGACGGCGACTCAAATTTCGCCCCACATGGATAGAAAAGCGAAGTCGGCCAAATCATAGCGACGTTTTAAGCGACTTCGCCTAATCGAGTGACCCCGGCCCTTTATTAGGAATGTGTATTTTACGGCCGTAATATCTATAATGGGGCTCGAAAAATTACTAGTCCGACGGACTAGCCAACTTTCACTTTAGGTAGTCCTCCTGAAAAACAGGTAGGCACAGGACTAGCGGACTAGCGTTAGTGTCGAACCCTGTTAAGCCATCTATAAACCTGGTTTATCATGTTTGACCTGTTTAGTAGTTAGTATGAGTAAATATTGACAATATTTGATGTTTTGAAGCAGCTTTTATCTGCAGGCATACAATTACAGAATCCCAGCATCAATAATTTTCTAAAAACTATTTTTTGAATATTTTTACAACAAAATTTTGCCATAAAAGCAATATGAAACCTGAAAAAATGTTCGTCTCGAACTATTAAAGTTGGTACTCGTAACAGATTTGAAACCCAAGTTCAAAATAATATTCGGTTCATTCAATACTAAAACAATTCTACAATAGTAATTGATTAAAACAAAATTAGGACAAGTTTGTTTTTCATTTACCAAGAAAACCAAAAAAAAAAAAAAAAAAACCTAAAAAAGTGAAATCGTGCTTAATTCGGCCGCATGAACAGCTGTGATGAAAATCTAAATTGGAACACTGAGAACAATGATTATACTACTGCTATGTTCCCTTGGCTGTCTGAGCTGTTTCAAGGTAAAAATAAAGAAACTCCTGTTAGTCGGCGTCTAGAGGTCCATACGCGGTAGCCCGGTGAGATACAGTACTTAGGCCGAATCTGGATACCACGGGTTTTGAGCCTCGTCTGCGCCACTGGTTGACACTTCCCGAAGCTTTGTTTGTAGGATTAATGTCAACAGCAGTGCTGTGTATTCTTCACTTGTGTCAGTGAATCGTATGAACCTTCTTTTTCAATAGTAAGGGCAGGACAGGGTTCTCTGAATACTAGTTTACTTCCCTCATCTAGTCTCCACAAGTTTGCTGCATAGCTACTGGTGAGAAATGTAGAAATAGATGTGGACAGAAGTCCTGCTAGTAATAGCAACACTAGAGATACCCCTTTATTGTAGACCTGGAATCAAAATTGTGTTTTATTGGTGGTGTGTGAATACTTAACTGAGAAAACTGTTTTATCACTGATAAATGTTTATTTCACATTCACAATTTACAACCTCGTAGACACTACTTGTAGAGCTGTGATGAAGATCTAAATCGAACACCGACTACGATGATTATACTATTGCTATGTTCCTTTGGCTGTCTGAGCTGTTTGTAGATTGTCTATTCCCTCGTCGGACAAATGTCTGTAGTCGAAGGTCATCAGAAATGTTTTCTATACAGCTGTGATGAAGATCTAAAATGGAACACTGAGAACAATGATTATACTATTGCTATGTTCCCTTGGCTGTCTGAGCTGGGTATGCTTTGTTAAGTCACCACCGAGGTTGAGGTGATCCATGAATAAAAAAATGAATAGGTTCACATTGAGGTTCTGATAGGTGGGAAAATGGTTGTTTATGAAACAGCTGTGATGAAGACCTAAAATGGAACACTGAGAACAATGATTATACTATTGCTATGTTCCCTTGGCTGTCTGAGCTGGGTATGCTTTGTTAAGTCACCACCGAGGTTGAGGTGATCCATGAATAGGTTCACATTGAGGTTCTGATAGGTGGGAAAATGGTTGTTTATGAAACAGCTGTGATGAAGATCTAAAATGGAACACTGAGAACAATGATTATACTATTGCTATGTTCCCTTGGCTGTCTGAGCTGTTTGTCATCCACTCCCTCGTTTATCTCTGTAGGTTCATGGTTAACAGGCTATGGATCTGTCCTTTCTGATGTCAGTTCACACCAAGCAATAAAATTAAAATGTGTCACCTATCCCTGTGTTTGTTTTACTTGGAGTAAGTCCGCAAAGGCACAGCAAGATGTTATAAATCGTTGCATATGCATTTGGTGGAAATGAGCATATGGTTATAGATGTTTTTATTCCCAGGTTATAATTTGCTTGGAGCCAAGTTGTACCTATATGCCGATGATGATGTAGAGATAGATAGGGACAAATGATTTTCTGTGATTAAAATCTATCTCACTGAGGCATTAAAATATATCTAACTGAGACGTGCTTGCCCTGACTAGCAGCAAACTCAGTTAATTTAAAGATAACTATTTATTAAAACTAAGCTTTTGTTAATTGTCAATACAGACAGATGAGTATTAACACATGAAATGCCTTTTGTTTTACTAAAGTGGATAAATCGTGAAGAAATAAAAAATACTTCAAACAGGTATGGAATACACAAAAGTGTCAATAAAAAGTTGCATATAATAAAATGTCAAATATATTTTCAGATTCGCCGACACTGGGGAGGTGGAGTTATGGGTAACAAGTCACAGGCTAAAGTCATGAAGCTTGAAAAAGCCAAGGCAAAGGAAATCGCGCAGAAGATGGGTTAAAAATAAGAATGTCCTGTATTTATTATTGACCAATAAATCTTCTCGTCAAGGATTATTTTGTTTGTCCTGTCTATAATTCAGAAGTGCATGTATACCAGGTTCAAGTAGAACACAAATGCCTCAGAATATTAACATAAGGTTCATACAGCCTTAAATTTCAGAAGTAGCCTTTAAAAGTCCTTAAATTCTGACAAAATATCAACCCTTTCGGTGCCAAATATATAGCGAAAAGTCCCTCAGCGCCAAGTATTTTTGGTATATATAGAAAAAACAATAGTGATGCTATAAAACTTCTGTAACTTTTTTATTTTTAAAAGTAATATCTTCAAATTTGGAGAGATACTAGCTTAGGATATGTACTTATAAAATATATAACAATTAACACATAAACTTTATTACAATTGCTCATAATACCAAATATGGTAAAAATAGAATAACTGACTTTTTTTCTCTATATACAGGCTATCCAAATTCATATTGCATTACAGTTATTTCCACATATATTTCACACTATCTGACACATAATTAATAGTTCTGTCAAATATTTACCTGAATTTATTCAATATTAGTAAAATAAAATGTAAATTCCAAACTGTATAAACAAATATTTTTGTTTTCAAATTGACCATAATGGACACTGAAAAAGGTAATATTTTTTATAATTTGTAAATACATGAAATATGAAGTACATACATGGATGCTAAAAACACTTGATTCACGTTTTTATCAAAGAAAAATAATCAACAAACCCGATTCTTCATTTACCCGACGGTGTTTTGCGACTTAGATGACTGAATAGACATCGTATGTTCACTATCATTGATGATCGGACATATCCGAATCATATTCGCAATTAATTCCATCGCTATATCACTGTCGTTTATTAACATATCAAGCACTTGTCCACTATACTTTCCACTGGCGGAATTTTCGCTTTCCACTGGCGGAAGCCATTTTGATTAAAGTCAACTTGAAAGTTCTGTAATGTAAATTTATATATATTAACACTAAAAATGCGATTTTTTAACCAAATGAACAACCATTTGATAAAGCCTCATTAGCTCTACTGGCCAGGCCAGTAGAAGGCCAGCAGAGCTTATGGGATGGCGAGTAGTCCGTCCGTTAACTTTTGTCTTGTGAACACTCTAGGGCCTTTATTATTAATCGAATCTTTACAAAACTTTACCAGTGTCTTTATATCAGTGAAAGCTCGGACAAGTTCGAAAACCAGCCAGATCAGAATAATTTCACCGGAGTTATGCTGAAAAATGCCATTTTAAGCCTTGTGAAACCAGCATCTTCATTTATTATTTGATCTGTACCAAACTTGCACAGATTGTTAATATCAATGAAAGCTCGGTCAAGTTCGAAAACCTGCCAAATCGGATTAGTAACACTTGAGTTATGGCCCTTGTTTTTCTTTAAGAACAATTATAGCTTGGACAAGTTCGAAAATCAGCTGAATTGGGTCAGTAACACCAGATTTGTGGGTGGCCCTTGTTTTTTCTGAAAAATGCCGTTTTCTGCCTTGTGAACACTAGCACCTTCATTTATTATTTGATCTTTATCAGATTGTTAATATCAATGAAAGCTCAGACAAGTTCGAAAACCATTCATATCGGACTAGTAAAAGCTGAGTTATGGCCCTTGATTAAGTTCAAAATGCTATATTTTGCCTCTTTAAGACGATAGGGCCTTTATTTTTTATCCGATCTTTACCAAACCTAATCAGATTGTTAATGTCAATAAAAGCTCGGTCAAGTTCGAAAACCAGACAGATCGGATAAGTAACAGCGGAGTAATGGCCCTTGATTTTGTTAAAAAATGATATAATTTGCCTCGTCTTACGATAGGGCCTTCATTTTGCATCTGATCTTTGCCAAACTTTACCAGATTTTATGACTTTCTTTTTTTTAGCTCTACTGATCAGAGATCAGCAGAGCTTATGCCGTGGCCTGGTGTCCGTCTGTCCGTAAACTTTTTTTTGTAGAGACTACTCCTCTGAAACTACTGAATGGATTTTCATGAAACTTTACAGAAATGTTGCCCATGAAGTCTAGTTGATCCTAGCAAAAACTTGTGTTGATGTGAAATCCAAGATGGCCGCCAAATCTAAAAATAGGTTTTTAAAAAACAAGTTTGTAGCGACTACTTCTTGAAAACTCTTAGTGATATTGATATGGGACTTTTTCTAAAATGATCAGCATGACCTGATGTTGGTCCTTGTCGAAAATCGTTTTGATTCAACGTTAAACATGGCTGCTAGCGGCCATCTTTGTTTACATAGAGTTATATAGTAAAAACTTGTAGCGACTACTGCTCTGAAACTACTTGCCGGATTTTCATGAAACTTTACAGGATTGTTGCTCTTAATCCTAGCAAAATTTCAGTTCGGCAAGAAATTTAAGACTACCGCCACCGCTAAAAATAGATTTAAAAAAAATAAGTTTGTAGCGACTACTTCTTGAAAACTATAAGTGATATTGATATGGGACTTTTTCTAAAATGATCAGCAGGACATGATGGTTATCCGAGTCGAACATTATTTTGATTTGACGTTAAACATGGCTTCCAGTGGCCATCTTTGTTTACATAGAGTTATATAATGAAAACTTGTAGCGATTACTCCTCTGAAACTACTAGACGGATTTTCATGAATCTTCATACGAATGTTGCCCTTGATGTCTTATTGATCCTAGCAAAATTTCAGGTCAGCCGAAAATTCAAGATGGCCGCTATGGCTAAAAATAGATTTTCAAAATACAAGTTTGTAGTGACTACTTCTTGAAAACTATAAGTGATATTGATATTGAACTTTTCTAAAATGATCAGCATGACATGATGTTGGTCCTTGTCAAAAATCGTTTTGATTCGATGTTAAGCATGGCATGGCTGTCAGTGGCCATCTTTGTTTACATAGTTATATAATGAAAACTTGTAGCGATTACTCCTCTGAAACTCCTTGACGGATTTTCATGAAACTTACAGGAATGTTGCTCTTGATGTCTAATTGATCCTAGCAAAATTTAAGGTCGGCGGGAAATTCAAGATGGCCGCCACGGCTAAAAATAAATTTTCAAAATACAAGTTTGTAGCGACTACTTCTTGAAAACTATAAGTGATATTGATATGGGACTTTTTCTAATGATCAGCATGATATGATGTTGGTCCTTGTCAAAAATTGTTTTGATTCAACGTTAAAGATGGCTGCCAGCGGCCATCTTTGTTTACATAGAGTTATATAGTAAAAACTTGTAGCGACTACTTCTTTGAAACTACTTGGCGGATTTTCATGGAACTTCACAGGAATGTTGCTCTTGATGTCTAATTGATCCTAGCAAAATTTCAGGTCGGCCGGAAATTCAAGATGGCCGCCACGGCTAAAAATAATTTTTCAAAAAACAAGTCTGTAGCGACTACTTCCTGAAATCAAAATCAATCGGTAGAGCTTCAAGGTCATTGACCTCTTGTTATAGAGAAATTCTTAGATGATAGAAAATTTCGTGTCCGAATGGGTTCAACCCTCTCTGATATTGATGAACAGGAGATGGGTGTTCCACAGGGCAGCATACTCTCTGTCACACTTTTTAATATAAAGATTAACAGTATAGTAAAATGCATCAATCCAGGTGTGGATTGATCGCTATATGTTGACGACTTTGTTATATGTTATCGTGTAAAAAACATGAATACTATCGAGAGACAATTACAACAATGTCTCAATAAACTTCAGACCTGGTCTGATAAAAATGGTTTTAAATTTTCTAAATCTAAAACTAATTGTATGCACTTTTGTCAACTTCGTAAACATCATGAAGACCCTCATCTAACACTGGATGGGTCACCAGTACCAGTAGTGGATGAGACAAAATACCTTGGTCTTATTTTCGACCGTAAATTAACGTTTATACCACACCTTAAATACTTGAAGGCCAAATGCCTTAAAGCTCTTAACTTACTTAAAGTTGTTGCAAACACTAATTGGGGAGCAGATCGAAAAGTCCTCTTGCGACTTTACAGATCTCTTATCAGATCCAAGCTTGACTACGGCTCGACAGTATATGGATCGACTCGCAAGTCGTACTTGCAGATGCTCGACCCTATACATAATCAAGGATTACGACTCGCCTTAGGTGCCTTTTGTACATCACCAGCTGAAAGTCTATATGTTGAAGCTAATGAACCATCACTGTCTCATAGACGGGACAAATTAGCTCTTCAATACGCCATTAAATTAAAGTCTAACCCTTCAAACCCAATTTCGATAATGTTTTTAATCCTAGTTGTGAACCTCTTTTTGATCGAAAACGGAGGCCATTCGACCATTTCGTCTTCGTATTAAACCAAAATTAAGAGACACTGAAATCGACCTAAATTGCCAAGTACAAAGTACCACAAATTCCACCGTGGACTTTGGAAACACCAACAATTATTTTTGATCTTTGTAATAATAACAAATCCAGTACAGACCCTACTGTCTTTCAAAGCAAATTTAATGAAATTAAATCGAAATACAGTAACTTTCAACATATATACATAGATGGCTCTAAAGATGGAGATAAGGTAGCTGCAGCAGCTGTTGTTCACAAACACAGCATAAAGAGCCGCCTGCCTGACAAGGCCTCTATCTTTTCAGCTAAACTTAAGGCAATTGAACTTGCCTTAAATTATATTCAGGAATCTGATGATGACCATTTTGTAATCTTTTCTGATTCCCTTTCATCTCTTCAAGCACTGGGTAATATGAAACATGATAACCCAGTTGTGCTTCAACTTTTATAATTGATAATGTTATTATTTTCTGCTGGCTTCCAAGCCATGTAGGAATACGTGGTAATGATATAGCTGATAGTGCTGCTAAGGCAGCATTATATTTACATATATCTAATACCAAATTACCTTATACTGATTTTAAAAGTTGTATTAACACATATATTCGTAACTCTTTGCAAACCGCTTGGGATTTGTCAGTTAACAATAAACTCCATTCCAATAAACCGTTACTCGGAGAATGGCGTTCTTCTAGTAGACCTATTCGTCGAGAGGAAGTTGTCCTAGCCCGGTGCAGAATAGGGCATACACGTTATACTCATTCATTTTTATTACAAGGTGAGCAATTACCAGAATGTATACCCTGCTTTGCACCGTTAACGGTCAAACACATATTGCTGGAATGTGTAGACTGATCCTATGCGTCAAAGGTAATACAATGTTAATACTATGACCGAGTTATTTAATACTATAGATTTTAGTCTAGTTTTAGATTTCCTGAAGGAAGTCAGACTATATAAATCATTATAATATGTTCTTGTATATATTTACTTTTTTATATACCCGTTTTCGGGCATTTGTTAATTTACATATATTGTTTATATGTAATAGAGTCTGGTCTCAGCGAGTTGGCTGATTTAAACACAGCCCATCGAGGTGTTTAAATAACCAACGAGCTGAGGCAGACTCTATCTTTTTTGTAGCATGGTGCACTTAGTAACACTGTGACGTCATAGTGACCGTACTCTAAATTCCAATATCCGGTAGTTGTAGTACGGTAAAGCCACGCCCCTTTAGTTACCCTAAATTAAACGATTTAATGCTCTGCATTCATCAAAGGAAATGTCACCGACCATGCTACAATACTACCATATCATCCCTTACATAAATAGTTTTATCTTTATATATTTACATTAATTTTTAATTAGCCCTTCATTTCTTCATTCATCAGTTTTGCGCACAATATGACCTATTTATGTTTCGACGTGCCGTAAAACACCATTCGTTCATTCATTCATTCAATTCTGTCTGTGTCTAGGCCATAACTTCAAAATCACAAAATCAAATGTCTCGAGTGCAGAAACCCTCCATCAGTGAAACGCAACCACCATTTGCATATAAATGCAACTAGTGAAAATAAATTTTAGAAACTTCACACAAGTGTTGATCGGAAAGGTGTCGCCCGCAAGCAGTCTGTATTGTACTGTACATTAAAAGCAACACTTTTGCTCA
The DNA here is from genome assembly GCA_037043455.1 of Cyrtodaria siliqua. Classification (NCBI taxonomy): domain Eukaryota; kingdom Metazoa; phylum Mollusca; class Bivalvia; order Adapedonta; family Hiatellidae; genus Cyrtodaria; species Cyrtodaria siliqua. Next base: position 511,260 of record JAWPHD010000148.1, read on the forward strand.
TGTATAGCAATGATTTGATTTACCTTAGTCAACAAATAGTTTGTGAGGATTGTTACTACCAGGAATGTATACTTGCATAATTGTCAATAAAACGTCATTAGGTAACTGTATTTGTATGCCTATGCGTCTGTCATCATCAAATAAAACGGTAATCACAAAATCATTTATTTGTCTTTTCCATAGTATAGCTATACCACCCTTGCCGTACCTCCGATTTTCTTCCGATCTTGAATAACTGAGACACTTACACTAACGTTATCTCTATGGATCGAATCTAAGAGTCTAAGACTAGTAAACATGCTTCGACTGTTATATAATTTACTTTCTAAATTGGCCAAACTAAACACAATAATAACACTTTTCCAGGCTGGCCTTGACGCCTTCACCCTGTTTTGTTTACATATACCTATTTTTTTGCACCGATGACAGACGTTCTGACGTGTAAAGTGAGGATTGTATGTCCCGACATCTACGTTTTGCCCATTTGACAGCAAAGCTGATGTTTTCATAACGTGGATGGGTGTAGAGGTCCAGGGAAAATAAACAGCGAAAACCTGTCCTCGTAGTTTTCGAAACGTGAGAGAAAAAGAGAGATTTGTACTAATTGTGTTTCACTTCGGTTACTTTTTGTCCTTGTTTAATTTTCCTCTCTCATTTTTTCCTCACATTGGAGAGAGAGAGAGAGAGAGAGAGAGAGGGGGAGAGGGAGTGAGGGGAAGAGAGGATTATGAATTAACCACTAACGGATTCCAACCAGCAGCCAAAACACGGTAGCAAAAACGATTTGTTTCGGTAAACAGGTGATATGAAACTGAAAAGGTCATGCACAGGAGTAGACGATATTGTTATAGAGTTCATAACGACAAATCTAGGCTGTTGACTATTTTACCATCGTATTTTTCATGAATATATATATAGTATCCATACATGTAGCGGGTATTATACATAGGAGGTCGGGATAGATCTATATGTCATAATATATACATATCACATTCATGAGAGGGTGATAGAAAGACTGTTCACACTAAGTATATGAGTATAGCTTGATATTAAACCATTTCCGAAGTGTGAAAATAATTTAATATCACTCTCTCATGACTGTGATACTTATTTTATTATACCGAAATCCTACGCGCACCAAAGCTGCGCATGCGATAGTTTTCTGACTATCACCATGAGATTTACTAACACCACCCTCGCTACGGATAGTAGGAAAATTAAATATTGCTATCTATAGGGATTTAGCAATGGCGTTTTATGCGAGGTATAGTAATATATTATATTACGACTACTTCATCAACATTAGCATAAATAAAATACTACTAGCTGACCGTTTTCAAAAGTCCATATTTGGAAATCCTATATTATTGAGGGTTAACATATCGTATGATCTGCACGAATGATAATTTCGTAAGTTGTAAACTTCAAAATATGAACATTAAATACCCATACCTGACTCTCTGACAAATACCTGACTCTGACATTTCAATTCGTGGTTTTGTTGATTCGATTATAGAAAAAGATTATCCCAATACCATTTTGTTTAGCAGTAGTATCAATATTTTATATGTCAGGATGTCTTTAACGAATACTGGCCTGTAAGAACCATTATAGCTGCAGGAGAGCCTATCACAAGAAACGCTTCAGAAGAATGTATTGGCGCTCTCTGTGAAACTTTAGTATGCATTTATGGTACTACGGAATGCTGTGTATGGTGACCGCGGACATCATCAACCATTCGAAAGATTTTATTGAGTATTCCTGCGGAACTCTGATAGCCGGTAATGAAGTAAAAGTAGTGGACGAAAGCGAACAGGTCGTGTCAGTTAATACACCCGGTGAAATATATGTGCGCAGCAAGGGTATTTTCAAAGAATATTATAATGACCCGGAGAAAACCAGAGCCGTTAAAACTGCTGATGGATGGTATAAAACGGACGACATGGGACGACTGACAGAAGACGGTGTGCTCTTTGTTGAGGGTAGGCAATCCAACATGATCATTTCCGGTGGAATGAATGTCGCTCCTGCAAGACTTGAAACCGTTATCAGGTCATGCCCAGGCGTAGTCGATGTTGATATAGTTCCAATCCCAGACGAATTCAAACACCAAATATTATGCGCATGCGTCATAATCAACCCCAGATGTGACGTCACGGAGGATATTATTAAAAGTTTCTGCGAAGAGTTCCATAACGACAAACTGTTAACTGTTTTGCCATCGTATTACACTTTTTATGAAACGTTTCCAGAAACAAGAACGGGAAAAGTCTCAAGAAAAGATTTGATTGCGATGTCAACAATGAATTCAGAAAAACCAAATAGTTGACGTTTTTATTGACATTGTTAAAACATTACGAAATATAAAAGATATAATTATTCAATATACAATATCCCAGCAAACCATGAGTGGTATATAAACGTAGAAGATATTTGCGAACAACCACGACCAGACAACCTTCAGATAACCACGACAAAGGGCGCCTAGCTATAATGAACGACGTAAAATCAGACTGTAACAAACTCCTATAAACTGCATCTTTGCAGCGTAACACATCCGTCTGGAGGTAGACTTAAGAACATTTCCTACAGTTTCATCATAGTATGTCCTAATAATTTTTTTTAAGATTTGGTACATAGCCACTATGGTCTATCCAAAGCCAATTTCAGCTTTTAAAATAAAAGGTCCCAAACTTGGTTTTTGAGATATCTTAAAGGGAATGTAGTGACACAGCCAAACCATGTTTATTATTGAGAGTTTCGAAAATCTTGAATAAGGGTGAAACAATTATCAAAATCGGATGATAAACAAAAAATATATGATCCTTTGAAGGTTCTGTTGAAACGGATATGGAAGCCGCCATTTTGAGAGCTATGACATCACAGTTCTAAACGACCATATATGGAATATCTATAAATATGAAAATGTCACAGATTTATTGGTAACAAATGACAAATGTATGAAATATGTATGGCAATAATGCTTTATATGACAATTAAAATATTTTGCAGTGATTTTCTTTGCTTTAAATAATATTTATCAGTGTTTCATATATGGTAATATGGAACTATGACGTCATTGTTCTCAAACTGGCGGCTCCAATATCCGTTTTACAACAACCTTCAAATAGTCATGTCGTTTTTGTTTATCTTCTGATTTTGATAATTCGTTAACCTTTTTCCAAGTTTTTCAGAACTCTCAATAATAGAGCTAGTTTGGCTGTGTCGCTAAATTCCCTTTAAGATCAATGACCCATATTCCGTTTCTGGCAAAATTTCCTTTAATTTCTGTACAACCTCATACAGACAAAAAGCAAGAAATTAAGTAAACACATCAAGTCGAATTGCATTTATTTTATTCAGCTTAATATATATGATCCTATTCTACGTATAAATGAAGAAAAATATATATAAGCGGAAATATAGGGGCATTGTACTCGCAGATCTTTGGAAAAAATGGGAGATTTTGGTGGGAAGAAGAGACGTTTCCAGGGAAAAAGATCCTATGAACAACTGTTTGTCAAAAATGCTGTATATTTACCAAATATTGTATACTTCAAGATAATGAAATTAAAAACATATATCAACATGCTTGTTTATGAGATAAGGGCACTTATACATATATGTTACCCTAAAATGTCTAAAAATGTATCGAGTTTGGAGCAAAATAAAACTCAATTTTTTTTCTTTAACTGTCAAGTTATACAGACCGCTTTTTTAATTTAAATTCATTCCACATATGTACACATAGTATACAGTCATCAAGTCAGTAGTATTTAATGGTTTAAGTTAAATCTTACCTTTCAGGCACCCATTAAGCCCTAAGTATGAAAAAGCTATAGCAGCTAAAGAAATATAAAAAGATCGGACAGGGAAAGTAGCATTCAAGGAGGACAGTCAACCACAAAACAAAACCTTTCCTGGTCTGCATCAAAATACTGAAATTATACAGCAGTCACTTAATGTTCGTGTTTCAACAAATAACTTCATTATCTAAACAGTTGATTTCGTTCATAATAATAAAATCTAGCGAACAATTGTTACCCTGATATCATTTTCTGATTCATATGTAAATGTATTTTGTAACATGTTGCTTATGCTGTTCATATATGTGAACCTAAGTGAAATAAAGAAGTTGAAGTTGATTAATCAATAGTTCATAGTTTTTCATTACCAAAATGTTGAGATTTTACTTTATTTTCACTAGGTGATAAAATTTGTGTTACTCGGTTTTTATCCTTTAGGTTCTATAGTAAAATAAAAACCTTTGGCAGAGTAAAAAGGCGATCATTTTCAAGATTTCTATTTGGAAAGATACATATATTGAATCATTTTGCATCAATGTGCATGATATGCAGAGTTTTAAAATAATCACAATGTAACGTACGCGGCCCTAATGTCGTCACTTTTCCCGATATTTCACAACGCGCACGATCTCACAAGACTACCGCGGTAATAGCTCTACTTTTTAACCATATACACACCTTTCATACACATCAAAATAGCAAAAATAGGCTTGTGAGATGATGTTTTTATACCGAGATGAGCGTATTTTTTAGCACAGGTGAACGGCTGACGACTTTAAGACCACCAGGTCCAAAAGTCGTCAAGGTGTGTTCCTAAGCTCGTCACCATGTTCCTAAGTTCGTCAGTTCTTGCAGGTTGTAAAAAAACACCATACTGCATACTGTAACATTTAATTTTAATTATCAAATATCAATACCATCAAACGTGTACGTTCCATTTTGGTTAAATAGTATTTCGGAAGAAATTCAGAATGAATTTTCCTTTAATAAAGTTGAATGGCAACCCTTTTTGTAGTATTATCAATTAACAAATTTGACTCTTAAACATCATATGAACAGTTCTTGATAGTCTCGATATTGCAATGCGTGAATTGTAAATATCTATTGTTGGGTATTGATTTCAATTTAAATAAACATAAACATGTTCATGAAGCAAAATATGGCCGGAGAACTTTAATATCTGCAGCCAAGATTTCTAAATTTGCGCGTTCTGTCTGCTTCCCATTTAGTTATAGTCTCAATCACCGCACGTGCAACGCCTGTCTACTTTAGCACGAGGTTACGTATAATTAAATGGAGATCATATAATGTGTGGTGGGCAAAGTACCACTCATGAAGGAATATAAGAACCTTGCATGTGTATCCGATGAAGAGACGGAAGTCCAGCCCGAGGTATAAGTGTTTTTATCGGAATCGAGTCTCTGCCGAGGTTCCAATTAAAATACGTATACATACATTGAACCAAATACCCATGGTATATTTTTTTTCTTGCAAATCAGAGACATGCTGTGCGTTGACGCCGCCATCTACTAACGTTTTGCATGTTTTCCTGCATGCCGGATGTTGGTGTGCGTGACTTTGATCTCTACCCATAAAGATAAGACTTTCCACCCCCCATATAAACGTGGATAGCCTTATCCGCTATGCAAGAATAATCTTTCCAAACTCATGACAGCAAGATACCTCGTACGACCATGTTAGTCATACATTCCCATTTCTTCGTTTCTCAATGTAATATGTAAACGTTACATCTCTACAATTTAATAGAAACCCAGATATAAAATCTGAATGACAATGTTAATAATATACCAAGATCCTCAAGAGTGAGTGTTATAAATAGACAAGACGTGATTTGTAAGAAATTCATTACAAAATAAGTATATCATGTTTTCAAAGTAATAATTTCTTAACCACAAACAGCAGATTTGATCAAAAACTAAATACAACATATTTATAAACAACATTATATACATGGTTTGGTAATATATATATTCGACTAATTACCGTCTTAATTCATCCTACACTGCATTTTCGCACTTATGCACCATTGGTGAGTCATATTTGTTTTATATAAATGTTAGAGTGTAACATTTGTGTTTGTTTTAATGTAATCTATTTTGACGATTTTGAAGTATTGAGTTAAATTGTGTCGGTAACTGAAATGTAAAGTTTAAACAAATCTACATGTGAAAAAGTGATTTAATTAACAATTAAAGCAGTTTGAATAATATTTTAGATCTAAAGACGTACGTATTATGTCGCAAAGAATATATTACTCTGTTGTCTATTAACTGTGTCTATGTATTTCAGTTTAATATTTTATTATTGACATCTGCTTAATATGACATTTATTACGCATTTTAACAATTATCTAAATTATCACTTTACTTACTTTACTTATTGTCAAGGTATATGGTTTTGCATTTAGGGGGCGGATCCGAAGGTATTGGCTAGACATCGCTGTCACGTGATCTTTCTTAATTTGGGGAGAACTGATTTTTTGGGAGCTGTAGTAAGACACGTGTAGAAAGGAAACAAGATTTTAGCGCTTCGGCGCCGTGTATATACATGTATAATTCAGAGCCAGAAATTTGCTGTGAATAGAACTGTACATGTATTGCATAACTAAAAGAAAGTTAACGGTACAATGGATCGAGTTGAGCTAATTTCCTTGGAAACGAACATTTGGAAAGATAAACGCAAAATAAGGGAACCTTTACGAAATTCGTGTAACTGAAATGCAACGTTAACAACGGCACACATAATTAGGATTAAAAAACAGAAATGGAACATAATAACATAACGACAAATCTTTTATTATAACATAAATATTGGCATGGAAGGATACTATCTGAGATTATTTTTTTTGATAGCTCTTTCCTGTTTTAGTTTTTCCTTCTCTGCTTTGATTTTCTCTCTAATTTCTTTCTTATTTTTAATCTCTTCTTTCCGTTTACAATCTGCAATAATAATAAACAGATGAGACAGGTAATATGTATTTTAAGAGTTATTTTCATTGAACCTTAAGTCGTCACCCCGGCCCTAATCTCGTCAGTCTGTTTTTCTTCTAATAATTACTATATGATGCAAGATTGGGGTAAAAGGGAAGTAACTGTTGGTAGTGCAAACATTCTAGAAGCTAACACGTGGGTTTTGTTAGCATAATGCATCTGATGTACACAGATTTACATTTCGCCGGATCACCATGAAAACAACAAAAGCTCTCGCCCATGAAAGCATATTCCATAAAATTCAATGGCTGTTTTCAACATCTTATCGAAGCTAATGGTGAGAAATACGGAAGGAAGTAAACAATTATGCAAGAAAATGAAATTATTACCTTTTAAAATGAACCCGCCTTGTGACGTTTATATTACGTGACAAAGCGAAAATAGCTCCGAATGAAAACTGACGACTTTAGGACCGTGACGGTTATAGGGCCGCGTACGTTAGATACCGCAATTTTAACAGTAAACTTGGTTGAACATCAAGGATAAAGACCGAGTTTATCACCTACCAGAATGTATTGGTATCAATCGTGAACGCTCGGCCAATCCCGTCATTCTTCGGGATCCCGTCTCGTGTGTATCACGGCGCTTCGGTATGTTCAACATCTTAACATTCTGTTAGCCGGAAGGCAACGGCACAGAAAATAGTGCACTGTTGCTAAGCTGTTGCTACATAAACATTATGGCCGCTTGCCACACGTGTTGATGTATGATTTGCGTTGAATGTTTGTTATTTACAATACAGATGAAGGTTTTATAACTACTTTCACGTAAATAAACTATAGATGGAGCAATCGGCTAAATGACATTGCAAAATATTGAACATATCTTTGATTTTGAATGCAAATTCGTTTTGGCGGGAATCTGACGCGCGTCACGCTAGTATGACGTAACCAATATGGAAACCTGCGTATTACATTCGAGTCATGCTGCGAAGCAGTGTACGAGATGTTGCGAATGTATTGGTATGTCTTATATCTGGTCACTGTTTGGTCAGTTTTTTTGATGATGCACTATCAAAATTATGAATACAGTACTAACATGTTATTGTGTCATCAAAGCCATTCAGTTAAATTAGTAACATGTACAAGTTTCTGGATGAGTAAATAAACTGTTTTCAGATCAAGGTTATTGGAATATTCTAAAGCTTCTATGACCTTCTATGAGACATCATATGACGGTTAAGGTTATTTAAAAATAACTTGTTTATCTTATTGCAATTATCTAAATGTTCTATGACCTTCTATGACAGTATAAATATAGCCTTTTGGAACTGTTGTTTGTTCAGTATTCCGTATTCAGAGTTGAGTATCTGGTTTAGTATTTGGATTGAGAATTTACTTCAAATTCAGTATAAAGTGAAAATATTGGAGACTGTGAATTATAGGATAAATATCTATAATAAAAGTGTTCTTATCTATAATAAAAGTGACATTGGATTATTTGGACTATTGTGAATAAATAAACAAGGAAATACTTGAAGTGAAATTGGATTAAATGGACACTTGACACGTTGAATTAAAGGGACACTGTATAATTTAGGGTAAAGGGACACTTGCCAATATTATTTGGACTTTATTTTTATATCGGATTTTAAAGAAATACTGTATCCATTTTCTGTAATTAAATATTTTTCATTGTAGTATTTGAATAAATGTGATGATTATTTTTAAAAATAGTTTATGCTGGTTTTGCTTCCTTTCTTGTTACATTTACCCGTAACACAGTATATTAAAAGCTTGGACAAGTATGTTATTTGTGATCTTAGGTATTCGAGAAAAAGATGCCCATAAACAACTGTAGAAAATGTCTTTAACATATAAGCGCATTCCTACACAAACTTATAGCTCGTATGAATGGGATCTCAATTGAAGATTTACTCGCTCACGCGCTATATACAGACAAGACAACATTTCGAACGTTGCCGTTGTGAATTTAATTACCTCATTTTAATATTTACTGAAAAATCCTAGTGATCCGGCACCTTTCTTTCTTTCTTTTTTTTTCATTTTTTTTTTCATCGGAGTGTAGTAATATTGCATGTCACAATGGTCAATACCGTCCAGGACATGTATTCATAAAGCAACTTAAGTAGAAAAAGTCAAAATTTAAGACTGTTACATATTTTCAAATATCATTATTAACCTCTCAGCGACACTATAGACCATATATTTTAAGTTAATGTTTTAGCTGTGTATTTTATTAATCCATAGCATTATTAAACATATACTGAGGGAAAAATGTTTAGCAAGTTTTTGTTGCATCCTGGAAATAATACATTTTTGGTTGTAAAATCAAGAAATTACTGCCATAGACACAATATTTTATTAAACACACATCAATAACAGTCGAACATCTTAATGACGTTACGATAAATGAACATAGGGGTCAAGACATTAAATATTATTCAAAGTACAGTTGTAATCTTAACGATTATGGCTCAAAAATAATATTAATTCAAGAATACGGTCTAAATATGAGTAAGGTGTAAAACAGTGATTATTGTTTATTTGCATTTGATTTAACGGATACCTGTATATACATTTAGAACAGTAAAACAGTAATAGATGTGTCATCATAGTATGTTAGATATTGCCAATCTCGCTACAGCAGAATGTTTGTGGTACATATTGATATCGACAATATCTCTTCAGCACACTGTGGTATATTGATATCGACAACATTGCTACAGCAGACCGTTTGTGGTATATTGATATCGACAATATCTCTTCAGCACACTGTGGTATATTGATATCGACAACATTGCTACAGCAGACTGTTTGTGGTATATTGATATCGACAATATCGCTACAGCACACTGTGGTATATTGACATCGACAACATTGCTACAGGAGACCGTTTGTGGTATATTGATATCGACAATATCTCTTCAGCACACTGTGGTATATTGATATCGACAACATTGCTACAGCAGACCGTTTGTGGTATATTGATATCGACAATATCTCTTCAGCACACTGTGGTATATTGATATCGACAACATTGCTACAGCAGACTGTTTGTGGTATATTGATATCGACAATATCGCTACAGCAGACTGTTTGTGGTATATTGATATCGACAATATCGCTACAGCACACTGTGGTATATTGATATCGACAATATCGCTACAGCACACTGTTTGTAGTAACTATATTCATATCGATAATATCGCTACAACAGAGTGCGTGTGGTCTATTGATATCGACAATGTCATTACAGCAGACTGTTTGTGGTATACTCATATCGACAATGCCACTAAAGCTGACTGTTTGTGGTATATTGATATCAACAATGTCGCTACAGTAGATTGTTTATGAACAACTGATGTCGCTACAGTAGACTGTTTGTGGTATCTTAATATCCACAATGTTGCTACAGCAGACTGTTTATGGAATATTGATATCCACAATGTCGCTACAGCAGACTGTTTGTGGCATATCGATATCCACAAAGTCGATACAGCCGACTGTTTCTGGTATCTTAATATCCACAATGTTGTTACAGCAGACTGTTTATGGAATATTGATATCCACAATGTTGCTACAGCAGACTGTTTATGGAATATTGATATCCACAAAGTCGCTACAGCAGACTGTTTATGGAATATTGATATCCACAATGTTGCTACAGCAGACTGTTTATAGAATATTGATATCCACAATGTTGCTACAGCAGACTGTTTATGGAATATTGATATCAACAAAGTCGCTACAGCCGACTGTTTCTGGTATCTTAATATCCACAATGTTGCTACAGCAGACTGTTTATGGAATATTGATATCCACAATATTGCTACAGCAGACTGTTTATGGAATATTGGTATCCACAATGTTGCTACAGCCGACTGTTTCTGGTATCTTAATATCCACAATATTGCTACAGCAGACTGTTTATGGAATATTGATATCAACAAAGTCGCTACAGCCGACTGTTTCTGGTATCTTAATATCTACAATGTTGCTACAGCAGACTGTTTATGGAATATTGATATCCACAATGTTGCTACAGCAGACTGTTTATGGAATATTGATCACAATGTTGCTACAGCAGACTGTTTATGGAATATTGATATTCACAATGTTGCTACAGAAGACTGTTTATGGAATATTGATATCCACAAAGTCGCTACAGCAGACTGTTTGTGGTATATCGATATCCACAAAGTCGATACAGCCGACTGTTTCTGGTATCTTAATATCCACAATGTTGCTAAAGCAGACGGTTTATGGAATATTGATATCCACAATGTTGCTACAGCAGACTGTTTATGGAATATTGTTATCCACAAAGTCGCTACAGCAGACTGTTTGTGGTATATCGATATCCACAAAGTCGCTACAGCAGACTGTTTCTGGTATCTTAATATCCACAAAGTCGCTACAGCAGACTGTTTGTGGCATCTTAATATCCACAATGTTGCTACATCAGACTTTTTGTGGTATAATGATATCCACAATGTCGATACAGCAGACCGTTTGTGGTATATTGGTATCCGCAAAGTCGTTACAGCAGACTGTGTGTGATATATTGATATCCACATTTGCGCCACAGCAGACTGTGTGTGATATATTGATATCCACATTTGCGCCACAGCAGACTGTGTGTGATATATTGATATCCACAATGTCGCTACAGCTGACTGTTTGTCACGGTATTTTAATATGGACGATGTCGGTACAGCAGATTGATTGTGGCATATTGACATCGACTATTCTTTAATTTTCATTTATCAACTCTAACAAAAGCAAATGCAACATTAAACAAAGTCTAAAACCCTCCGCTCAAAACAAAAAACAACAACAACAATATACGGTATATATCCAAAACTGGTGATAACTAATACTATATGATACACGTTAGCTTTAATATGTATTGTATATCTTCATTAAATAAAATAAACCGTCAAATAACGTCAAAATTACACTACAAAAAACGCTTATCAAAACTGTATCCAGGTTTTCAGGTCATATTATAATGTATAGGTTTCAATTAAAAGGTATCTTTATTCACAGTTTTTTAAAATAGCCACGATTGAAATAAGTTTTATTTTCGTCAGTTTACATTATACACGGCATCTTTTTGTAAGAGACAATTGATCAACGCAAAACTGTTGTATTTAGATGTTAGCCACAGTAAATGTTGATTTTAATCTCTAGTAGTGTATTCATACGTTCAGATGATACAACGTATTTGGCTGCCTTTAGCTACCTTTTTTGATTTTAAATATATATTTTTAACCGCATTTATATACATACTGACGTATGGTTTGACTGGTTTGTTAGTTTGTTGTCAAAATCGCTTAATATTAATGTGGTAACACATGATAAGAGAATACAGAAAAGTCATCATGTGTATCAAAGGTATGCCGAAAACGTCTTTTCATCGGAGACGCTAGGTTCGGCGGAACATTTAATCTTAAACTAGCACCCCTCGTATACTAACACGTTTTTATTTTGTTTGAACATTGATTCACTGATGACTTTCTAATTTAGATGAATTGTTGTGCTTTTCTGTCGAAATATAACTTTAAAACACCCTGATATTGAATTTTCTGCAGGCCATTTTGTGACGAAGTAGCATATAGTTGGTCGATTTTTGCACGGTTGACCCTTCTCTATGTCCCCGCGCTTGCAATCAGTACTGTTATTCATTCGATCTTTGGAGATCGCTGAGCCCGATACTTATATTTAGTTATCGGTGGTACATTTTCAATTTCTTTTGTTTTCTTACTTAATTTTTGATTCGGTGGTTCCACTACTCCGGCCGATAAAAGGCTCTGGGTATTGTTTAACCACTCATAGGATATGCTGTCTGCTTTTTATACGCAGGCTTCATAACCGCTGCTCCCAACTAAATTCCATTATGTTTATTTCGCTCTTCGGGGCATTTAGTTTTATTAGATACTGGGAACATACGCCGTACGACATGGAGAAGACATACACTCCATGTCCACCTTCGCCATCTACACGTTGACCAGTGTGGTCAAGAGTATTTATATGTAAATTAGATATATATATCTAAGATATACATATTGTTTCAGTTTCAGTATCAGTCAGTGTCCCAAATCAGAACGGAACCACCGACCACAACATGATGCCACATATAACACTTCATGAAACGTTGTACAATAACAAGAATAGTATAATAACTCTACCGTCTGAAGCCGTCCGTGACAACTTGTCTTTTTCTTTGTATTTCTATTTTTAACTGCTCCTTCTGTCTCTTTAGTAATTTCATTTCTTTTTCAATTAATGTCTTTTCTATTCTCCTCTCCTCGTCTTCCTTTTCATTTTCTCTCCTTTGAATTCTTAATTCTCTCTCTGATAAATACTCGGTCATTGTCTACTTATTTCGTTCAAAGTGTTTTAACCACAAAAACACATCCAACATCAGTTGCAGTTACTTTTTAGAAATCACCTTTTTTTTCGACAGATATCAGGCAACACATCAAATGTTCACATTCAATGTTCAATGTTCAATAATAGCAAATGCGTCCACAAACTCTATTTCTTTCAACTAGTATAACTATCACAACAAATGTGTCACAATCAAAACGAATACTTTCATAAACCCTTGCACATATTGTTCATGAATAAATCAAATAACACAAACGAAACACCAAATATATGAGAAAAAACAAATGTATATCAAACACACGGACAGTCTTTACAATGTAAACCGCTATCTGCCCTTATTTCTTATACGCGTTTGTAACCTCTCCCTATGCACTAAACGCAATTTGGTAATAACACTATTCGCATGCTATTCACTTCTACACTTATCTAAATAATCATAAAAATTCAAACTCTTGCCGAGATTCGAACCAGCGTATTCCAGTTTACAAGCTCGGCGCTCTATCCACTACACTACGGGGGAATATTGGTTATGTCTTCTAGCCACTACCAACGTTCATACCCGCAGGTCACTTTACCATTCCCAATACATTATGGGACACAATTCTAAATTTCAACAAGTTACAAAATGTTCCGTCGAAAAATGTAAGTATCGCGCGAAAGAATATTTCCGCTAATTTGCTAGGTTGTAACTTAGTTAAAATTCTTGAAGTATGTTGTTGCAAAAATTAAAGCAAAATATCTGTATTTTTTCTTGCAAACTTCAAATCTTTTTAACTAATATATGCGTCGCGAAAACCAAAATCTAGTGCACTAGAACGTTTTTTTTTATTTCAAATAAGTTTCACATTGGAGCTAATCACTCCTGCATGAAACTTAATGTTCTAGTGCACTAGCGTTTGGTTTTCGCGATAACCATCTCAGTCCTACGACACAAGGTTTATTTTAAAGGGCTGTGAAAAACTGACGAAAAATAAAGGATATATGACCTATTAAAAATGTGTAAAGAAACATAATGGAGGCTATCTTGGAACGATGACGTCATCGCGCCTTTTTACCGTATATGGCATATTGACAAAATGTCTTTTAAAGCAAAGAAAATCACTGCAAATGAAAAGTAAGCATACCAATTATACATTTTACATCTGTATTATTTACTTTTAATTAATTTGCAGTTATTTTCTTTGCTTTAAAATGTATTTTGTCACTATGCCATATATGGCAAACAGGCGCGATGACGTCATCGTTTCAAGATGGCCGCCGCCATTTATGTTCTTATGTTTTTCAAGTTTTTCCGAGCCCTTTAAATAAATCGTGTTTGAAAACAGTGCATCAACCGCTTTAAGGAGGTTGGCTGGGAAAGGACGCAGTGATGAGATTTTTTTAATATTCATATTTAAAGCTTCTTTGGTAAAATTTAGATTCAAAATTATCAAAAAAAGGCTAGGTCACCACACTTTTTTTCCCACTAATCATACAAAAACAATTGTAATCATCATTCGTCTTTTTACTTTAAAAAGCAAACGTATATGGACCGTACCCCACCCACTTTTGTTTTTACCGAAATAATTATTCAAGATAAAAAATTATGTTCTAATGATCAACTTTTTTTAAAACTTGTATATGTCAAGGTCCTATGACATTTCTTTCAAAATAAAGTAAAAAGACGAATGATGATTACAATTGTTTTTGTATGATTTGAAAGATATGTATATATGCAATCGAAAATTAATTGTTGTTTTTCAATAAACTTAATGTTATGAAAACAATTGTGAAAATGTTCAATGACTATATTTTCCCTCTTTTTAGTGAAATTTTGAAGTTAGAAATATGTACCTTCTTCAATGACGTCTAGTGGGGAAAAAAGTGTGGTGACCTAGCCTTTTTTTGATAATTTTGAATCTAAATTTTACCAAAGAAGATTTAAATATGAATTTTAAAAAAATCTCATCACTGCGTCCTTTCCCAGCCAACCCCCTTAAGCTGGGTTATTTGGTCATACGTGCTGCAGTTACGCCTAAACACTAATGTATAAGTCCATCACGTATATCATCTCTAAATGATTTACTAATTTGTTGTTTAAGAAACTGTTAAGCAACTTCGCTCAACAACGTGTAGTTGTAATACCTCGACACGTGTCATCTGGAATGTTTCAATAATGTACCCATCAGTAATTTACGGACAGGATACAGGATAGCAAGACAATGTATTAAAATCATGCACGATCATGTATTAACAATTATTTAAAAGTTCGAAATTAAATAACCAATAACACTGCTGCCCAGCAGTAAATTTTTCTTTCGTATCACGCAACGATCGCCCATTTAAAATCCTTAATCTTCTTTTAACGCATAAATGAAGGAGTAAATTACCTCTATTTGTATTGATATTACAATTCAGATGGCGCTATGTCAATAAAGAAAACTACAGAGAACCTGGATTACAACAACTGTGACATACACCAAACTATCACGGCTGTAGTTGTCACAACCGCTTGTTTGGGGTTGAAGTTGTCTCCAGGCATCATGGTCAAAATCTTCCAAACATACTGAAATCGTCGTTAAGTTGTCATTCACCTGAAAGTTCCCGGCTGCTGATGTAATTCCTCGATACAGGTTATACTCATTGTCTCCAATCACCACGTCATGAGATAGAATACGAATCTCTCCATAACCAACATCTACCTCTGACAAATCAAGTCGGACCTGTATCAAAAGAGTATCCGAAAAATAGAGAACAATCATGTTATATGTTTCATAGTTACTATTAGAATCAATAAATGCACACATGCTTTGATTTTACCATTAAGATATTGTTGAAAATATGTCCATAATTGTAATGAAATGAAATATCATGATTCTGCGTGCGTGAGTGGGATTGCTGATAATAAAGACACATGCAAAATTCGATTGAAATGTTGAAGATATTAGAATGTGACAGACTTTAAAGGCAAAACAACTAAATTATGGATTAAGTTGATCGAGAGTTATGATAAGTGTACGAAGTGAACATTTCAAGAAAGATAACTCTTGCCTAGTACAACTTGTTAAGGTATCGCTAGAAAGACTCGAGGTTGGTGTTTTTATTTAGGGGTACACTTGGGTACGAAACTTCAGAAAATACAGCAGAATGATTATCCTTTTTCTTGTATATATAATGAACATCTGGGTATTAACATATCCAAAGAGAAAATTTCGTAAGCTGGTAGAGCAATCACCCGTGAGTCGTGAAGCATATTTATAATAAATAAACTGACAGTATAATGACCGACTCTTTACGCTTTCACACAGAATATAAAATAAGTGTCTATACCTCATGGAGAAATTTTGTTTTAGACCACTGACACAATAAGGTAAATGTCGTGTAATGACACACAAATTAAAAACGGTGGCAATCAATAGGCTAATAAGGTATATTTATATTGCAGAACTCGTAGATATTATTATATAGTGAGTACGAAAATAAAATGAGCAATCAATAGATGGCTGACACTGAAACTATAATACCTGTTGACAGAAGCACAGCTTTGTTATCTCAACGCCGCCGGCATATTTAAAGAGTTCTGTCATATCTTCAGGACCATTAGCTATTGATTCGTACAGTTGCGGCTGTAAATCACTGATCTCCTTGATTGAGTGATACCGAACCATGTTACCATCCTGTACGTATCTTCTGTATTTGTAAAGATCTGCTCTAAATGGGTATTCATGTCCGTCAATAGTGAGCAGCCATCTTTTCCGGATGCATTCGTCAAGATGAGGTATGACGACAGTAGGATCAAAACCGTTCGTTTTAACCGTGAGCATAAATAGGCGAACTATTAATGATTTGACTGCGTGCGTTTCTGTCTTGTTGTGATCGTTTAATTTCGAAAATACTTCTACGGACGTCCATTTGTCGTCCATGCATATGGAATGCATCCATTGAGTTGGATCTTTGCGAGCATTTATTCTAAGAGACTCTATACTTGACGTCTTTAACTGAGTACCTGGGTATGGTCGAAGCTCAATCTGCACTGTGTAGTGTGATACTATCCACCGGGTAGTAAAGTATGCACATTTGTTATCGATTCTAATCATACCGTCCGGGCAATACAGGTGCCTGCATTCATTCTGCGAATTCAAACAAAAAACAGGTGATCGTTTGCGTGTTTAAAGACATGTTTGCTTTATTAAGTAAAGATGCATGCCATCAATATAATATCAGTACGATGCATGCCATCAATATAATATCAGTACGATGCATGTCATCAATATAATATCAGTACGATGCATGCCACCAATATAATCAGTGCGATGCATGCCATCAATATAATATCAGTACGATGCATGCCATCAATATAATATCAGTACGATGCATGCCATCAATATAATAGCAGTACAGAACAATGCTGGCATTCTTCATTCCAGACTCTGTGCGACGTGTTCAGTTGCTGCTTCAAATGAGATGCGTTTGTGAATACAATAGGTAGATAATATACATATCGAACAGGACATGTAGCATTCAGTGACGACAGTCAACCACAAACACACACACACACACACACACACACGATTGAAAGACAATATATGACATTACACAAATAAAATGGTTAACGATAGGGCTGTCGCCTGGGAACAGTCAATGTAAAAAAGGCCGCTGAGGGTTTAAAGCAGGTTCCAGGGTGTCCCAAACCTGGCTCGTACTTTATTGTCATCCTAATAAATGTGACAGTGTAAATAAATGACAGTGTAAATAAAGATATCCCCGCCATGTAATAATCTCTAACAAACAAGGCTGCATTAATAGCCAATATAACTAAAACACATCAATGATCATTATATATAATATAACAAAAAGCCTAGCAAGACACTAAATAAGAACTCAGCGACTTGGCATAAGCCAAAGCAACAATAGAACAAACCGTGGTTCGACAAGACACGATTAAAGACAATACTGTGAAACAAATAGATGTCAAACGACTACCACCATAAACAGCGGAATAAGCACAGCCGGCACACATACAATTACACAGCAGGCACACATACAATTACACAGCAGGCACACATACAATTACACAGCAGGCACACATACAATTACACAGCAGGCACACATACAATTACACAGCAGGCACACATACAATTACACAGCAGGCACACATACAATTACACAGCAGGCACACATACAATTACACAGCAGGCACACATACAATTACACAGCAGGCACACATACAATTACACTGAACAAATATGCAGACTAGGCCGAGCATTTTCTCATCTGCAGAAGGGCATAGATGCTTCAAGTTCGGTTCTAAAAGTTCCATTTACCATGTTCACTTTGCAGCCAGAAATTAGTGTTTCTTTACCAACACTCAAATGAGAAGCTAAATACATGACAACAATGTGCATGTAAATTAAAGTTAACTGGGCATGAAATAGTATGTACAATATAGTCTCGGATTTCACATGATGGCTCAAACAGCGTCCTGAATTAATATAGCATACACTGATGATTACTATTTTAATGAGCCAAAACACAATGAATGAGCCAAAACACAATGAATGAGCCTAAAGATGACTGTTTATTTACAATGAAATTCATTTCCCACAGCTGTATGTGCTATCCATGGTTCATTTAAACCGTTTAGGCTCGATATCATTTAAATTGATATGGTTAATTCAAATTAAACTTGAACAGCATGGTAATGACATCATATTTCGATTGATATGACATTTTATTATGAACTTGAACATATTTATACCCACGTTTTTGAAAAAAATGGGTATATTAAAATCGCCTCCGTTTGTCGGTCCGTCCGCTGTCGCATCTCCTGCTAAACCGCAGAACGGAATTCAACCAAACTTAGGGTATGACTTCACCATATGATGACGACGTGCAAGAGCAACATGCTTTTATTGGCTCCGAGCCCAGGAACCCTTGGGGGCGCGGGGGGGGGGGGGTAGGTTGGTCAAAAGGGGGGCGGGGTAGGTTGGTCAAAAGGTCAAATACACTAAAATTTCAATTACACTGTCATTTTGCCATATTTTTGCACATAACTTGGACAATTGGACAAAATGCATATATCGCTGAATTGACACACATTTTATACATACAAATCTAAAAATTGCTTTAAATTCGAGCCCAACAAACACAGAGAAATGATATCACAAATCACGTCAGGGTCATTATTGAAAACGTTCAAAATTGCAGCGTAGCGGTGGATATACCCAGTGTCGAATGAAATGCATATTTTTTACATGGGCCCTTGTGTGTTTTGCGATATTCTTACGCTATCATTCGAGTTTTCGACTTTGAGTTGTTTAACAGTGCCTATATACAGTGATACGTGCATGGTAAAATTACGATATGCATTATCTTTCATTTCTTACTTAAAACGTTGGCACGATTTTAACACTGACCTCATGGTCATTTTAGATATCATTTCCCTGTGAATTTATTAAATGGCGTTTTCGGCTCTTAATGTAACGCATCTTTCCAATGGCATATGAATTATACCTTTATGACACCTATTCCACTGGTTAACATCAATTATCAATTCTGGTCCATTTCATTTGTTACCGAGTATATTTACTTGCGGGTTTTAATTTATATAGAGCCAATTTTAGGTTTTTAATTAACCAACACGCGACTGTTTTACTCGTTGTTTTATTTTCGTCAAATTAGTATCTATATAGTAAGTTATACAAACACTAATATAACAAAAACAAACGTAGGAAACGAAGCATTCAAGGACGACATTCAACCACAAACACGCAGAGAAACAAACAACAACAACAACGATGATTAAAGGCAAGATATGACATAACAAACGTATAAGGGTTGCCAATAGGGCCACCGTGCTGGAACGGACAATGGCAAAACATGCCGATGAGGGTATAAACCAGGTTTTAGGATGCACGAGTGAATCGCACAGTGTAAATAAAGATATCCCCGCCAGGTTGTTTTCTCCCACACAAATAGTGTGCCACAATGTTGTTGATGTTAATATATTTGCACATGCGCTACATTTATACCTTATAAAAACATTAATTTAATTCTTTAAAATTGAAGTTCATTTACTAATTTTTCAGGCATTCAGAATATATAAACAATAAAGGAAAACATAACATATTATGAATACCTTGTATGGATCATTCACCTCGTTGTGCAGACATTGTTCGTCGGTTTGGTCTTTGTGTGTTGGATATTCTTGAAGCAAAGATTTCATTAAATCTGAACTGATGGCGCCGTTTATAATTGTCGAAAAGCTTTTCAAACTATCTCTGGTGTTTTCAGAAAAACAAACATCTCGTTGAAGTCGACTGCCACTGCACATTGCGCAATAAATGTTTTCATATACTTTCGTTTTTCGAAGCTCGTTAATATAAGGTGCCTTCAAACTCTGACATGCCTCGGTTAGCCAAACATATTCATCCCCACAAGTAACATTTTCAAACGTGTGGCATTGTCTGGCCTCCCAGCTTTCCGAAGTAGGTGGTAAATATATTGAACTGCAGTTGGAATCTTCTTTAAGACGTGGTTGCATAGTCTTGGTGGAAAAGTCTATGCAGTCGAGTTTATAGTTCCAGGAGGTGTATACATGCACACCGTTACATTTTGCACATTCTGCGTTGAAGTATGTAACATGTGTGTCCATGGATGAGACAGGAGCGAGGCTGTCTACCACCCCACCTTCGACTTTTTTTTCTCTACACTGGTTGATCCCGGTGAGGTCATTAAGGCATTTATCTACCATGTAAAATTGTTCATCATCCCCTGTGTTAACACACACCAATTGTAGCGATTCTATCAGTCTGTATGTGTCCAAATGTTCGTAGCAGCAGTTCATATGGAGACCACAGTCTGGAGCGCAACTACACGATTCGCAACACGGTTTATAGATAGTGTCTGATAATTGCAGAGAGGCGTTCCTGTTACAGATATCAGAATATGGACAGCGCATATAGATATCTTCAGTGATGTTGAAGGTTTCCTCCATGAGAGAAACGGCTGCTATTGTCCCCAAAAAGACGAAAAGCAAATAATACACGAGCCGTTCGTCCATAGTGATCTGGAACTATAAAGGCAATCTAAACAATCCCTAATTGACATAGGTTTAAACTTATTTATTGCAGTCGTAAATTTGTACCGGACATCAGTCGCCATTTTTGTTGGAAAATGGCACAGATATTTCTCCAGTAAATGAGTATAACAATTTAGCAAATATATCAATTATTATCGATACTCACGTAATATTGGATATCAATTATTATCGATACTCACATAATATTGGATATCAATTATTATCGATACTCACGTAATATTGGATATCAATTATTATCGATACTCACATAATATTGGATATCAATTATTATCGATACTCACGTAATATAGGATATCAATTATTATCGATACTCACGTAATATTGGATATCAATTATTATCGATACTCACGTAATATTGGATATCAATTATTATCGATACTCGATATCAATTATTATCGATACTCACGTAATATTGGATATCAATTATTATCGATACTCACGTAATATTGTATCGCAAGTTGATCATTAACGTGTTTGTCTTTGGTTATGTTATGTTTGATTTACTTAAGAAATAGAACATCATTTACGGTGAATTATCTTGTAATATATCACGGTTTTGAGTTCAGTTGTAAAGAATAATTTATTGTCTACAATTGAACGACAAACCGTGATATATTATAGATAATTCACCGTAGACGAAGTTCTATTTCTATTCTAATACCCCTAAATGTGAAAATAACGCACACATCTGAAATCTTTCGCATTGCTTTGCTTATCCTCCTAACGTTGCAAACGTTACAGTGATACATCTTTGAATATAACGAGATATTTTAAACTAGGCTATATAGTGCGGGTGTATTAGAATTAAGAAATAGAACATCATTTACGGTGAATTATCTGTAATATATCACAGTTTGGAGTTCAATTGTAAACAATAATTTCATGTGATATTATTGTTTTCAATTGAACGACAAACCGTGATATATTACAAGATAATTCACCGTAAACGATGTTCTATTTTTATTCTAATATCCCTGAAATGTGTAAATTACGCACACGTCTGAAATGCTTTGCTTATTACTCTCCTAACGATGCAAACGTTACAGTGATATCTTTCGCATTGACTTGCTTATTCTCCTAACGTTGCACACGTTACAGTGATATATCGTTGAATATAACGAGATATTTTAAACTAGGCTATATAGAGCGGGTGTATTAGAATAATGTTTATATGTTCCAAGTTCATCAATGTGTATATAATACCTGCAGAAAATACCGTCGGAAAAAATAAAAAAGTGAATATTGCCTGTTTAGCGTGCCGTTACTCACGTTGCAAAATATTATAAGTTAAAACAGGTGACGTTACTGTACGTGGTAATTTTATTTTACCCTGAAAGTGAGTTTGAAGTTGAAATTATATTAAGCAATTATCATTTTGGCGGTAACATTTTCTTCATATAATAGCCATTGTTGCATAAAAAAAGTGCACAATATGTTGAAATTAAAATATCTACAAATACAGCATCATTGGAGACATTAGTATATATTTATTTCAGTACGTAGATCTGTTGAATGATTTATAATGTTTGGACTAAACAGCGTCAACCATACCGTTATTGCTAATTGTATAGCGCTTGTACATATACCAGTCTGAATCTATTTTTAGAAAGTCTTGTAATGCTTAACTCCGCCCACGAATGCCGCCATCTTTAAATTCGGACAAACAATCGCAGAAGTCGTAGCATAACGAACGATGGATTGATCTACTTTACAGTTTTCATATACTTAATTGTGCTTAATAAATATACTCAACCTGGTCACAACAAACCATTCTGCTGGGGAGAGTGCAAAAGTGATTCAAAAACGGGGGATATGCGAGAAATCTATTTCATTGGGTTCAGGAATGTTTTTCCAAAGCCAGACAAGAACGAGAAAATTGTCTCCGATGGGTAGAAAGATGTGGCCGGAAATATGTCACGTTAGGCAACGTGAAAAGGGATACCTACATATGTTCTCTTCATTTTTGTTGGTGGAAATGGTCCTGCGGAAGAAAATCCGGACCCGATTAAATGTGGGAAGCAGGTAATTTGACTTTTGTTTACAGTGCTTTATAAACCGAAAGTAGTAACGCGTATAAATTCGGATGTAGTAGTACCCGGATAAAATACATCGTAGATGATCACTATTTAAAACATGCGAAACGAATAGAGTGTCGTGTCTCTACAGAAAAGGTGTGTTATCTCAATATATGCAAGCTAAATGAAAGTAAATTGTTTTTACTATATTTACATGTGTGAAATTAAAAGTAAAATTGGGTTTGCTGTTTGTATTTGTAGCTGATATACCGCCCGTGTTCGTTGGAAACTCGGGTTAATTTTGTAATTAATGTTTGTATAAACTGACTGTAAATGAATAATGTTGTATCTTGTTAATTCTCGCATACAGACACGAGTTATTCAGGGGTTGATATTAGGTCAACTACTGTTTATACCATACTAGCTTGTGTTTATTGTACAAACCTGCTTTATATTTTATTACAACTATTCTTAATGAAATACTGCTTCTATACAGTATATCAGAAGTAATATCAGCAATGTTTTGAAATAAGTTTTAAATTGTATTGCAGGTTACCAGGAAAAGACGAGCACCTGTAGGAGGCCACTTTACACCGCAGGAAGAGGCAGCGACCAAAGATATTGCTAAACACAGAATTTATGTTGAACGCTCAATTGAAAGAATGAAAAAATTCAAACGTCTTCAAAAAATAATTCCTCAGAAGCCTGTCTTTTCGCAATTTGTTTTTTGTGATAGGTTGTCTAGTGAACTTTCAAACGCCTCTTGTCAAGTGAAATTGTATTTAAATAAAACATGTCGGTATATGATCAAAATGTAGAGCAGCCACTAAGTATGTTTCTATCGATCAGTTCGTGAACAAACATATTTGAAAAGGATTAAAAGGCTGTAATCCTTTTAAATATGTTTTTCACAAACTGATCGATAGAAACTGATCAATAGAAACATACTTAGTGGCTGCTTCTGTCGATCAGTTCGTTTTTCACAAACTGATCGACAGAGACATACTTAG
The DNA here is from genome assembly GCA_037043455.1 of Cyrtodaria siliqua. Taxonomy (NCBI): domain Eukaryota; kingdom Metazoa; phylum Mollusca; class Bivalvia; order Adapedonta; family Hiatellidae; genus Cyrtodaria; species Cyrtodaria siliqua. The sequence continues at coordinate 535,538 of JAWPHD010000148.1, forward strand.
TGGCTGCTCTACATTTTTCAACGTGACATTGATAAGTGTTGTAAATGAGTAAGTTTTCTTAATGAATAATGCTATTAAAAAAGATTCATGCAAGAAACTTAGACTTTCTTTTTTTGTATACTGTTTTGTTTCACTTATTCTTGGACAGTTTAAAGGGACACATGGCAATCATGATTTTTTTTAAAAACTTGTGGCACCCCGTATTAATTATAATAAAAGTATAAAGCATATTGTTTTTGCATATTACTAACTGTTGATTACATTCACCAATAACATATTCCTAAGTATAACAAGGAAAAATTGAAAAAATAAAATTGCATTTTAGTATAAATGCAAACAGATTTATCGAGTCAAAAAAATACTGGATTAATAATCGAGCGGCTAATTTTAACGGCTAATTATAACATGTTTAGCCCCGTGTGGTTCCCAGGCGCCCCGTTTGGTTACGGGGCAAATAATAGTGCCACTGCAGATCCCTTTTTTTTATCTCGATGTACATGGAGGATGAGCCTGGCATGTTCATGCCTGTTATGCGCTATATAACCTTTCATGTGTTGGTGCGCCTTAAAACACAATTCAATTAACATGTTTAATGCTTGAAATACAAGACCAAGATTTCCATGTGTCCTTTTAAGTATCGAAAACAAATCATTATTGATTGATTTGATTCTATTTGAACTGCCTACAACACATTTCAGGTCATACAGATATCTCTCGCTCCCATAATGGAGGAATAATGGTAGTTAGCTGGTTCTTAAACTTGTCAAAGCTTTCGTTGATAAAAAGAATCGGACAAAGTTTGATAAAGATCAATGCAAAATGAAAATACTCGAGTGTCAATAACAAAAGTTAACGGACGGACAACATGCTATTCCTTAAGCTCTCCCGGTTTTTGGTCAGTAAAGCTGAAAAGGAAGAAAAGACAGCAAATCCGTTAACGTGTTGTGTGACTTGCTTACGACTGTCTTCCCTGACCGATAACTGAACTTGCATCTCGGCCAAACATTTTTCAATTGAAATCAATATAAACGCAAGTACTACTCAACAACCAGTTAAAAGTTACAATTTTTTTTATTTGTTGTCAGTAAAAGCATATTAGATATACATATTAACAAAAACATATCATAACAAATTCAACAATAGACAAGTTACCAATATACAGCAAGGAAAAAATGGATTTAAAACAGCTTGAGCAAGAGTAGTTTTAAGTGACACAGTATAAAGTTAAATGTTTTTGCATATATATATATAATTATTACTATTCTTCAATTAACTATAGAAATTCAAAAACATAAACTGAATGTATATATGCAAGGCTGGTCTAAGTCAAAATGATACTGGTTTAATAAATTGATACACCAATTTTGAAACTTCATAGAAACTTCCAAGATTGTCATGTGTCCATTTAAGATCGAAAAATCATGGTATGGTGCATCAGTGATCAATTTAAAAGTCATGACGAAAGATATGAACATTTAATGCTAGTTTAAACATATATATAGATGCATCAATTTTGAAAAAGGACTGGGATGAATGTCATCATTTAAAGTTGCTTCCGAAATTAAAAAAGTCATATTGCTCCAAGGAATGAACATTTGACGTACTCATTTTAACGCTAAAAACAAAAGATAAAAGAGTTTAAAATTTGATTTTATGGCACCGAGTTATTTTATTTTCACTCCGTTTAACGCTATAACAAAAAGTTTTATTTGCTTTACATACATACGATATACGGGCACTTTCTTCTAAAACCAAGAACCGGCTATCTACAGCTAAATATCAGCCTAATATTGTAGGATAAAGATACATACTGCATTATGTATTGTTAAAATGTGTACAGTTACATCGTACAAAACATTCACTCGATACGATGAACATTTGACGTACTCATTTTAACGCTAAAAACAAAAGATAAAAGAGTTTAAAATTTGATTTTATGGCACCGAGTTATTTTATTTTCACTCCGTTTAACGCTATAACAAAAAGTTTTATTTGCTTTACATACATACGATATACGGGCACTTTCTTCTAAAACCAAGAACCGGCTATCTACAGCTAAATATCAGCCTAATATTGTAGGATAAAGATACATACTGCATTATGTATTGTTAAAATGTGTACAGTTACATCGTACAAAACATTCACTCGATACGATGCCATAACCTTGTCTTTGACGAAGTAATGACCTTGCTTCGCACAGTCTTGCATTTCTTGGACATGTCCACTTTCAAAGAATGTCAGTCCCTTTTTTAATGGCTTAGCAGTATGAAGATCTTCAATGTCCTCAGCTTCATCCTCGCTCTCATTCAATATCAAACTTGTATTGATAAATTGCACCGACTCTACTATCTGGTGATGTATGTGGCCCTTGTTTAAATGTTTGGGCATTTCTGCTGCATGGCCAGGAAATTTTCTCCAACCGCTATATGGCAGTAATGGAACATTCGATGATGATGGTGCTGTCAGTTTAACGGATTCGTTTTTCAAACTATACCACTTTCCGCCATCAACACTTATGGATAAGCTTTTGTCTTCCCCTGCAGCTATGCAGCTATGTACCCTGAAAATATATTGAAAAATAAACAAATAGATAAGTGAGTGTATCTGCTGACAAAAATAAATACTGTTGTAAGATCAAACATTTAGACAATCACATGTTTACCCAAGCCGAAAGTATACGTCAATTTAAAACCAGCATTACGTTTTCCCCGTTTACATATGTATACATGGGTGGGTGGGGTAACATTTATTGTTACATTCGTCGTTAACTCGTTTCGTGCTTTAAAATTATTGGAGGCGGGTATATATTGTCATAATCGTAAGATTGGTTTACATCATTTATAATCACAATATATCATCTTGGTTCGTATAAACACAATATCAATCGATTTAAAAAGCATTATGACTGTTGTCAAGAGCCGAAGAAAGTTGTTTACAACAGACTTGTTTTCCTCACCTTTTCAGCATCTTAGATCTGTCGCCTGTTTTAGGAAGTCCTCGGCATTCTAGCCATCTCAGTAACTGTGTATTCGAATGTTTTTCAACCTATTCGTACTTAAATTTAGCCCCAGGTATATCTTTTTCTTCGAGAGTGACAAATATATAAACGCATCGCTAGCTGCCATTGTTCTCTGTTTGTCCGAAATATCGATCACGTGATAGACTGTACTATTTTTAGCATATGACCGCATAGTCTGTGACGTTGCAGAAGAGGGATATCGTACAAGCGCTATATTGAACAATAAAAACAATATTCCTATAGTCTCAGAAAATGTGTACTTCTAAATAAATATGTAAATAAATAATAACGTCGTTCTAGAAAGAGTTAAAACACCGGCTAATTTAGCCAATAAATCCACCATAAATGATAGTCTGTGTCTCACAGTTATTTTAATTCGTTTTTCATTTAATATTTGAATGACGTGTTAGTATGGAGCACGATCATACAGCTTATTTAGTATCACGTTTCGGATTGTACCATGTAACCGTAACTAGGCACAAGTAGCCAACACACATATTGCTATATCTTAGACCACAATGTGTATATCATTACGTGTCCCCACCTTAATTCCATTAAGCTATGGGAAAGCTTATATTAGCAAGATTTTATAACGGATATTTCGACAATAAAACAAGTTTAAAAACATTTTTTACTGAAAAATGCGATAACCTGTTTAAAACTACCTATTAAATGTTTTAATTTTACTATATGCAAACTTTTTAAGCCGAAATTAAGGTTTTATTTCATACCCCAGCCAACCCCGTTTTGAAGGGGTTTGATGGGGTATGAACGTTAATACTCGGACCAACGTTATATATTAAACATAATACTTATTTTAATAAAAATGTACCTGCCCCTGTATCTTTGTGCTAAATCAATGCCATTTTCATCCGCTACAACAAGACCGATTAACTAATGACCCAACTGAATCAACAAGAGCTTTTATACATCTTCTGTTCTGTGTAAAGAGCGTAATACCGTAGTGTGAAGCGCGACCCCACTTCTGACGCCAATGTGTTGTTGAGCTTGTTTATACAATATCACATACCATTTTGTTGACAAATTAAGTCTCCAATATGTCTCCACTTTCTTCCGAATACGTGTTGTGTGCGTCTTCAAAATAGTCACATATCATGTGGCCAAATAATTAAAACACCTTATGTGAAATGTTTCCAATTTGTTTTGTAATACATTTTGTAATAGCCACGAATCATCTTGCCAACTGATCAAAACACCTTAATGTATGAAATATTTCCTATTGGTTTTGTATCATATAATAGTCATATGTCATAGGGCCAACTAATTAAACACGAAATGTTTCTAAGTGGTTTTGTATGTGACATGTTTTCAGCTGTTTTTGTAAATTATATAAATATAATAGTAAGCGATTGATCGTACTTCGTGATTATACTGTTGACGTGCTGATATTAAATATTATATTATAATTGCAGCAGAAACGTTCATTCGACTAGTTAGTATTATTTTCCCACTGCGCAGGAGGGCGCAGCTTACATTTACTCTTCCAAAAGAATTCAAGACGAATACGTCCAATATTACCATGAGTGTACTTACATTTAAGCTTGATTTGCATGACTCCTACTCATATCTCTGGCGGGGATTTCTTTATTTACACTGTCCTGTTTTAATGGGATGAAGTAGGGTAAGTGTGAGGTTTGGTGCACCCTAGAACCCTAGAACCGGTTTAAACCCCCAGTGGCCTACTTTGCCACTGACCGTTCCAAGGCGGTAGCCCTATTGTCAACCCTTTTGTGTTTGTGATGTCGTTTGCATTTATTATTACATTTGCCTTCTTGTTTGTCTGTTTGCGTGTTTATTTCTGTGTTTTGTGGTTGACTGTCCTCCTCGAATGCTACTTTCCCTGTCCGATATTTTTATATTTCATTTCCTCATGTTTAACTAATAAAAACAGAATGCATGTCAACCCTATACCTAGAATAATTTGATATTTTTGATTGATATATAGTCGTTGTTTCTGCGGGAAATCACAAACTGTGTGGATCGATACATTGATTACTTCAGTTAACTCTCTATTAGACATTTACTATAACATACTTTATTGTTTAAGGTCTCACTATACAGTGATAACGATTATAAGAATATTCTCAAATCTATACACTTATTATGGCTACACAATAATATAATAAATTTAACACAATTTGAAAACGTGGATTCTGAAAAAAGCTTTTAGCTATTAGACATTTACTATAACATACTTTATTGTTTAAGGTCTCACTATACAGTAGTAACGATTATGAAGAATATATCATGGGTCATGAAGACAGGGAATTCCAACCCGAGGTATAAGTGTGTTTAACGGAACCGAGGCTCTGCCAAGGTTTCCGATTAACACACTTATACTGAGAGTTGGAATTCCCTATCTGAACCGAATACCCATGACAGATTCTTTTTCTTGCATATCAGAGACATGTTGTGCATTTCGCGCTTATGGTAAATGATTGACATTGGTAACAAAGCGCTTGAATGAAGATACTATTGACTCGGTAAGATAACTATTGACCCGAAAAAAAACTATTGACTAGCAATTCTGGTTTAAACCAGATTGGACACGTTTGAACACGTTTTCAAGTCAGTAGTTCGTACTAATGACATTCACGTGACTTCTTTTCAGCCAATAAAAATTGTCTTAAACTATGCACATACAATGATATGTAATAATAGTCAATATAAAATAACATCCAGTAAGTTATCCGGTTCTCATTTTCGCTCATTAAGGCATCTTGAGGATTCAATATAAAGTTGATGTGAAGGTTCATATTAAAACACATTGTTAATACATGTATAGTTTATATTAACACTTGAAACAGTTAGAGCCCTTGTTTAATAAATACTGATAAAGGTGATTAACTTCAAAATCATGTTTCTGAGCAAACACTTGAAGTCAAATTTATTTAGTATTCTGTATCAAATTTGAATACATGTATTACACTTTGTAGTTTCTGTAGTATTGGTCTTGCTCTAATTGTGTTATTCTCGTTTCCTACTTGCAACTTTTAAATGAGTGATGAAAGGATGCATAAACCATTGTTCGCTGTTTCGTCGTAATGAGACCCGTCAGTCTTTCACAAAACATCCATAAAAATGAAAAATCAGAAATTTTGAGGAAAAGTTGCCAAAAACACCCTAAAATAGTCTAAAATTCTGAAAATGAATTTTTTCTCTGTTTCTGAGTTCAACTGACCTATTCAAACAAAATAAATGCCATCATTTTTATCCAACCCTGAAAAATGCATGATTTCTACTTAAACGTAGGTTTAGCACACTTTTATTTTAAAAAGTACTGTTTTCAAAATGAAAATATTTTAGACAGACCCATATAATAAATCAATAGCAGGCATTTGATGACGGTGGCGCGGATTCACTTTTACTAGGTCACTTTATTAAAAAATATGAAGGTATTGTATCGTCAAAAAACAAACACTTTGACATATATTCCGGCAATAAACAACAACCAAATGGGCGATGCATCGTTACGTTAGTGGGTGATGCATCTTTACGTTAGTGGGTGATGCATCGTTACGTAAGTGGGTGATGCATCGTTACGTTAGTGGGTGATGCATCGTTACGTTAGTGGGTGATGCATCGTTACGTTAGTGAGTGATGCAATTGGACTCGTTTTCATCCATGTTATCAGTTATTAAAACAGATGATGCTGTATCGCAAACAATATAAACCTTGACAATATGCCGGTAATAAACAATATATAAACCTTGACAATATGCCGGTAATAAACAATATATAAACCTTGACAATATGCCGGTAATAAACAATATATAAACCTTGACAATATGCCGGTAATAAACAATATATAAACCTTGACAATATGCCGGTAATAAACAGTATATAAACATTGACAATATGCCGGTAATAAACAATATATAAACCTTGACAATATGCCGGTAATAAACAATAACTAAATGCGAGATGCGTCGTCACGTTGGTGGAAGGGGTACGACAGTCATCAAACATTTTCATTTGTTGACGGCGAAAAGACGGCGTAAGTCGACTTACTCACGTTCATGTCAAATTAAATGGATTAGTAAACAGAACGGTGAATACCAGACGTGATTATACTATAGTTTACACTCGGTATATCCGATTCGCTCTGCCGGTGTTTCCTTCAAAACTTATTCCGATAAAAAGTCTACTTAACGACGACTTGTAGTTTGCACAAGACAACTTACGAAATGTACATAACAACTTATAAAATGCGCATGACAACTTAGAAAATGCACATCACAACTTAGAAAATGAATGCACATATTAACAACTTAGAAAATGCACAAGACAACTTAGGAAGCGTACCGGAAAAGGGTCAAAATCGATGGGGTCGTCATCATTGTCATTTTCAAACTGATTTGCAACAAGCAGTGACTCATACATGTGCGGCTGTACAACGAATTAATTATCAATCATTTCGTATGGAAAGCCTCGACTGCCTTCTGTTGGCCTTTTGCATTTTGTGCAGTACGCTTCCTAAGTTGTCTTGTGCATTTTCTAAGTTGTTAATATGTACAATAAATTCTTAGAACATAAAACTGATTTCAAAACGTGTAAGGGATTGTCTGACGTGGAGTTGACTTGATGCTTGGAGACAATGAGTATAACGTATACCGAGGAACTGCAACAGAAGGGCAAGTTAGGATTCAGACGGTGAATGACACTTAACGACGATTGCAGCCTGTTTGAAAGACTTTTGACTACGATGCTTCACAGTTGTTGTAATACCGACTCTCCGGAGTTATGTTTGTTGATAAGCTTTGACATTGTCTGATTTAAAAATGATCTTCTTTTTTAATGGAACAGGGTACGTGAAGAGATGCTACGAGAAACCTGTCCACGAACATATACTCGACAGCATGTAAAATGCAGGAGCGTACCTACGGGCAACTGCAAATAGTATAGTTACATGAACAGGCTCTCGATTTATAAGCAAACTATTTACTTCTCGATGAAATCCAAATATATATATATATATAAAAAATAATTAACACAAAGAATGAAAATTTCTCTTAGTGATATGTAACGTATATAGACCTGCAAACGTTACAAAGTAATTTTGGAATAAAATACTATAATTACACACACTACATGTCCTTCGAAAAGATGTTAACTTTCCTGCTATTTTAGCTTCATTCTTTGATTTAAAACCAACTGAACGGAGTTTCTCTTAGTTCAAGCCCTTTTCGAATTGATAACGCATTCGCTATACATATATGACAAAACAGGATGGACGCGCTTTTGCATTGCGAGTGATTGGGTAGGAATTACTTTGACTTTCTAAAATGATCGCGATTTAAGCCAAAAGCGATCGGTATTCGCATATCATTTCATTTCAATTTGCAAACTCCATTGTAATTTCACTCTCAGCTGTCCGTGTTTAACAACTTGTAAAAAAGCTATCACAGACGTTTTGTTTTATCTCTTTTATATTAAACAGATATATGATATATATTTATATAATCTTCATTTTTATAGCGCCGGTAAGTCTCACACGGTTTACAAATGGACTGTTATAATATTAGGTGTTATAGCGTACATGAAACCGGTACGATAGACTATCAAACACTATCAAAGGTTGTCGTTTGCACAATTCAGGTTCTTACTTCAAAATGTAAAAGTCAAGCATAGGTCAAAGGTCAATTGTTTATCTTCTGATCTCATACACAATTCATTTTATTTACAAAATATGCTATTTTCTTTTAGATAACTTCTTTATTAGATGCGGTAAAAGGTAAAACCGTTTACCGCCAGGTTGTTGGTATTTCTATGGGTACTCATTGTGAGCCACTTATCGCAGACTTGCTTTTATACTGTTAATAGTGTTATTCATTCGATCTTTGGAGATCGCTGAGCCCGATACTTATATTTAGTTATCGGTGGTACATTTTTAATTTCTTTTGTTTTCTTTTGTTTTTACTTGTGATACGCAGGCTTCATAACCGCTGCTCCCAACTAAATTCCATTATTTTTATTTCGCTCCTCGGGGCATTTAATTTTATTAGATACTGGGACCATACGCCGTACGACATGGGGAAGCATGAAACTCCATGTCCACCGCCGTATGCATGCCATCTTTGGGATGGTTAAAATTGTGTACTGTTGATTTTATGAATATTGAGTTCTGCTCAACCCGGGGCTAGAGGGCGTGAGCGGTAGCCAGCATATTTCACTACCGCTCATGAACAGTCTCAATCAAACCGAGACTGCAATATTTCGTATGTGTCGTGCTCGGCCGTTTCCAAAGGTCCATTATCATACTTTTGTTATGTTGCTAGCCAGGGAGATACTATTGATGCGTTTAATAATACAACTCGGTATCTGAAGACATAGTGACTTAATATTGATAATCTGTTCTTTCCTCGTAATGTCACCAATATCTATACACCAGAGCTCGTGTCGAATAAAGTCAACCGTTCAGATAGCAGCATTCCTCGATCTTTATCTCTCGATTTCAAATGGGAAAAAATACATACTAACGTGTATGGTAAGAGAGATGACTTTATCGTTAACTATCCACAAGTAGATGGGATCGTCCCTCGTGATATATCATACGGTGGTTTGTATCTCCAAGCTCATTCGTTTTGCTAGGGAATATACCGATGTAATGGATGTCAATGATTGATATCAAGTTATAACAAGCAATTTTCTTCAGAAGGGGTTTCGTTATCTTAAAATAAGTATAATCTCATTTTGATGCTCAATATGATTATTTTGAATGTAGTCTCATTAAAATCAATACAGTGTTAAGAGAGGAGTTAGAAGGGAAAATGAAGGTGCCATATGATATTTGGGCTTCTTCACCGACTCAAATATGACGTTTCCAATCTGTTTGTTATTAGGTCTGTGACATCCTGTTACGCGAAGGAGGTTCTTAATTAAACTTTGTTGATTATAATGTCTGAATTATACGTCTCAGCGAGTTAGCCGAAGAAGTAGCGTGCTTACTGTGTTGTTATTCGTTTTTAGCTCTACTGGCAGGGCCAGCAGAGCTTATAGGATGCTGAGTTGTCCGCCGTCCGTCCGTCGTCTGTCCGTTAACTTTTACCTCGTTAAGACGATAGGGCCTTCAATTTTCATCCGATCTTTACCAAACTTTATCAGATTGTTAATATCAATAAAAGCTCGGACAAGTTTGAAAATCAGTAAGATTGGACCAGTAACAGCAGAGTTATGGCCTTTGATTTTGTTTAAAATCTATATTTTGCCTCGTTAAGACAATAGGGCCTGCATTTTTCATCCGATCTTTACCAAACTTTACCAGATTGTTGATAACAATGAAAGCTCGGAAAAGTTCGAAAACCAGTAAGATCGGATTAGTAACAGCAGAGTTATGGCCCTTGATTTAGTTTAAAATGTTATATTTTGCCTCATTAAGACAATAGGGCCTTCATTTTTCATTCGAACTTTACCAAACTTTAAAAGATTGTTAATGTCAATGAAAGCTCGGATAAATTCAAAAAACAGCCAGATCGGACCAGTAACAGCGGATTTACGGCCCTTGATTTCGTTAAAAATGCTATATTGTGCCTCGTTAAGACAATAGGGCCTTCATTTTTCATCTGATCTTTACCAAACTTTACCATTGTTTTACTTTCTTTTTACTATTATATTTTATTTGTTTAAATGTCTTTTTTTTTTTTTTTTATTGATTATTTTTTTTTTAATTTTTTTTTTGATTGGTTATTTTTTTTTTTAAATTTTGTTATTTCATTTATTTTTTTTTAATAACTTTTTATAGTTTTTTTCTCTTTTGTTTGTTAACGCTGTGTTGGATTCGACGAAAATTAGCAGGAAGCAACGATTTCTAGTTGTGCCTTTTGCGTTTTATCCCGGTTCGTTGATTTTTGAAGGAGTTACGGCCCCGTGATAATTTTACTTTAAAATTTGTTGTTGACGCTACTCTTCCTAAATGCCTTGCTGGATCTCGACGAAACTTGGCAGGAAACATCGGTAAGATGTCTAGTTGTGCATATCGCGCTTTTGTTCCAGCTCGTTGATTTTTGATGGAGTTATGGCCCTTTGACATGTTTACTTTAATTTTTTTGTCGGCGCTACACCTCCTAAACTGCTTGTTGTATTTCTACGAAATTTGGCAGGAAGCCTCAGTATGATGTCTAGATGTGCAAAGCGCAGTATATCAATGAAATCTTGGCCAAGTTCGAAAACCAGCTAGATCTTGTTAGTAACGACAGAGTTATGGCCCTTGATTCGTTGAAAAATGCTATATTGTATATTCCTTTGTTAAATCTGTATTTACTTCATTTTTTATCTGATCTTTACAACCCCCCCCCCCCCCCCCACCCCCCCACACCAAATTAAAAAATACCTGTGCAGACTTATTGCCCATGACATGACAACCAGGTGAGTGATCTAAGGCCATCCTAGCCGTGTTGTTTTTGCAATGTTGTAAAAGAAGTACTGATTGGAATTTTATGTCGACAACCCTTGATATAAGAGCCGTTTTAGCCAGTAAAGCGTCCACAGGCCCTCTTTGGCCTCTTGTTTTAATACTGGACATTGAATAAACGTGTGAACTTAACTAAAAGTCTTCTGTTTTTATTATGATTAAGTGAGTATTTCTTATAGAAACTGTACAGAATATGTGACACAAAAGAGAAAAAAATCAAACAAAACTGTTTTCAATGTGAGTTTTTACAAAGTGGAACATACGCCTTTAGATATGTTGGAGCAAACAATTATTATCTTATACAAAACATTGAAGTGGAAGAGGGCAATCTTGATTTTTTTTAAACTCGAGGTGTCCCGCTTGTTTTTCTACATAACATGCATTGAACCAAAAACCATTTATATTAATTATATTAATAGTATACAGACAATTGTGTTTACATATATCATTAACTTGATTATATTTCACCAATAATGTATCTAACATATGGTAGAATAACGAAGACAAACCGAAACCTCAACATTTTAGGGTTAAAGTAAACATTATAGTGAATCAATACATGGAGAAGTTAATTTCAGTGAGTGATAAAACCTTTAAGACTGTCGTGTTCCCTTCAACTTTTAATTCTATAGAAGACCTATTCAAGGAATGTCAACCCGGACGGGTGCGGTAGTGCCTTTGATCATAGCTTACGAAGAATAAAGTATTCATTGTTAACTTTTCATCTGGAAATTTCACGTAAGTAAATGTCCATGATAAATTATCATCCGAATAACCAGAAATAAGTTCGGTGGTTGCGTACAAGGTCTTCTATATCCGAAACCTTGTCCTGGACGTTTCGTATCAAAGCCGGTTCGTACCCAGCTGCATTTATAAATTGAGGGATCAATATATTCAAGGTTAAGGTCACCATGACTTAATAATGACGTTTTTTTACACTCACTCAGCTCCAGTTTTAAACTTCGCAGAAAGGCTACAACAGGTTTTATAGAAAAACATACTAGGACATTAGTTTCGTTTTAAACAAATTATTTATATTGTTTTTCGACTCAACCTTTTCTGCTTGCAATATAATACTATGTATTTATAATAGTATGTTTTGTTTGCAAATATTGCCAACATGTGAAATATTAAGTTTGTCTAAGATCAATAAGTATTGTCAATCTATTTCATATGAATAATGATACTTTTATTTTAGCAACATTGTGCGATAAAGGACCGTGTCACAACGACAAACGGGTCCATTTTCGGAGTAACGTATATGTAGCATGGTTGATGGAATGCCCTTTGATGATGACACTGTTCTAGATTGAACTTAAAAGGCTAACTTTAATTCAAACAGGGAAAGCTAAAAACCGTTTCATAACGTGTCAATGATTGGAAGTAAAAGTACAGCTAATGTAGAGCCATTCTAGTGAACCTATTTAGCACATGATGTCTTCAGAGGTATATGTATCTCTTAATCTCCAGTCTTAGCACCCTGTCCGCTATATTACACATTCAAATAATATAGTGTCAGTACATGTCAGTGTTGTTGTGCCGTAACCAGTTCACTCAATCGCTTAGCCATATACCAATTTGTATATTTAAAATAGTGAAAACATGTGCATGGTCAGATCTCTTGTCTAGTTAAATCATTTTCTGCATACACCGCATGATGGCTGAGATAGATATGTATACGTATGCGTATGTTACAGCGGAATAACTTCCTCACTGCACACTGTATATGGTGCATCGTAAATATGAATTTTTTAAGACTGCCCAACTGGGTAAATCCTTGTCTAAACAGAATATTCTTATATCAGGTCTCGCCAGAGTGTATTCACATGCGTATGTTAAGATAAACTAAGTCGAAAAACCTTTATCACGTTTGCATATCACATGCATGTGTAATTTCAGGTTGCAAAACTCTTGGGTATTATAATTGTCTGACGGTATAAATCACTTACTGCACACGCTACACGTAAAACTATATGTTTTCCCGCCTGTATGTATGCGCATGTTGGTTTATAACTGCCTGATTGGATAAATCCCTTACTGTACACGCTTCACTTAAAATGTTTTCCGCCTGTATGCATGTGCATGTGTGATTAAAGACTGCCTACGTCTTTACATCCTTTACTACACACGCTACAATTAAAGTGTTTCTCACCTGTATGTATATGCGTGTGGGTTTTATAATTGCCTGACTGGTTAAATCCGTTACTGCACACGATACAATTAAATGCTGTCTTGCCCGTATGTGTTCGTTTGTGTGTTTTTAAGTTTGCCTGACTGAGTAAATCCTTTATTGCATACGCTACACTTAAATGGCTTCTCCCCTGTACGTACGCGCACGTGCTCTTTAAGATTGCCTTACTGGGTAAATTCTTTACTGCATACGCTACACTTAAATGGTTTCTCGCCTGTATGTATGAGCACGTGTTTTTTAAGACCACATGAATTTTTAAATCCTTTACTGCACACACTACACTTAAATGCTGCGTCTTTTGTCAAAGATAGTTAATCCCGTTTAGGATTATATGAGGTATGGTTATTACAGGGTGTACGGAATGTGGACATATTTTTATCTGTCTTGAAGCAACGTCTTAAAGATAATTGTGTACAAAACTGTGATGAAAGAATACACAGTTCTAGCAGAGCAATATTTTTTACGTGTTTCTCAGACTTTAAATTCCAATCTCATCTAGATACTGTGAATATTGTTAAATTTAGAAAAGCACTTACAAAACTTAGAGTGTCTTCTCATAGGCTCGAAATAGAAGCTAGTAGGTGGAATAAACCAAATAAAACACCAATTATGTGTGAGAGGACGAATACCATTTTTAACTAATATTAAACCTTTTTCTCTTGTAGTTTTAGACAAGAGATTTTTTAAGTCCTTCCCTATAACTCTATGTAAAACTCATTCAACAAGGGCCCCTAAGCTCCCAATTAAAGCAAAATGAACCAAGATTTCTTACGAGAAAAAATTATTAAATTAAAAAATACTAAAAATCAATTAAGAAAGAAAAAAAAAAAATAATAAAAAAAAAAATAGATCAATAAATAAAAATAACTAAAAGTAAAAAATAAATAAAAATAAAATAATAATAAAAAAAAAAGAGCTGTCGGAGGACAACGCAGGTCGACTATTCGATTTTTCAGAGAACAACCGGCATACCATCAGAAAAAAAGAGTGAAAAACAAAGGCGCGAGCTGGATGGATTGTTTCTTACTGACTGATGTTATATTATGAATAATTATAAATTGGCCCCTGGTTTTAAAACGACGCCTCTCAAAAATGTTAAAATGACCCCTACTTAAGAAAAGAAATGAAATGTTCACAACTGGTTGTATACACGTCGTTTGGAAAGCAGCTTGTCTCTTTGATGCCTCTCACCAGCTGGTGACGACTATTCCTTTTATACAGGTACTATCAGTTTTTATTTGGGTTGAAAATGTCAAATTTGAATTACATTTTCAATTTGCAAATATGTATCATTTACGACTGTTACATCTTAGAATCATATAGTACTGTTACAGTACGATTATACAATTAGTATTCCTTCATATGCAGACAAATTTTCCCGATAAATCGGTCCACAAAACTTAGAGTGTCTTCTCATAGGCTCGAAATAGAAGCTAGTAGGTGGAATAAACCAAATAAAACACCGAGAGAAAACAGAAAATGCAAATTATGCAATGTGTGAGAGGACGAATACCATTTTTAAATAATATTAAACCTTTTTCTCTTGTAGTTTTAGACAAGAGATTTTTTAAGTCCTTCCCTATAACTCTATGTAAAACTGATTCAACAAGGGGCCCTAAGCTCCCAATTAAAGCAAAATGAACCAAGATTTCTTACGAGAAAAAATTATTAAATTTAAAAAAATACTAAAAATCAATAAAGAAAGAAAAATAATAATAATAAAAAAAAAAATAGATCAATAAATAAAAATAACTAAAAGTAAAAAAAAATAAAAATAAAATAATAATAAAAAAAAAGAGCTGTCGGAGGACAACGCAGGTCGACTATTCGAATTTTCAGAGAACAACCGGCATACCATCAGAAAAAAAGAGTGAAAAACAAAGGCGCGAGCTGGATGGATTGTTTCTTACTGACTGATGTTATATTATGAATAATTATAAATTAGCCCCTGGTTTTAAAACGACGCCTCTCAAAAATGTTAAAATGACCCCTACTTAAGAAAAGAAATGAAATGTTCACAACTGGTTGTATACACGTCGTTTGGAAAGCAGCTTGTCTTTTTGATGCCTCTCACCAGCTGGTGACGGCTATTCCTTTTATACAGGTACTATCAGTTTGTATTTGGGTTGAAAATGTCAAATTTGGATTACATTTTCAATTTGCAAATATGTATCATTTACGACTGTTACATCTTAGAATCATATAGTACTGTTACAGTACGATTATACAATTAGTATTCCTTCATATGCAGACAAATTTTCCCGATAAATCGGTCCATTTTGATTATTAGTCCTTGAGCTGGCTATAGACACCCTCCCCATGGGAGAATATTGTATGTATGATTTCCTGAAAGTTCATACAAAAAGCTTCAAAATGAGACGTGTGTGCCATCTGAGCGTTGGGGCGTTTGTGTGTAACGCACGTGACAATTACGTTACCATAACAATTCCAAAACACCTTCAATAAATTTAAATATGAGTAAAACATGTGCATATGAACAACAAATACTACCTATATTTATGTTATTTATAAATTGTTTAATTTAGACAGCCTTTTCAACATAATACAAATATAAAATATACTGTAGTTTACGTTACACCGTGTTCGTTAGCAAAAAAACATAAAAAAAAACAGTTAATAATAACTAGACCGTAAGTTACCACAAGAGGCCATACCTACTCGGTTGGAATTTTGAAGGATATATTTTCCTGAAAGGGTATGCATTTTCTACAAATGAAGTATGTTTGCCAAATGAGAATGAGGAAATAAGTGCGTGACATCCAATTAAAATACGTTACCATTATCATGTTTTGAAAATGTGATACTCAAAAATTGTTTATATGCAACAAAACAGTATGTATATTTTATATTATTTATCAAACATGTTATAAACTAAAATCTAACGTAGAAAACATAGATATACCAAGTAGTTTGTGTGCAAGAGGCGAGGTGAAAAAGCTTTCCTGTTGTCAGGGCCGAAAACGAAAACTTATTGTGATTTAAAGAGTTACATGAGTAATCGCGACAATACGTGTGACACAATTCATTAATCGCATTTTCGGCCAGTGGAAAACAGACAGATATGCACGAAACATCCAGGTCATGAAGCCTACTCTGTTTGGGAAAATATGTCCTCGGCTTACTTTTATTCATCTTTAAATTTGTTCTTTGTTTCTGTGTTTGTTTGTGGTTGACTGTCGTCCTTGAATGCTGCTTTCCTGTTCGATGTTATATCTATATTTACCATTGCAGAAGACATATTTGTCTTTGCTGATGATCAGGAAGATTTGGAAGATCTGTTTTCATCATAGGAGGAAGCAGACATTAGAATGAATCAATCCTCACCAACATCAGAAACAATCGTGGTGCATTCTCCTGACACAGACATACTGATTCTGCTTTCAAAATTTGTTTCAGTAATACAACCATATGTCATGTTTGGCACTACCCACTAACGTAAGTAAAGTTCAATTGGACTATTGGTGATATTGCGTCACAATAGTTGGTTTACATCATGTTCAAAGAGCCTGACCCTGAAGAAGGAAGCAATAGTGGGCGGGAAGATATGGCAGCCAACAAACTGATTGATATTGAGTTTGAAGAAATCGATGGCAATATATAGAGGAATTATGAGCTCAAATGATGTTATATATTTCCATGAAAATGCATGCTATCTTATAGAGCTATACATTTATATTTGTTGGTAGCGTAAGTAAAGTTCGATTCATTTTGTGAATATGTTGAAATTGCCTAATTTGTTACATTTGATTAATATATGAATACATTAGCAGGTACAATTGTGCACATAATTTGCTATTTTTCTTTGAATTTGGTAACGTAAAAAATACGGAGGAGTCGTGTCAATTATATACAAACTTCATTTCATTCAATGTAACAATATATAAAGTAAAATAAAGAGATATATCCATGTTTTTATTTGATACTTACATGTGGTATTTAAATAATATGATGCAAATGTTACTGGTAACGTACCTAACGTTTAATACATGAGGTAACACATAGTAGCTTGACATAATTTCAAGTCTGTTCAAACATTGTTTTACCATCGATGATGTTTAGAGGAATGTTGTATTAACATCTTTATAAGCAAATTGGCTGAATTTTCTAGATTTCTAGTAACAAACGGACAATTACTATGAATTATTTTAAAAAAGACACAATGTAACGGACAATACAAGAACCAAACATTGTTCACATCATGGATACGTATGTTTGTTATAATTAAGATGTTAAAATAATGTTCGGATACAAAATACTTATTTTCTTACTATTTTAAACCAAACACCTTCATTTAACAAGGTAATGTAAATTACGGTAACGTAGGCTTAATAATGCAGGTATCAACATTAAGTGAAACGAAAGTTTGTAGTTTAAAAAGCATAAATAATGTTCAAACTGAGTTGTTACAATCAATTATGTCTAACGGAATGTTGCAATAAAACTTTAATAGTGTATTGGATGATCTGTTTTAATTTCTTTTAGCATGCGGAAAATAGAAAATTATTTAAAAACACACAATGTAACGGACATTACAAGAACGAAACAGTATTAACAAGTTATGGTGACGTATTTCTGTGATATCTGTAAGGTTTGGAATAATTTTCGGATGTAACATCATTTATGTTCTTAATGTATTACATTAATAAACTTAATAAAACATGGTAACGTAAATTACGGTAACGTAGGCTTAGTAATGCAGGTATACAAGGTAAAAAAGTAAGTGAAACGACCTTTTGTAGTATAATAGGCATGAATAATGAAGACAATTTAATATACAAACCCTTTTTTCCATACATGTTTAGTCTTCAAAATGCAGTAAATTTAATTATTATTTAATAGGTAACGTATTCTACACCCAGTAACACGAGAAAGCCCCAGTCGCCAGATGGCACACATGTTCCAAAATGCCCTACACATAATGGGCTTTCAGGAAAATAGGGTGTACACAATTTCCCCTGGGGGAGGGTTTCTCCTACTAGCTTACAGCCTATATACTACCCAATACATGGTCGATCATTTATCTCTATCCCCAGTACACTAAAAACCAATCCCCGTACACTGATTTACGATGAAAAGCTATCCCCCGTACAGTGCACCCCAAAATATGACGTCAATTATCAAAGAAGTTTCAAAACTGCACATGCCCATTTTTCACACAGATAAAGTTGATATGATAATGAACAAATTTGTCGATTCAAAATTTCAATAAAGTACATAAAAGCGAAACAGTAACAAACTATTGGCACAAACATGTATCGTTCGTACGTGATCAGGACACTTTGTTTTGAGTATTTAAAACAATTACGAAATATATGGCACTTTTCATTTATTGCAGCTTACTTCAGCAACATTCAGCTTTTTGCTCCAACCGTTGGCGTGTACGAGTACTATACAATAACACAAGAATATAGAAATAAACTTACTTCGATCAGCAAAACATGTCAAATTTCTGATCATTTTAGCAGCTATATCCGGTGTACGATGTATCACCGCGTTACTAGATATATAATATTTTGATAACATTAGAACAAGCAAAACACAACGAACTTTGATTTGAAGGTTGAATAGCGGGCATGCAATTCTGTCAGCGGCTTTCAAAAACTGTGTATACGAAATTAGGATCCGTTGATCTGTTTTTCTTTACATCAGATACGATTGATGATATAGGAGATTGGGTAATTTAAGAGATAGAGAGTGGTAGTAGTGGTAGTAGTGGTGGTAGCAGTAGTAGTAGTAGTAGTAGTAGTAGAAGTAGTAGTAGTGGTAGTAGTGGTGATAGTGGTGGTGGCGGTGGCGGCGGCGGCGGTAGTAGTAGTGGTGATATTAGCAGCAGCAGCAGCAACAGCAGAAGCAGCAGTAGTAGTATATAGGATCAATGCCTAGACATTCAGCCAAACAACAATGTTCCATGGTGGTCACTACCAATGACGTTATAGTCATATATATATATATATATATTCTTTTATTCAGCAAAATTCCAAAAGATCATGAGGCCCATGAGGATACAAAACATATATACAAGGTTGACAGCAGGTACATGCAATAGTTACGTGTACTTATGCAAAAGTAATATTGTTTCAACATCAACACGATATGTAATTATAAAGCTTTTGAACGTAACAATTCAAGACATATTTTCAATCATGTATGTTATTGTTATTATTAATCTATTTTAAACAGTTTTAATCGCATAATATATCCGGAGAAGATGATCATTTAAATCCTAAACAATTTTATTTTACCTTTTATAGAAAACATCAAATACACTTTATTAACATTTGAAATCTTTGTTAAAAACAGAACAAAACAAACACAACTTTAAGTTAACTGGCCTTAATATTAAGGAGTAAGCTTCGTATATTTTAATAATAAAATGTGTTTTGTACACTAATTACTATTATCTAACTTAATTACACACAACGAACTAAATATGTTAATATTTATTTTGGGCGCTGTAACTGTTAATTTATCAATAAACGAAATAAAAAAGAAACATAAAACTATAAGTGTAACACTACCAGACCCTTTAATAAGTAATAATAATAGTTTAATAACAAGTGGTAGAAATATCTCGCATTTAATAGTAAATGACCAATATTCTACAATTTGGGATGATCCTCTCAAATAGCAGATATTATATTAACTTACTCAGGTATATCGTAGACGGGGATACCTTATTACGACCAATTGAATACATGTGTAGAAATCCAATAATATGATTGCACGTGCGGGCATGTAAATACTGAGATGTTTACTAGCGAGAGCAGAATCTGTTAGGATCTGTTGGAATATGTGAGAATGTAGAGATTTGTTGAACAGTAGAGTCTGTTAGAAATAATATACCACTATACGATCAGACATTAAAATGGGGTAGCTTTAAAGGTTATTAAAGTGTGTAGTAAAGAGCACGGACTTGTTCTTTATTAATGCCCTAGTGACATAGTGTCACATAAGTAGAAGTTGACAAAATAAATATTAACATATTTAGTTCGTTGTGTGTAGTTAAGTTAGAAAACAGTAATTAGTGTACAAAACTTTTATATCTGCATTTTTGAGTTGATAGCAAACGAATAAAGTTTGGTTTTGAAATACTATATTTACCGTACTCGTATCATCCAAACTATCCAAATGGTATTTAAAACACTTTGTAACTTGTTTTAAGATCCGAGAAAATAAACAAACGATTATCCGGATCATATCAACTTTATCTGTGTAAAAAATAGGCATGTGCAGTTTTGAAACTTCTTTGATAACTGACGTTATATCTTGGGATGTACTGTACGGGGGATAGCTTTTCATCGTAAATCTGTGTACGGGGGATTGGTTTTCATCGTAAATCTGTGTACGGGGGATTGGTTTTTAGTGTACTGGGAATAGAGATACATGATCGACCATGTATTGGATAATATATAGGCTGTAAGCTAGTAGGAGAGACCCTCCCCCCAGGGGGGATTTTTGTACACCCTATTTTTCTGAAAGCCATTATGTTTAGAACAGTTTGGAACATGTGTGCCATCTGGCAACTGTGGCTTTCTCGTGTTACTGGATGTAGAATACGTTACCTATAAAATAATAATTAATTTTACTGCATTCGAAAGACCAAACAAGTATGGAAGAAGGGTTTGTATATTAAATTGTCTTCATAATTCATGCCTATTATACTACAAAAGTTCGTTTCACTTACTTTTTTACCTTGGATACCTGTATTACTAAGCCTACGTTACCGTAATTTATGTTACCATGTTTTATTAAGTTTATTAATGTAAGACATTAAGAACATAAATGATGTTACATCCGAAAATTATTCCAAACTTTACAGATATCACAGAAATACGTTCCCATAACATGTTAATAATGTTTGGTTCTTGTAGTGTCCATTACATTGTCTGTTTTTAAATAATTTTCTATTTTCCGCATGTTCAAAGAAATTAAAACAGATCATCCAATACACTATAAAAGTTTTATTACAACATTCCTTTAGACATAATTGATTGTAACAACTCATTTTGAACATTATTCATGCTTTTTAAACTACAAAATTTCGTTTCACTTAATGTTTATACCTTTGATACCTGCATTATTAAGCCTACGTTACCGTAATTTGCGTTACCTTGTTGAATGAAGGTGTTTGGTTTAAGAAATTAAGAAAATAAGTATTTTGTATCCGAAAATGATTTGTAACATCTTAATTATAACAGACATACGTATCCATGATGTGAACAATGTTTGGTTCTTGTATTGTCCGTTACATAGTGTCTTTTATTTAAATAATTAATAGTAATTTTTCGTGTTACTAGAAATCTAGAAAATTCAGCCAATTAGCTTATAAAGATGTTAATAAAACATCCTCTAAACATCATCGATGGTAACACAATTTTGAACAGACTTGAAATTATGTCAAGCTAATATGTGTTACCTCATGTATTAAACGTTAGGTACGTTACCAGTTACATTTGCATCATATTATTTAAATAATACCAGATGTAAGTATTAAATAAAAACATGGATATATATCTTTATTTTATATATTGTTTATACTTAGGCAAACATTGAATAAAATTAAGTTTATATACAATTTACACGACTCCTCCGTATTTTTTACGTTACCAAATTCAAAGAAAAATAGCCAAGTATATGCACAATTTTAACTGCTAATGTATTCATATATTAATCAAATGTAACAAATTAAGCAATTTCAACCTATTCACTAAATGAATCGAACTTTACTTACGCTACCAACAAATTTAAATGTATAGCTCTATAAGATAGCATGCATTTTCATGGAAATATATTACATCATTTGAGCTCATAATTCCTCTATATATTGCCATCGATTTCTTCAAACTCAATATCAATCAGTTTGTTGGCTGCCATATCTTCCCGCCCACTATTGCTCCCTTCTTCAGGGTCAGGCTCTTTGAACATGATGTAAACCAACTATTGTGACGCAATATCACCAATAGTCCAATTGCATAATTATAGAAAATTGACACGGCGGAAAAAAGCTCTCGTGAATTTTCGCGAAAACGTATTTGACATCCGTGTTTGCCTCTATCGTCTCCGTGATCTCCGTACTTTTTTGAAGATCATCCGAACATTCATGCTGCTGTTCGAGCAATCTAAATTGACACAAACTCTCTGTGCTTTTTAATCATCTTCAATGAGACAACCTTGCCTCTCACTACAAAGCCACTGATTGTAACACAGCTTGTAAAGCAATGTAGTGTGGGTAGTAAAGAGCAAATATCAGAACCCTTAACCTCTACAATTTGCTTCACGTTCAACATCGCCTTTTTTAATCATCCCAGTGCCAAACATGACATATGGTTGTATTACTGAAACACATTTTGAAAGCAGGATCAGTATGTCTGTGTCAGGAGAATGCACCACGATTGTTTCTGATGTTGGTGAGGATTGAATCATTCTGATGTCTGCTTCCTCCTATGATGAAAACAGACCGTCCAGATCATCAACAAAGACAAATAACGTAAACTACAGTATATTTTCATATTTGTATTATGTTGAAAAGGCTGCCTAAATTAAACAATTTATAAATAACATAAATATAGGTAGTATTTGTTCTTCATATGCAGATGTTTTACTCATATTTAAATTTATTGAAGGTGTTTTAGAATTGTTATGGTAACGTAATTGTCACGTGCGTTACACACAAACGCCCCAACGCTCAGATGGCACACACATCTCATTTGAAGCTTTTTTTTTATGAACTTTCAGAAAATCATACCATACAAAATTCCCTCCGGGGGTGGCGAGGGGGAGGGGAGTGTGTGGGTGGGTGGGTGGGGGTCTTTAGCCAGTTCAAGGACTAATAATCAAAATGGACAGATTAATCGGGAAAAATTGTCTGTATATGAAGGATTACTAATTGTATAATCGTACTGTAACAGTACGAAATGATTCCATGACTCTAAGATGTAACAGTCGTAAAATGATACATATTTGCAACACGTTTGACATGAAAGCTGATAGTACCTGTATAAAAGGAATAGCCATCACCAGCTGGTGAGAGGCATCAAAGAGACAAGACCAGTTGTGAACATTTCATATATTTTCTTAAGTAGGGATCATTTGAACATTTCTGAGAGGCGTCGTTTTAAAACAAGGGGCCAATTTATAATTATTCATAATATAACATCAGTCAGTAAGAAACAATGTGAAGTGTAAACAAATCGTAGCGACTCCCTGCTGACTTTACAAGTTAACATGGGGGTCAGTCTTTGTAAATAAAATGTTTTGCACGCAATTATGGCCATTTTATGGTGCTATTATCTGAAGAGTTTTTGCTGCATTGTGTATGTTAAAATATTAATATATTAGGTATAACAACGGAAAATAGCCGGAAAAACCTGCCTGGTCCATTCGAGAGTAGACCGTATAATAAGTAGCTCCATTTTTTCTCTTCTTTTAAAATGTTATATAAATGTCAGATTGTAGATTTGATATGGCGGTTGATACAATAAAACATCATAGATCACTTATGGGCACCAGATTTGTTTATAAAGTGTAAATTGCAATGTTCATTATTTTTTACTTTGAAAGTAGGGTGTGGTTGATTCTTGGAAGGACACATTGTTTTCATTCAGTCATGTCATTCTAAAGTTGCCGGTTCTCGTACAACCTATTTGATCCCCCCCCCCCACACACACACACACACACCACCCCACCCCACACACACACCCCTCCCCTCCCTCACGGTTTCATTGGCCTCGAGTAGATCTTTGAATAGAGGGTAATGTGACATGACGTGAAAGAACGTACGTTTGCTTAAACATGGTTTAAAAATGAAAAAGCTCATATGAAACAAAGAACACATTTATTTGCAGGTGTCCGACCTTATATACTTTACATATTACATCAAAAGATACGAGTAATTAATGACATCTTTAACTGCTAAAACATTCGGCAAACAAAGATAATGTAAATAAAGAATTCCTCTCGGTGAAACACACCAACTTAAAGAAATATAAAACATGCAATACTAAAGTCAATCAAACAAGAAGGGAGCATTTGGCAACAAGAGGATAGCATTTGGCAACAAGAAGGGAGCATTTGGGATAATTTATTAAGCATATGAGAGTTATGGAACAATGTTTTTTTTTTGTTTTTTTTTGTTTGTTTGTTGTTGTTGTTTTTCATGGGGCGCTTGAGAGGGGGATCTGCATGTCTTGATGGGGTCGATATTTCAAAATCCCTCAAAGCATGTGAGAGAAATGGAGTGGACGCAAAATGATCTGACCGTATTATATGCAAATAAGAAGTATAATTTGTATGACCTTTATGACCATGACCTTGAAGATACAGGTGATGTTGGTTTCTACACGTCGTCTCGATGAGAAAAGTATTTGTGCCGATTTATGTAATGTATCCATGTAATAGTCATGGAGTAGACACACCATGGACCTTATTAGGTGCATATAAGAAGTAAATGACCATTATGATGACCTTCATGACCTTGAACTTAAAGATGCAGACTCGGCTGTTAGGTTCTGCACGTCGACTCGATAAGATGAGTATTTGGCCAATTTATTTCAAAATCCCTCCATGCATGTGAGAGTTATGGAAGGGACACGAACACTGTAACGGACAGACAGACAGACAGACAGACGGACGAACGAACGGACGGAGATATACAGACAACGCCAAATCTATATCCCTTAAATTTGACTAGGTCGGGAGATAATAATCACTGACTAGGCTGTGGCCAGAGCAACAAGGGTATATCAGTTTTAAGTAACTATGGAATTATATAATGATGCATGTATGATATAAGTATCTGTATTATGCGATTATGCATTAGGTATAGAGATTTCCTGCAAACATAACCTAGATTTAGAGCACATTTATCTTTTAACAAGCTTGACATTGCTTACCGGTTTATCGCAATATCATAAAGTCTTTGTAATATGTCTACATTCCAAGGGATTAGGGCCCAAACAGGACCAAACGGCGATATATAACTCTTTTTATGTCCCCAGTCGGGGTTGGGGGGCATATATATTCGCTCTTGTTCGTCCGTATGTACGCCCGTACGTACGTCCCGAAAACTTGTGTCGCGTGCTCAGCGAAAACTAATTCACTCGCATGAGTTACGGTCCCTGGTTTAGCCAATAGAGGAATATGTTCTACCCGAAAACTTGTTTCGCGCTTAAACTATTGGACTCATATTCATGAAACTTTACACAAATGTTTAATAGCGTGTGAAATTATGCACATATGTATTCATTGTTGCTTCAGACATATAACGGCTGACATAGCCAAATTAGGGACTTCGTAGATGGAAAAACGTTTGCCGCGCCCTTGTTAAAACTGTTTTGAGTTACAGTCATCCAGCTTTACACAGGTGTTTTGTACCCTGTTAAAATGTGCACCATATGGTATTCTCATTTATTTTAGTTCATTCCATTCAAATATAACCCGTATATTGTGTAAATAAATGGGACATTCGTGTCCAGTGGACACATTTATAAATCATCCGACAAAATTGGGACAATGATATGTCAACCTGAATCTAATTCTGATGTTTCAGACATTTTATTAAAATCTCGGTAGGGGTTCAGCAGTTGAAAAGCAATCTGTGCTTTTGCTTTGCTATTAAGGGCAATACATCTGTCATAAGAAAACGAACCGGAACATGATATGAAAGTTTGCAAAATTATACCTCATACTGATGCGTTCTGTCAAATTTTATCCAAATCCACCCCAGGGTTCAGGATATGAAGTATGCGAAAACACGTCAATAAAAGATTGACACTAAAACCTTACTCGCAAAATTTGGTCATCAAATTAGATTCTGTCCCTTTAAGTAGAAAAATATGGAAGAAACTCATTGCAGTAAGAATGTTTTTGTCAGGCTGTTATACATGTGCTGTGGATTTTAAATGATTTAATTTTATGAATTTTCGTTTAAGCTATCAATTATGTAATTGATGCTTTACTATTTGACATGTTTATTGAATATTCTTTCCATTTTGTATAAACTTATCATTTATGAGATATTAATTAATTAAAAAATTAGAGAAAAAAAGAGCTAACACCATAAATTTGTTAATAATACATTATATTATTTTTATTTACTGTCATGTCTTTTGTACTACTATTACTTGAAAATTCACCGTACGTTTGATACTTTATAAGTAATATCACACACAAATCTATTGGTGGCGTTAGGACATCGGTCAAGTGTATTTACAGATGTCATATTTACAGATATATCTAGTACTTTTCTCTCGAGATATTAAATTTCTCAAACTATAACCAGTACACTCAATTGTGTCATATACCTATCCCCTGTACACAATAATGCTATACTCTGTACACTAACGTACACGATATTTGGCAAATAACACACTAATTTCAAAACATACAAGACCAAATTTTGGAACACACATAGTTAGTATGAAAATGATGAAATCGTACGATTCAGAATTTCAAAATTTGAACAAAAACAAGAATACTTTTTACTGGGGTCGAATTTGACAGTGATCGGCACACCTTTAAATCATATATTTTCACATGTTTGCATAATACTAGCTGAATCTACACCTTTCGAGGCTCAATTAAACATTCAAGTAACTGAAAAACTAATACGGTGTTCATTTGGTTTGATAAATATAAGTCAGTTAGGTGTAAACTTACCTTGGGTCGAAAACAAATCACCATTTTCTGTATTTTCTGATCACTTTAGCAGCTATATCCGGTGTACGATGTACCAACGTGATTAATAAAACAGTCGTTTGACGATATATAAAGGCTCACTTTCAATGTATGACCCACAATGTTGATTTGCTGTAAAATAGTTCAAACGGTAGTTTAGTGCTAACAGCTAACACGAGATGAAGCTTAAAGAAAGTTATGTTAAGCCGGAGTATAAAACCAGACCGGCATTTACAACGTTCCCAGATTGTTTGCGACATTATGCCTCCATACAGCCTGATCGTGAAGCGGTTGTTTTTGCGTCTACGGATGGATCACGAGACGCCGTCACTTGGAAGGAATTGTACGAGAAATCGTGTCAGGTTGCGAGATCTCTGATCACACTTGGTGTCAAGCGGAACGAGTTTGTCGCAAATAACATAAGGAATTGTCCGGAATGGCTGTATCTTACATTTGGTTCTATGATAACTGGAGCCAGACCAGTTTCGTTTACATACAAGGACGAAAGCGATGTGTTGGCCATGATGGACAAGTTAGGTACATGTTCGTTAGCTGCTATCGATCCTGGCACAGATGGCGACAAGTTCTCACTTTTCAAGAGCATAATCGATGGACATGACCGCGATTGCTCTGTCAAAAGTTCTAAAATGCCGTATCTGCGATATCTTATTTGTCACGGCTGTCCAGTAGAAACTCTCGGTGTCAAACCACTGACAGAGTTGATGTCAGATGAGAAACTGGATGTGAAATTACCGAAAATTTATCCGAATGACATAGCAGTTCTGTTTCAAACTTCTGGAAGCACGGGTGTACCTAAACTCGTCACACATACACATGAGTCGGCAATGTTCGATCGTTTGGAAGGTGTTGGTAGCAACGATATCGTGTACAACGACAGCAGTTTTACATGGTCGGGCGGGTTTCCATTTGGTGTTTCGCTTGGTCAAACAAGAGTAACGCTATCTGGATTGTGTCCCCCTCCAAAGAACAGAATCTCGTTTTTGATTGATGTCGTCGGACGTGAAAAATGTACAGCAATGTTTGCACTTCCTCCGATACTTCACGAGCTACTGGAAAGAAAGGTAATACAAAATAAACGCATAGCTTTTATTATCCATGTATGTAAATGTATTTGTACCTAATCCTTAACCCGCTAAGCACGACTATAATAGCCTTTGCGTCCATTGTCAGTCATTTTCATTTTCCCCAAAACACCCCTTTATCACATAAATGGAATGGTCTTAATTCAAAGAAAGAACAGTCCATTATATATTACGAAGCGGGTTAAGGGTGAAAAACATCAGGTTATTGGGACACAGATATACAAAACAACTTTAAAAACACATATCATTTTCTGTATTTTTTTTAGAATAAGATGTCCATATACGTGCGATAAAAATAAAATTGAAAAAATGTTGAACTGCGGACTAATTGCAACAGACAATGTTTTTGCAGCATATAAAAGCCTCGACATTTCGCTTTAACATACTGAAAATAAGACAAAATTAGACAAGTGCTTCACTTAAAATTTTGCATTTGAAATTGTGCACTTTTCGAATAATCCTTCTAAATTAAAGTTTACTTATAATGGCAATACATATAAGAAATGACAGGTTTGATGGGGGATTTCACTTTAAATACCTTCATTTATAACAATAAGTGCAACTTTGAACATAGTATGTACATGAATGTCATTTAAACATTAAATCTGTACACCGTTTATATATCGGTAATTTTAATGCAAATTTTAAAGAACACTCAAAATGAAGGCAGAATTGCAATAAAAAAACGTTTATCAAAACTCTAGCCAGGTGTTCAGGTCATATAATAATGTATATGTGCCGATTAAAAGTATAGGTGTATTCACAGGTTTTTAAAATACCCGTGATTGAATATGCGTAAAATGAATTATGAGTTGATAACTTAATTCGACGCTCCAGATTTTGGGTTTGCCCCTGCTTGTTAGAGCGGTTTATATTGTGTGTATAGAGTTTGGATTCTCAAAATATGTAAGTTATATATATATACCTAGTCGTCAGTAGGATAAGAAACGGTGTACATATGTTGTAACATTTGGCTGTTGTTGGTGGGATAGCTACTTTAACTCTTTCTGCGCAGAAATTATAATTTTTATTTTGACTTAAACTGACATGTATTTAAAGTATGAACATTTAAATATAACTGATAACACTAGCTTTGATGAACACAACAACTAGTACGGTTCCCTGGGATCTTAATTATCAGACCATTATTATGAAGACCATTTGTTTTCCATTAACTTTATCACTGATGTTAATAAATTATTGACAAAACCTTAGAATATAAATGTATAGCACCTGGAGATGTTATTAACTATTACGTTTATGCTTGTTGAGGGCAATAATTGGTATACACATATATATACTGCAATGCATGGAAATTGGGCAATATTAGAACTGAATTGAATTGAATGCTGTTTAACGGCTCGTCAACACAGTGTAGGTTATTGAGAGCCGCCCCATAGAGAGGGGAAGGATACATAGGAATCCGGGATTATTATCAAGTAGATTCCTATGGTTCTTTAACGTGCTCGTTTCAATAATGGTAAGAACAAGGCAGACACCAGTAATGGTCGGAATGGGTTTGGCCGTGAAAATCAGAATAAGTTGAATACAGAAAATTAATTTCCCTAGGGGTTTGAACTTCAAGATTTAAATTAACGTTGTATAGTAGGTTCCATGTGGCTCTCTAGGAGGTTAGACTTAAAATATTAACTAATTTATATATATATATATACATTATCCGTACCGTGTCGTTTCATTATTCGTATTGACATAGAATACATATAACTTGAGATTGAAAAGCATAAACTATGATATACATTTTCCAGTGTGTTTATTCGGGTGCTCATCCACAATGTCAATGCTACAGGCTCTATATTTAAATAAGGGATTGGTCTGTGGAGGAGCATCCGTCCGCTTACTAGTTCAAGGAACGCACACCGGATAGGGGCAATGATCGGAGGGAGGTACAGATGTTATGGGAAGTGATCAGCTATAGTTCTGATCGAAACATAAATTACTGTCAATTAATTAAAAGATTAAGTCTCCACAATATCGGTTTATATGAAAGGAAGCTGGTTGTACATCTACAGAAGGATCTAGTGGAGATATTGAAACCTATGAAAATAATGTACCTGCGGCACCTTATTTAAAAATTTAGAATATATATAAGGATACCTCTAACTATTTGGTATCAGACACAGAGAAAGCGAGCAGCTGCCTTAATCAAGCATGTTTGTTTAAATGAATTAACAGGCTAAAATCCAACATAAGATAATGTGCTAAAACCTGTCACAGTGTAAATAGGGCAGAATGGACAGTATATTTCAGCCGTGATATAAATGACAGATTCGGCAGTTATTCCATGGTCTACTAAATTTTACGCGCGCGCAGTTGTAATGTTTACACACAACCTGTCAATCAAAACGAATAAACCGTTACCAAAACAGCACTCCTTGACATTGCATTTGCCCAATAATATACAAAGGCGATTGGCTGCAAAAATCAAAACATGGACAGCGTGATAATGCTATTTCTTGATTTGATTGAGTTTATTTTTACTGAAAACTGCAACGCCCTAAACCTTCTTGCACGCGCGTATTTGGATAAATGTATATGGTACAAAACATTTATAGCATATTTTTCTG
This sequence comes from Cyrtodaria siliqua, assembly GCA_037043455.1. Lineage (NCBI taxonomy): Eukaryota > Metazoa > Mollusca > Bivalvia > Adapedonta > Hiatellidae > Cyrtodaria > Cyrtodaria siliqua. The sequence continues at coordinate 566,562 of JAWPHD010000148.1, forward strand.
GTATGCGATTTATACTGTACACTCGGCCCTACGGCCTTCGAAAAGCAGTATAAATCGCATGTACTCGAAAAAGTATGCTATAAATATTACTTATACAGAGCATAACAACCACCCTCGTGATATGTCACAGGTACATTGACAAGGAGGACGCCTATAGTTTTCGTGGTGTTGGTAGTGGGGTGGTGGGGGGAGGGGTTGGGGAAGGACACTAGGTCAAAGGTCAACTTCGAAAGCATAACAGCCAGCCTCATGAAACTTCATAGGTACATTGCCCTTAGTGAAAGAAGGAACTTATTGCTTTTGGGGTTAGTAGATGTAAGGTCAAGGTTACCAAAACCTTATATGTACATACAACATACACTCATGAAACTTTACAGACCATTGCTCTACATGAGAAAGGAAACTCTGTTAATTTTGTGAAACTTTACAAACCATTGCTCTTAATGAGAAAGGAAACCCGTTAATTTTGCGAGTCATTAGGTCAAAGGTCAAGATAATCATAGGTCAAAGGTCAAGATAATCATGACCTCATATGGACATCCGCTTTACCCTCGATAAATTCCGAAAGTATAACACCTATACTAAATTGCTACATTTGCCCTTGGTAGGAGGATTCTTTTGCTTTTAGGAGCAGTATTTGAAAGGTCACCATAACAGCATATGGACATGCGCATTATACATGATCACTCCAGAATTATAACTCCTACACATGTGAAACGGCATAAGTACATTGCCCTGATGAGAGGAGGAGCACTGTTACTATTGGTTTCTCAAAAATTCCTCCGCTAGAGGTACCGTGTAACCGTGAAACGTTCAGACCGTAAAACCAGTCAAATACCGTCCCATATTTACAAATAGTAGCGCGGTTTAGTAAACATGCTTCGACTGTTAGATTATTTACTTTCTAAATTGGCGACAATGAACACAATAATAAAAGTCACATTTACAGGCTGGCCTTGACGCCTTCACACTGTTTTGTTTACATATACCTATCTTTTTGCACCGATGACAGACATTGTGAGGACACGACGTCTAAAGTGAGGATATTTGCATGTCCTGACATCTAAGTTATGCCCATTTGACAGAAAAGCTGATGCTTTCATAACGTGGATGGGTGTAGAGTTCTAGGGAAATTAAACACAGAAAATCTGTCCTCATAATGTTCGAAACGAGAGAGAAAAAGAGAGAATTGTGTTTTAATTTGGTTACTGTTTGTCCTTGTTTAATTTTCCTCTCTCATTTCTTCCTCACATTGGAGAGAGAGAGAGAGAGAGGATTAGGAATTAACCACTAACGGATTCCAACCAGCAGCCAAAACACAGTAGCAAAAAGAAAGTACACCGTTGATATGAAACTGTTACCAGGTCATGCCCAGGAGGAGACGATGTTGTTATAGTTCTAGTCCCAGTGTGAAATAATTTAATATCACCCTCTCATGAATGTGATACTTATTTTATTATACCGAAATCCTACGCGCACCAAAGCTGCGCATGCTATCATCATGCGATTTACTAACACCCTGTAATATCACCCTTGCTAGAGATAGTAAGAAAATTACACATTGTTGTATATGGGGATTTAGCATTGGCGTTTTATGCGAGGTATATTAATATATTATATTACGACTACTTCATCAATATTAGCATAAATGAAATGGAATACTACTGGTTGACCGTTTTCAAAAGTCCATATTTGGAAATCCTATATTTCTGAGGGATAACATATCGTATGATTTGTACGAATGATAATTTCGTAGGTTGTAATTCGTCGATTTACGACTTCAAAATATGAACATTAAATACCCATACCTGAATCTGACATTTTAATTCGTGGTTTTGTTGATTCGATTATAGGTATGAAACCACTAATTATTTTCTCCATAGACACCAATATTAAAATGTCACATATTAATGCTTTGCTGCAAATTTAACTCAAGTATAGATAATGCAGCAGTGTAATGTTCATATAGAAAACTCATTTTCCACTTGAAAAATCACCAAAAAAGGTGGGCTCACAAGACATGTAAGAAAGTTCTTGTTTGTTTACTAAACAGGTCAACGGTAGAGCTGTTTCATTGATTGACTATTTTTATTGCTCGCAAAGTGTACGGATAGAGTCGAAATTTCGAAAAATGTTCATCAGTGCTCCAGTAAAACCTATTAACGCACTTCTTATACATACAACCACAAAATCGAATAAAAGTGGGCAGTTTTCCCCTACTTTTAATGCCCATTTCCATCAAAAAAGGAGGGATTACTTTTTATTATAGGAACCACATGTAATAAGTGGTGGTAAACTACACCTCGGAGGTTTACTAATGTAATTAGTTGTGGTAAACCTATAGAAAAAGATTATCCCAAGATCATTTTGTTTAGCAGTAGTACCAATGTTTTATATTTCAGGATGTCTTTAACGAAGACTGGCCTGTAAGAACCCTTATAACTGGAGGACAGCCTATCACCAGAAACGTTTCAGTAGAATGTATTGGCGCTCTCTGTGAAAATTTTGTCTGCACTTATGGTACAACGGAATGCAGTAATGTGACCGCGAACATCGTCAACCATGCGAAAGATTTTATTGAGTATTCCTGCGGAACTGTGATAGACGGTAATGAAGTAAAAGTAGTGGACGAAAGCGAACGGGTCGTGTCAGTTAATACGTTCGGCGAAATATATGTACGCAACAAAGGTATTTTCAAAGAATATCATAATGACCCTGAGAAGACCAAAGCCGTTAAAACTGCTGATGGATGGTATAAAACGGACGACATAGGACGATTGACAGAAGACGGTGTTCTCTTTGTTGAGGGTAGGCAATCCAACATGATCATTTCCGGTGGAATGAATGTCTCCCCTGCAAGACTTGAAACCGTTATCAGGTCATGCCCAGGCGTAGTCGATGTTGTTATAGTTCCAGTCCCAGACCAATTCAAACACCAAATAGTATGCGCATGCGTCATAATCAACCCCAGATGTGACGTCACGGAGGATATTATTCGAAGTTTCTGCGAAGAGTTCCATAACGACAAACTGTTAACTGTTTTGCCATCGTATTACACTTTTTATGAAAAGTTTCCAGAAACAAGCACGGGAAAAGTCTCAAGAAAAGATTTGATTGCGATGTCAACAATGAAATTCAGAAAACCAAATAGTTTTTATTGACATTGTTAAAAGATTACAAAACAATAAAACATTGTATTATGATTCAATATATAATATCCCAGCGTTAATGACGCTGGTAAGAAAGACATCCAAAATATAATTATTTAATAATTACTACTCAAGCACCAACTCTTTTTCGCCTTTTATGTCGAGTATAGGATAATACAGGAGCTGTCGGAGAACAGCGCAGCTCGACTATTCAATTTTTCTGAGAATAATACATTTATAGCTAGTATATACCATCAGGAAACAAGGCTACAACAATGTGGGGTAGGGTTGGTAGCACAACATAACTATGTGTAAGAATTGACCAAAACTACACAGAAATATGGAAAAAAATAAATAAAAAAATAAATAAATCGAGTTTTGAGTGGGGTGCGGGGTGGGGAAATGGGAGAGAGGCGGGTGTGAATGGTGGGGTGAGTGGGGGGGGGGGGGGGGGGGGGGGGAACATATATGTGTAAGAATATATGTAATAATTCACCAAAACAACAACAACACAAACATAGGAAGAAAAAAAAATAATTAGAAAATCGAGTTTGAGTGGGGATGGGGTAGAGGCGTGGGGTGGGGAGGGCAACATGTGTAAGAATTGACTAAAACAACAAAGAAATATGTAAAAAAAAATGGGGCGGGCTGAGAGGCGGGGCGGGGGGGGGGGGGGTGCGGGGGTGGCGGGGGGGGGGGGGCAACATATATGTGTAAAAATTGACAAAAGCAGCACAGAAATATGTAAAAAAAAAAATGTTTCAATTGGAGGTGGGGTGTGGGGGATAGCGGGAGGGGAGAGGCGGGAGTGGGTTGAGGGCGGGGTGAGGGGGCAACATATATGTGTAAGAATTGACTAAAACAACAAAGAAATATGTTAAAAAACTAAAAAAAGTTAAGAAATGACTAAAACAACACAGAAATATGTAAAAACAACAATAACAAAATTAGATTTTCAAGTGGGGGTTGGGTGGGGGGAGCGGGGGTGAGAGGCGGGAGTGGGTTGGGGTGATGGGGCAACATATATGTGTAAAAATTGACTAAAACAACAAAGAAATATGTTAAAAAAAAAAATCAAGTTTGGGGCGGAGTGGGGGTGATGGGGTGAGAGGTGGGAGTGCGTTGGGGGTTTGTGGGGGTGTTGGGGTGCAACAAATGTGTGTAAGAATTGACTAAAACATCAAAGAAATATGTAAAAAAAAAAAAATCAAGTGGTGGGTGGGGTGATGGGGTGAGAGGCGGGGGGGGGGGGGGGTTGCGGGGAGGGTTGCAACATATATGTGTAAGAACTAACAAAAGCAACACAGAAATATGTAAAAAAAACAAAAAACAGTTTCATGTCTGGGGCGGGTGAGGGGGGGAGGGGAAGGGGTGGTGGGGGCGGGGAGGGTTGCGTAAGAATTGACAAAAGCTCACAGAAATATGTAAAAAAAAAATGAAAAAAAATTCAAGTGAGAGGCGGGGTGGGGGGGGGGGGGGGGGAGTGGGGGGAGGGTTGCAACATATATGTGTATGAATTGACTAAAACAACACAGAAATATGTAAAAAAATAAATTAAACAAATAAATAAAAGGTGTAGAGGGGAGTTGAGAGGGGGGGGGGGGGGGGGGGGGGGGAGGAAGGAGCCCATGACCCAATATGGGTGAAGTAATAAGATGCGTAATGCTATAACAATTATAGATATATACATGCTTACATGCAAACCTAGATCTGCATTTATTGCACATTTTATGGGCCATCACAATTTGGGTTCGAATAGTCGAGCTAAAAATGCAATCAACCGTAACGGTATTGTTTGCTATGTATGACGCGTAGGTTGGTAAAAGCAGCCACCGTAAAATGTTGAATTGAAATCGTGGTGCTGAGCAAACTATGAGTAGTGTATATACGTAGAAGATATTTGCGAACAACCAAGACCAGACTGAGACAACCTTCGGATACACCACGACAAAGGGCGCCTAGCTATAACGAAGGACGTAAAATCAGACTGTAATACACTGATATAAACTGCATCTCTGCAGCCTAACACATCGGTCTGGAGGGAGACTAACACATCGGTCTGGAGGGAGACTAACACATCGGTCTGGAGGGAGACTAACACATCGGTCTGGAGGGAGACTAACACATCGGTCTGGAGGGAGACTAACACATCGGTCTGGAGGGAGACTAACACATCGGTCTGGAGGGAGACTAACACATCGGTCTGGAGGGAGACTAACACATCGGTCTGGAGGGAGACTAACACATCGGTCTGGAGGGAGACTAACACATCGGTCTGGAGGGAGACTAACACATCGGTCTGGAGGGAGACTAACACATCGGTCTGGAGGGAGACTAACACATCGGTCTGGAGGGAGACTAACACATCGGTCTGGAGGGAGACTAACACATCGGTCTGGAGGGAGACTAACACATCGGTCTGGAGGGAGACTAACACATCGGTCTGGAGGGAGACTAACACATCGGTCTGGAGGGAGACTAACACATCGGTCTGGAGGGAGACTAAAGAACATTTCCCACAGTTTCATCATCTTTTTTCCTATGAACATTTTTTTTTTAAGATTTGGTACATAGCTAGTATGGTCTATCACATAGCTAGTATGGTCTATCACATAGCTAGTATGGTCTATCACATAGCTAGTATGGTCTATCACATAGCTAGTATGGTCTATCCAAAGCAAATTTCAGTCAGCTTTTAAAATAAAAGGTTACCAACTTGGTTTTTGAGATATCTTAAGATTAATGACCCATATTCCGTTTTTGGCAAATTTCCTTTAATTTCAGTACAACCTCATATAGACAAAAAGCAAGAAATTAAGTAAACACATCAAGTCGAATTACATTTATTTTATTCAAGCTCAATATATATGATCCTATTATATGTATAAATGAAGAAAAATATATATGCGGAAATATAGAGGCAAGGTACCTTTATTGCCTTGCAGATCCTCGGAAAAATGGGAGATTTTGGTGGGAAGAAGAGACATTTTTAAGGAAAAATTCCTAAAAACAACTGTTTGTCAAAAATACTGTATATTTAGCATATATTTATTGTATACTTCAAGATAATGAAATTAAAAACATATATTAACAGATATTGCTTATGAGAAAAAGGCAGTTATACATGTAACCTTAAAATTTATAAAAAATGTATCGAGTTTGGAGCAAAAAAAAACTCAACCTTTTTTCTTTAACTGTTGTTCTACAGACCCCTTTTTTAATTTAAATTGATTTCACATTTGTACAAATATTATCCAGTCATCAAGTCCGTAGTATTTAATGATTTAAGTTAATCATCAAGTCAGTATTTAAGGATTTAAGTTAATCATCAAGTCCGTAGTATTTAATGATTTAAGTTAATCATCAAGTCCGTAGTATTTAATGATTTAAGTTAATCATCAAGTCCGTAGTATTTAATGTTTTACGTTAATTCTTACCTTTCAGGTTTTCTGGTTAATCAATAATACATAATTTTTCATTACCAAAATGTTGAGATATTACTTTATTATCTCTAGGTGATAACATTTGTGTTACTCGGTTTTTATCCTTTAGGTTCTAGAGTAAAATAAAAATCTTTGGCAGAGTAAAAAGGCAATATTTTTCAAGATTTCAATTTTGAAAGATAAATATATTTAATCAGTTTGCATGAATGTGCATGAAATATGCAGGATTTTAAAATAATCAGATACCTTAATTTTAACAGTAAACTTGGATGAACATCAAGGATAAAGACCGAGTTTATCACCTACCAGAGTGTATTGGTATGTCTTATTTCTGGTCACTGATTGGTCAGTTTTTCAAAATTATGACAATAGTACAAACATGTTATTGTGTCATCAAAGCCATTCAGTTAAATTAGTAACATGTACAAGTTTCTGGATGAGTAAATTTCACATCATATGACTCATTCAAGGTTATTGGAATAGTCTAAAGCTTCTATGACCTTCTACGAGGCATCTTATGACTGTTAAGCTTATTTAAAAATAACTTGTTTATCGTATTGCAATATTCTAAATGTTCTATGTATAAATACAGCCTTTTGGGATTGTTGTTTGTTCAGTATTCATATTCAGAGTTGAGTATCTGGTTTAGTATTTGGATTGAGAATTTACTTCAAATTCAGTATAAAGTGAAAATATTGGAGACTGAATTAAAAATATATTGTGAGAGGATAAACATCTATAATTAAAGTGACATTGGACTATTTGGACTAATGTGAATAAATAAACAAGGAAAGACTTGAAGTGAAATTAGATTAAAGGGACACTTGACAATTTGGATTAAAGGGACACCTGCCAATATTATTTGGACTTTATTTGTATATCGGATTTTAAAGAAATATTGTGTCCATTTTCTGTATTTTCTGTAAGTGAATATTTTTCATTGTAGTATTTGAATAAATTTGTTGATTATATTTTAAAATAGTTTATGCTGGTTTTGCTTCCTTTCTTGTTACATTTACCCTTAACACAATATATTAAAAGCTTGGTCAAGCAGGGGTTCCACTAATTTTCAAATCAAGGAAGTTCAAACTTCCTTCATGTCAATTTTGGAAGTTCAAGGGAAAATTTAAGGAAGTTCACACTTAACGCGACATCACCGTTCGAATTAGTGTTTGTGTTAATAAAATATAAATAACTATGCATAGTTCATGTTCTTTAAATGTGTTTTTAAAACATTTAAAGTACATAATTTATGGATATTTTTTAAATTTATTAAATTATTTATTAAATTATTCATTAAATTAAAATATATTAAATAGCTTAATGTTTGTATTAAGTTTACTTTAAGTTTATTGAATTTATCATCATCATGATTCATCAATCATCATCATCATCATCAACAACAAAAATCATGGCCCTTTGAAATGTTGGCAACTTGCAGCTTGACACACTTTGCAGAACATACGCTTAGAGTCAGAATTGAAGTCGAGCCAATCAAACTGACGGAGCATGGCTTCTTGGAACACTTTTGGTCTACTACTATTATCCACCTTAGGTTTTTTAGCTGGCAGCTGTATTTCACAGGAACTTACAGTGTGCGCGGGCGCAGCATCATTTTTACGTTTTTGAGTGACACCGAAATGCAATAGAGAACGTTGCGACATTTTGACGCTTATGACGGTCTAAACTAAAGCAGACAATATTTAACCCTTTCTTAAATTTACTCATATTTTTACTCATTTTCATAAATAAAAGATGTTCTATTATGCTTTAAAATTGCTTCTCGCCGTATACAAACAATCATATAAATCGGCAGCTAAGATTTTATTCAAAACAATTACTCGATCGTCAAACTGTTGCATCTTCATAATCAGCTAATGTCTCGTAATCCGTTTGCCATTTCTACCTTTCATAATTAGTCAATCAGTCACAACGTCAAAGTAAAAAATCGCGCTGAATGCAAACAATCGCAAACAATCATTATAAATCGGCAGCGTAATATTTTATTTAAAACAATTACACGTTCGGATAAGGTATCTGTAATAAACAAACGGGTGCATAAAACGAACCTGCCTTTCATAATTAGTCAATCGGTCACTAACGTCAATGTAAAAATTCGCGCTGAATGCAAACAATCGCAAACATTCATTATAAATCGGCAGCGTATTCCGTAATATTTTATTTAAAATAATTAGGTGCATAAAACAAACCTGCCAATCATAATTATTCAATCAGTCATCAATTAAACGTAATCCACTTTAATCCCATTAATTAATTGCCACACTTCTTTGAACCCAGAAGCGATGTTTGTTTACATAATACTTGACACAATACACAATTCAATTTACACACGTGGCTAACCCCATAATAAAACTGGATCCAACCGGTTTCACCTGTCGAACGCTGTCACAGTAACACAGTGGGTGTTAATTTAATCGCTTTACAACTTGGCTGTGCAGCGTTTGGATGTAATTGGACCCGATGGGCGGAGCTATATCGGTGATTTAAGCAATTTGACACTGACAGCTGTACCCCCGCGGTATAGAAAGTCGGCGTACATTGATGTTTTTGGAAGTTCAGTGTACGTCTTTGATCTCAATTTTCGGCGTACAACTCAAATTTCCGGACGTAATATACGGCCGTACGGCCATTAACGGAACCCCTGGTCAAGTATGTTAATTGTGCTCTTAAACAGGTATTCGAGAAAAATATGCGCATAAACAACTGTAGAAAATGTCTTTAATATATAAGCGCATACCTACACAAACTTATAGCTCGTATGAATGGGATCTCAATTGAGGATTTACTCACTCACACGCTATACAAAGACAATACAATGAAAGGTGCAGGATCATTAAGCTTTTTCAGTAAATATTAAAATGAGGTAATTAAATTCACAACGGCAAAGTTCGAAATGTGGGATCTCTACAAGAATAATATATAGGGATCTTTACAACAACCACGTACAGACAATCTACAGATGGCCTATGGCGGGGTAGTTACATATGCATTAGCTAACGTAAGCACGCTTGCACTCACTAACTTAATTTATTTTACAATTTGAAGTTTCGAATTGTTACAAAAATGAAAAATGCGGTTAGAAATTTAGAGCACGTGGTTGGGTTTGGGTAGATGTTTAGGTATATAATTTTTTTTTTATAAGACTGGAATAATCTCTAACATGCAGTGCTAAACCTCCTTGTTACTGGGTGTAATAGGTGACGTACAGTCAGAGTATTGTTTTCTTTTCTCTTTAAATTTCCTACGATTCACCTGTTGGGTTGTTTCGAAGACGTTGCGTTGCGATGTACCACCCAAGATGCAACTATATGTTTGTAGAGGGGTGGCCCACCCCGACCCTCACAGAACTATTACGGTGTGAATAAATGGGTTACCATTAATTTGGTGATCGAAATTTAAAAAAAAAATGCAACTATAAGCAAAATTTGAAAGGTCCAGTGTATACAGTTTCTGAGAAAATGACCTAAGCGCAAAACTTGAATGTTGACACCTTCACCTTTGCTGCCGCCGCCGGAAAAGCAACACCTATGTCTCGTTTTTTCTTCCAAAAGGCGAAACAAAAATACTGTATTTTGCCTCGTTAAGATGATAGGGCCCTAATTTTTCATCCGATCTTTACCAAACTTTAACAGATTGTTAATATCAATGAAAGCTCGGACAAATTTGAAAACCAGCTATATCAGACCAAAAACACCAGTTATGCACCCTTGAATTATCGAAAAAGGCCATTTTCATCCTTGTGAACACTCTAGCGCCTTCATTTTGTATTCGATCTTCCCAAACTTGACCAGATTGTTGATATCAATGGAAGCTCTGACGAGTTTGAAAAACAGCCAGATCGAACCAGTAACGTCGAAGTTATGACCTTTTTTCAATATTTGGTAATGTACACTGGAAACCCCAGGGGTCGTGGGTTCAAATCTCACTGGAGGCAAAGAAAAATACGAAGAAAAATACGAGTATTTAACCCATATAATGACCTTCAGTGTGACCTTGACCTTCATATTTTAGTATGGTCATGTCGATGTTGTCATGATGAGTTTATATTGAAAGTTTGATGAAGAAATATCAAGAAATGAGAAAGTTATAGCCAACGTTAAGTTTTCATGACGGACGACAAAGTGATCCCTATGTACCGCATTTTTCTTCGAAAAGGTGACACAATAATAGCATACTGGTAGATGGATCACAAAACTATAATATATTACAGCCATCATAGGAACTAGTATTAATGATTTTTGCAACAAAAACTAATAGAGACGTCAAGTTTTCCCCCTGACCAATTTCATTAACAATAATTAAATCACTATTTTATGGGGCCCGGTTTAGTGCATATATGTCATTGAATATGCTGCTGAAACACATTATGATGGTTTTACTCGTATCTGCATGGACATCCATTATTCTACCAGATCCCTCCTGTCCCTTTAAGAATGTGATGGTGCAACTATAGTATTAATTGGTATCAGCGATGAATTTTTATTTTGACTTTTTTTTTTGCAAGTAAAAATCCGACGAATAATTAACGGTGTGTATTAAAAATGCCCCATACCAATGAAATTAGTTACAGTTCATTAGTCCATTCCAAAGCACCATGTGTGGGACAATGGGCAATTTTCCCACTTGGCACCAGCAATGATCATCAGCCCATGGTAGGAATCGAACCTACATACATAGTGCTCTGGAACAACAAGTAACTGAAGCACTTTAAAAGTGAATTATTCAGTAATAATACCTCGCCAATTGTTAAAACAGAAAAATCGTTTTAGTTCAGCATAGGAAGGGTAGTGCTAGGACTGGTCGGCGTGTTGTGGGTATAATGTGGCTGGGTGGGGTATCATGTCATGTGTTGAAAGTGTGAGATTCCAGTGTGGTAGTACTGTAAAAGATGAGGTCACTGTAACAAGTAGACACCATCATGATGTTAAAGACTTAAAGACTACATACTAGGGACATGGCATACTGTAGGTGGAGCTAACTGCTGGTACCTCAATAGACAAGAGTTGCGCGCAACATGTTGCCTAAAGTGACATGTTCATCATACATGTTTCAAGCAATCTTCAAACACTGTTGTCAGCATTCAGTAGGTTAGCATTCACAGTTTTCCTTAACACATCTTCATCTTACCACAAGGAATGTCGTTATCCATGACAAGTAACTGTAACTTCCATTTTGGCAGAGTCGACCGTTCGAAGGCGGTAGCCCTATTGTCAACGCTTTTGTGTTTGTCATATCGTTTGCATTTATTATTACTTTTGCCTTCTTGTTTGTCTGTTTGCGTGTTTGTTTCTGTGTTTTGTGGTTGACTGACCTCCTTGAATGCTACTTTCCCTCTCCGATCTTTTTATATTTCTTTATACAGCCTTTTAAAGCTTGTATTAGGAGTAATATGGTAAATAATCATGAATGTTTCCCTCTTAACAAGGAGTAATATGGTAAATAATCATGAATGTTTCCCTCTTAACAAGGAGTAATATGGTAAGTAATCATGAATGTTTCCCTCTTAACAAGGAGTAATATGGTAAATAATCATGAATGTTTCCCTCTTAACAAGGAGTAATATGGTAAGTAATCATGAATGTTTCCCTCTTAACAAGGAGTAATATGGTAAATAACCATGAATGTTTCCCTCTGAACAAGGAGTAATATGGTAAGTAATCATGAATGTTTCCCTCTTAACAAGGAGTAATATGGTAAATAATCATGAATGTTTCCCTCTTAACAAGGAGTAATATGGTAAGTAATCATGAATGTTTCCCTCTTAACAAGGAGTAATATGGTAAATAATCATGAATGTTTCCCTCTGAACAATTATAAATGTGAAGAATTTCATTGATGGCCATGGTTTTGAAACTCTCCCATATCTAGTTACCGGTATATCTTTTTAGATAAATAAATTAAAAACAATCTACTACTGTTGAAATCATCATAAGACTAAAATTATCAGTATTAAAGGACTCTGTCCATAAATAACCTATACTGTGTTGATGAGCCGTTAAACAACATTCAATTCCATAAATAAACATATTTAGAGCCACCCCAGAGAGAGAGAGAGAGAGAGAGAGAGAGAGGAAGAAACATGCCATACTCTTACTATTCGTATGGTTCCTTAATGTGCTCTGACATTAATTATCGCTTTACCATTTATTCTTTTTAATGAATCAGTAGAAAGATTTTTTATTTGTTTAGTAACATATTTATTTCCAGAATATTTACACGTTTTAGACACATATAAAATGTATAACAAATTAAAATGTAAAACTTTTCTGAATGTGGAACTGAATTTATTTCTTTGATAATCAGAAAGGCGTTTAAGATATGACGTCTTTAAGAATGCATGGTTCGTCACTTTGGACGCTGTTTTTCAGACACCCATTTTTCAGTAAGTTTTCATAATTTTATTTATACTGGTGCCAGTGCTACAAAATTTTGAAAAATATTATATCTTGTTAAAGCAATTAAAAAAATTATGATATAAAATCATAATTTTATCTGATAAACAACATCGATTTTTAATATGTTATTTAGTAATTTCAGCCAAATCGATTCATAGCAAGACATATCGAGTGGCTATTGATGTTTAACAAAGTACACCCACTTTCACAAAAAGACGTCATTTTCTTGCGTCAATTGTTGTCGGTTGTTAGTGCGAGTATGTGATATGTATATTTTGTGATGCTTATTTCCGCATTCTATACCATATTGTCATTAAAATATCTTAATGAGGAAACCGGGTTACTCGGGGGAAACCGACGTGTCCGAGTATGAACACCGAACCCTCTCAAATACAAACCCACAACGTCGATTCCAACCCGGGTTTAATGTGTATGTTACCAACAGCAATACTTAGACACATAGATTTTTTTATTATAATATTCCGATAGTTTCAAAAAGTAATAATGAACTGTGAATGAAACACTCGCTGCATATGGAATAGGTCCGAGGCGTAGCTACTGTGCACGCCTATATGCAAGTGCGTATTTCATGCTGCAAAAAAACACAAAAAACACTAAGGCCACATTTAAAAATATCTTGGTTAGCCCACACCAGACCTTAAAGTTTAACTGCTTGCTTGGACTTAAAACACTACTTTTTTTTTACTTATTGCTATATTGATTTTCGTATACTGGGTGTGTATTGCAATAAAGGCCCTACGACCAGTATTACTATGATTTGTGTGTGAATGCTGTTTAAAGTTTAACTGCTTGTTTGGACTTAAAACACTACTTTTTTTTTTACTTATTGCTATATTGATTTTCGTATACTGGGTGTGTATTGCAATACTGAATCATAAAATTCCTAAAACAATTATTAAAAATTAATAAAGATGAAGAGGAAACACTGGTGTTTTTTTCACTGTCAATGGGATATTCAATTTGACCAGGTTACCCAGTGACACTACTTAACAAATCGCCCAGTCTCTTTAAAGTTGCTAATACATTTTAAATATATATGTTATACACAATGTGAGATATAATCGATATAAAATATGCACCAAATGTCTGCGCAATTTGAGAATGTTTTGTGCAAAGTATGAATTTGTGTTGGGATTTGAAAAGCAATATAGTGTTTTTTAACCTATTTATTTCAATTACATATGCTTAATTGTTTCATCCGTCTGTTATAAATAGATAAAATATGAGAAAATAAGCCCTCAGACAATAAAGCGCGGATTTATATTACTGAAATAAGGAGATACATTACGGCTAAGACAATATAAACAAGTGAAGCACAGTGGTGCAAACGCTGGATTGCGAATTAACCATTTTAACTAATCATGTGTGCCAAGTTTCAAAGCTTTTCGGCAATTCGTTTTTGAGGAAAAACAAAAACTTTAACCAAAGAAATTTACCGAAACATCAAAACGCGTAGACGGACGCCAAACCATAAGCCTGTATTTGCTACGCAATCCGGCTAAAAATAAAAATAAAACATGACAGACAATAATATTTCTAATAATGGGTCAATTGGGCATTCCATATATAATATATTTGAGATATTTTCCTATGATCTCTTTATATAAACATGGGACCCTGGTTTGGTACCATATACCTTCTTGCATATATACAAAAAGAAGTCAAATATTGAAAATCTGCAAAATATTGAACATCTGTCAAATAACAAACGTGGCAGTTGCTCAATAAATGCATCAGGTGTTAAGGCTACTACTACTACTACTAATTGCATTTGCATGTTTTAATCAGGTTTTAATCATATGTATTAAAGTATTATACTGATAAGGTTTACAAATATATTAAATGTCAAATTGTCTTATTGTCCAGAACATCTGTCATCTGCCAAATGTACTAAAACAATAATTTACACTGACCGTTTGAGAACAAATTACCAGTTTATGGTATTGCTAGTAATGACATTTGCATGATACTTAATAAATGGTGGATATATAGACAATGAGGAGATAAACACACGTTGCATCATGCTTTATTGCTTTTATTGTATATGCAAGCAAAATATTTGAGCCACAAGTTCTTCCAGCATATTAATGAAGGCCTTTGCCGTCAGTATTACAATTAACAATTAGAACCAAAATATTCCTACTTTGTCCAAATTCCTACTCTGCGCACGGACGCTTCCGGATTTGAACCGCGCTTTTTGAGAATTCCGATAATGCTGTGCATTTTAAAAATTCTTACTTTGCGCAGAGCAATTCCGGAATTGACCATATTCTCATTTTGCGCATAACATATATATTGCCTTGCGTCCGTTTATCTCAGATGATTAATCGATCGTCTTTTAAATCCTTAGCATGGGCTCCGTGTGTTCAAATCCTCTGAGGGACTTATTTTAAACTTTTTATTTTATTAAATTCCGCCAAAACATCTTGCTTCTATTTACGAATTAATTATACTGCATAATGGTAGGTGTGTAATGTTTAGCAACACAGGGCTTGCACATCGTTTGTATTTCAGCTACAACACTGAGATTTGTTAAACAACAAGATGTATGACCGGGGTTAGACACTAACTTGGTATGACTACTAGCCCTGTAGGCTAGTGCCTTCTTATTTTTACTAACCCTTCTTAAAACCAACTAGTGCCTTCTTATTTTTACTAACCCTTCTTAAAACCAACTAGTGCCTTCTTATTTTTACTAACCCTTCTTAAAACCAACTAGTGCCTTCTTATTTTTACTAACCCTTCTAAAAACCAACTAGTGCCTTCTTATTTTTACTAACCCTTCTTAAAACCAACTAGTGCCTTCTTAAAACCAACTAGTGCCTTCTTATTTTTACTAACCCTTCTTAAAACCAACTAGTGCCTTCTTATTTTTACTAACCCTTCTAAAAACCAACTAGTGCCTTCTTATTTTTACTAACCCTTCTAAAAACCAACTAGTGCCTTCTTATTTTTACTAACCCTTCTTAAAACCAACTAGTGCCTTCTTATTTTTACTAACCCTTCTTAAAACCAACTAGTGCCTTCTTATTTTTACTAACCCTTCTAAAAACCAACTAGTGCCTTCTTATTTTTACTAACCCTTCTTAAAACCAACTAGTGCCTTCTTATTTTTACTAACCCTTCTTAAAACCAACTAGTGCCTTCTTATTTTTACTAACCCTTCTTAAAACCAACTAGTCCTCCTTTTACTATTTTGCGGCAAAATAAAAAGATACCAAATATCATGCCAAGGGTAGTTCCATGGATAAGGCCTTGGTTTTGGAGCTATAGACATACATCTGACCAGCATAGGTTCGCTCCCTGGCGAAGGCATGTCTGAGGTGAAACTTCATAATCCATCTCATCTATAACTGAGGTTGAATTTCCTATATGACTGTACTGCTTGTAAATATTGCAAGACAACAGCTTTGTGACTAGGTCGTAGTCAACCCATTTATAGGCCACGGCCATTATACCCTTCTTTGCAGCGGCCTGTATTAAGACCCTTTCCCCACCAAATTTTCTTTTAAAGTCAGGCAGACACCTTTGAAATTTCCTTCCCTGTTTATGGAATTTTAAGGCTGTGTAGGCACTTACACGTCACACTCATGATGTCAATAAAATGCTTAGAAATTAATATAGTGATAGAAATGCTAGCGTCTCTACGAAAACGATGTGAAGACAGGTATAAAATGTGGGTTATTTTTTAGCATTTTTGCCCCATCAAAGAAAAAATAGTCAATCAGTGTTCAGTAATCTGACATCTACACATGTCTTGGTCTATATCGTACCCTACATTACATTACGATATTGAAGAGTTTGAATAGCGAAAAAATTAAATGATTTGGCAATTTTCGACAGGATCATATAAGATGTTTAAAATTGACATTTAAATAAGAAAAACAACTAGCCCTTCGGGCTTGTCAACTGCGAGTTTTTACTAGTCCTTCTCAAAGTGACTAGCCTCGGGCTAGCGTTAGTGTCGAACCCTGATGACTACAGGTACACCAAATGTATCTAGGATACACTAGACAGCTTGATTTTGCCTTATGATATAAACAAGAGGCCCAAGAGGACCTGTGGATGCTCTACTGGCTAACATGGCTCTTATAACATCAATGATTAGAGTGACTGCAATTTACATTTTTTTGAAAGTCTTGGGCAAAATACAACATTTTTAACTAAATCAAGGGCCATAATTAAAGAATCTGGTAAAGTTTGGTAAAACCAGAGACCCAGAGTTCAAGTCCCGTTTGAGGAACGATTTTTTCACCACCTGTTATATTTAACGAGGCAATCATATAGCTTTTTTTTTCTGATCTGGCTGGTTTTCGAACTTGTCCAAGCTTTCATTGATATGAACAATCTGGTAAAGATCGGATGAAAAATGAAGGCCCTATTTCTGAACAATTTCAAACTTGTCCGAGCTTTCACTGATATTAACAATCTGATAAAGTTTGGTAAAGATCAGATGAAAAATGAAGGCCCTATCGTCTTAAAGAGACAAAAGTTAACGACGGACAACGGACAACTCGCCATCTCATAAGCGCCAGTAGAGCTAAAAATCGGTACTGGTGGTGGGGCTTACCTCCATACCCCACTCACGTCTGACGCTCAACTAAAATCATTCGTGTACGTACAGCCTAAAAAATCCTGGTTACGCCCATGTAGGTATAAACTTAATTTAAAACTTCTAATATTTAATGATTGATTAGAAACTCTGCATAATAAACATGATAAATAATAAGACTAGTATTTTAGTTTAATGCCTTACTGAGAGCAGTTTTTACATTGAACGCAATTTTTTTCTTATTTGGATAGTTTTCGTTCTCATGATTCCCTCTACTTCTCCCACAATGTCCGGATGAACAAATAGATGTAGGGTTATGATACTGTCCACATTCGAAATGAAAACTACTACAAAGTCTCATTTCGCACTGCATGTATTACATCCATAATCAAACTGTTTGTCAAAAACTGTTAAATCAACAATCGGTCGACTCCATTGCCATTTCCATTTTGTTTCTTATCAAAATGCTGTAAACGCGCAAATCTTGACTTTTTTATTTTATTAAAAACTGATCATCTAGATTGCGGCCCTTGTCACAGCCATGTACACGACTGGTAAACGCGCAAATCATAAAACGCAGGTGCTATGTTAAAATGAGCAACTTCCGACGATGGATTTGAGTGCGTGAAATTTACAAAATCATAGCCCAGACATTAGAAAACCACCGTAAGGCCACAGCCGGAGTATGTGATTTAGGTTGTCGGTCTCTCGAAAATACGTTCAGATGCGCGTCTTATTGATGTTTTTTATTTATTTATTTTTTTAACAATTATCCATGGTTTAGTTCCGATGTTCAGCTTATATTGAGCATACCATGAGAATGACCCTCCATATGCATCCTCTCTCATATCGTCAAATTTATACAACAGCCAACTATTAATAATTCTAATTTAATTTGACAATTGTCCAGTGAAACAAATTACACAATGATGTACTTGTCCTTCCTGACATGCCCCGCTTATATGAAGGGGTAGGCCAATTCAACTACAACTACCCTGAGACTAATGAGAAAAACTGTTTTATCCAGTTTTTAAACATGTCTTTAAAAGACTTACTTAACACCTAACATATTTACATATCACTTATCATGACTTTTTTGTCTTACTGTAGTACTTTTACTAATTTACTAAATCTGCACGAACACGTACTTCTGCACATAATACTTGAATGGGACAGTTGCAGGATGTAGAGATAGATATTTCATTAGTTTGAATCTTACACCGAAGCCTCAAATTTAGATATATATTTCATTAGCTCGAATCTTACACCGAAGCCTCAAATTTAGATATATATTTCATTAGCTCGAATCTTACACTGAAGCCTCAAATTTAGATATATATTTCATTAGCTCGAATCTTACACCGAAGCCTCAAATTTATATATATATTTCATTAGCTCAAATCTTGCACCGAAGCCTCAATTCCAGCACATCAGGCAATGTTGGTCATATTTCCTCTAGGTATGCAAAATATGTTCGATTTAAAGTAGTGTAATGCATGCATTTCATCATACAATGTGTCATTGTTCATCATAAACGATGAAAATTGCTATAGGGAAAGAAAGGTGGGTTTACCAGCTTTTGATTTGAACGTTTCTGCTTCATCGGGAGTTTAGGGAAAACTCAGTATTTTTCAGATTTCAAAGCAGAAATTGTAATTATAATCATGTAGAACTGCGATCATCCATTTTGATACATTGTTGCAAAATGAAATATTATGGAAACAACAGGACAACTCACTTTGAGTTTGTAAATATTGCTCCAGCCCCGGAAGTTACTCAACTTATCTTAGCATAACTAGCGTATGATCTGCTCATTTACCAGTCATTATTGCAAACTTTCAGTGATATTATTTATAGATTTTGAATTCATATATTTTTTCGCAGATCCATATAAAACCTATTCTGTATTCAGAAAATAATGCATAACCTGTACTAAGAAAAAACAAGCATGGCATAGTGTTTTTGTTGTTGTTGTTGTTTTTCATTACGAACTAGCATTTCAGGAGAGTCGTACACATTTACCTGAAAACTGCATGCAGACGTCTGTTCGCACGGCGTAAGAAAATGACGTCTTTTTGTGAAGGGGTTGTATTTAGTAAAACGTTAATAACCATAAAACGACATTGACTATATATTTCTCTTGCTACGATCAATTTAACTGAAGTTATGAAATAACATATCAAACAAGAGCTGTCGGAGAACAGCGCAGCTCGACTATTCGATTTTTCAGAGAATAATAAATTTATAGCTAACAAGGCTACAACAATGTGGGGTGGGGTTGGGGACACAACATAACTATGTGTAAGAATTGACCAAAACTACACAGAAATATGTAAAAAAAATAATTATGTTTTTATAGTAGACGCACTGTCCGTCAGTCAGTCCGTTCGTACAATTTTGTTGTCAATAACTCTGACATTCCTGGACGGATTTTCAAATAACTTAGCACAAGTGCTCACCACAACAAGACGTGTTGCGTGCAAAATTCAGGTCCGTGGCTCCAAGGTCAAGGTCACACCTTGAGGTCAAAACCACTTTGAGGGCATTTGTCACTTAGTGACATTTTTTGTTTATGTCTGAAAATCTCTGCTATTTCTGCAATTTGCCTCTACTAGAATATGCCTCAGTGAGATAGATTTTAATCACACAGAATCATTTGTCCCTATCTATCTCTAAATCATCATCGGCTTGTATCTAGGTCATGACTAAAATGCTATTTCAGGAGATTTCAAAATGTGATTTTTGTTTTTTATTGTAAGTGATTTTGCGTCTCAGATAACTTTTTGTAACTCCACACCAACATTCAGAATGTGAACAGCAATTAGTTTATCATCATCGACACCAATATTACAGGGTCGTTTACTGTTGTATTGACCAATGGTACACGAGCTCAGGGTCTTATTGTAATCACAAATCATACGAACGAGACATTGTCTCATCATCGCTCAGTGTAATCATAGCAACCGAAAACCAGTATCACAGAATTGTCAATATTCATTTAACTAGATGGTTGTTCTATGAAACACTTGTATTGCCTGCCATGAGCTTAACTATAAAGTCTGAAGACGGGGGATGCAATCCTTCATGAATTATGGAGCAGATTTATTTTTTTAAATTGTTTAAGTTTATATAAAGGGGCATAACTCTGCATTGGATAATAGATAACCTCAAAGAGAAAAAGTGTATAAAGTGTCCTGATCACTGGTCAATAGCTTGCCAAGTTATGAGCTAGGTTAGGTGGCAGGTTCAAGATGTATGTAAAGGGGCATGACTCTGCCAAAATGAAAGTCATAATTATTGGACATGTCAATGGCATTGAATAATTGATAAAGAACATTGTAATTCATAATTTTGCATTGCAGAGATGTTGAGATTTTATTTTATTTTCAGTAGGTGATAAAATTTATGTTACTCGGATTTTATCCTTAGGTTCTATAGTAAAATAAAAATCTTTGGCAGAGTAAAAAGATGATAATTTTCAAGATTTTGATTTTAAAAGATACATATATTGAATCAATTTGCATGAATGTGCATGAAATAGGCAGGGTTTTAATAGAATCACACTGTAGATACCTTAATTTTAAGAGTAAACTTGGTTGAACATCAAGGATAAAGACCGAGTTTATCACCTACCAGAATGTATTGGTTATGTCTTATTTCTGGTCACTGATTGGTCAGTTTTTTTGATGATGCTCTATCAAAATTATGAATATGAATAAGGCACTGCCTCATAGCGAGCTCAACTCATTAAAAATACACTGGAATGCAAATGAAAACAATCATCAGCACATTATGGTTATTAGAGCCATCTCAGTAAGAGGTGAAGAACAGATTAATCGTGAAACCCTGCCCTACTCTTCTGTCAGAAAGATTGTAATACTTATTTAACATGCAGACAGGATAGCCTTTGGTAGTTTGGACCTTCTATTTACCATCCCCATCAGACGGACAAAGCCAAGGGAAAATGTCTTGCGCAAGATGCTTGACCTTTAACTTAAGTGATGGTCACGCTCAATATATTAATGATACGGTAACGGTTTCAATTTGTTGGACAGCTAATTGGAATGAACACCAGATGTACATCAGTATTCACACTGACCTTGAACATGTAAACATCAATTTAATGTGCAACACACGGTCTATTGAAAACACATAGGCCAATTAGGTTGCTCTCATTATTTTAAGAGCTAATTATGATCTATGAAGTTCCTAGCTCTTTATTCGAAAGAAAAAGAAGGGTTTTAAGAGTATGACTGGACATGAAAACTGCATGACCTTGAATAAAGGACCCATAGATGCTACTTACCGCATGTACCGAACAAGAACATTTTTGTTAAGGGCAATTGAAATAAAACTTTAAATCGTTTTTGTTTGTTTGGTGTGAAATGTCATTTTCCAGCACATTTTAGGCTATGTATGACGGTCAACATTTTTTAGTGGTGGAAGCAGACAACTCACTTATTCCTTGGTAGAAGATGTAAGACACATACTGTATACTTTCCGTCGTTCATAAGAATTGACACTTACAAGGCGAGCTCCCAGTGCGATTCTTACTCGCAGCTTTGAATTGAATTGAATGTTGTTTAACGGCTCATCAACACAGTGTAGGTTATTTAGAGCCGCCCCAGAGAGAGGGGAAGGATACATAGGAATCCGGGAACCTGCCCTACTCTTATTATCGAATAGATTCCTATGGTTCTTTAACGTGCTCGGAAGATAGACCGATACACGGGACCGCCCGGTTTACGTCCCCATCCGACGGACGAGGCTAAGGTTAAGTGTCTTGCCCAAGAACACACCGACGGAACTCAGTGGCACCACGGAGGATTGAACCCGGGGCCTCCGGTTACAAATCCGCCGCGCTACCGACTGCGCCACGCCAGCAGCTTTGAGATGGTTTCCAATGCAGCGTCTTTACCCTCTCAACCATGGATTCGCTACAAAATATCAAATCATGTCTGGGGAACGTACTTGAAACTCACTTACTTCTCACCAATGTCACTAGAGGAATGCAGCTCGGGTTCGCTTCTCCGTCTCCGCATTGTACGCGAAAAAATGTAACTTTCTTTGTATATAAAAAAGGAGTTTATTTTGTACTATTTTGAGATGGTGGTAATCCGACGGATTCTTGACTAAGTACCGTAGCTTGTATGTTTTGTTTTCATGATAATATTTTTTGCAATACTCTTGATTGATTGTTTGGTACATCACTTATCCCACTATAGTATCCATCAACAATAGATGACTGCGCCTGATTAATGGTACATGTACATCCAGTCCTTTTTAGTTCGGTTGCAAGTTCAAGCCATCCGTTGCAGGTTATTAATGCTGAGTTCTACTATTAAAGCAGAACGCAGTCATAAACAACCACAAACATTGGAAGACCGACACATACTATATTCTTTTCTTGGACATTCAGGACATCTACGGGTGCAGCTTAATTAAGGCAGAAATGGAACTGAAAAATATAAAAGAGATTAAAAACAACAACAAAAAACCCACATATTTTCAAAACACAGTTTTATAATCGATTCAGCAAACACTATTGATAGCATTTGTCTAAAACGTCTTAATTTCTGAAACGGTTGCGACACAGCATGATAGACTTTGAATCTAGAGATCTTACTTGCACCACAGAGTGTTTCAATGTGCCCATGGGAATGCGTTTCAATTTCTTAGCTTTGTCTTTTTGATGTGGACATAAACTGTTTGAATGTTGTGTTATGTTTAGGTCATTTAGCACATGTTAGGCTATATATGACGGTCTATTTTTTTTGTGGTAGAAGCAAATCCATTTTTTTTCTTGGGTAGAACCAGTACTGTATAGCTCCAGCCGTCCGTGATTACTGACACTTTTTCACTTGACAAGTCAAGCTTACAGTGAGATTCAAACCTGTAGCTGTGAGAGACGAGAACGTTTTAGATGCAGCCTCTTTACTATCCCGGCCAAGGATGCGCCGGACATAAAGTGGGCAGTCCCATGTATTCAAGGTTATATGATTCCTATATATCCTTCTCCTCTGCCTGGTGCGGCTTTAAATAACCTTAGATAATGTGTTGATACGCCATTAAAAATATTTCCTAGCAGAGGGATGTTAACAAGCATGTACTGGAATCAGGCAAATGAAAAACTAGATAAATCCATCGAAGAATTGATTTTTTAAGGATTTAATTCAATAATTAGATCTTTCAACAGGCTATCCAAAATATTAGGCTAGTTTAAAATGTGTGAAGTCCGAGACACTTCTCGCTAAATTTAAACTAGCTTAAATGTTTTTCATAACCCGTACAAATATAGAAATATTGGATTTAATCCTTTTATACACTTGGTAACAGTGACGTTGCCAACCTTGCACGCTTTTTTTTATAGCAACTTACGAGTTTTCGGTGGTAGTGAGTGGCAACTTTACCATAAATAGCTTTATGGTAAATTTTCCATTCACTTTGCATTTTATGGTAAATTTGCCAACCATTGCCGTCTTTAAAACCCCAGGAATACTGAAAATTAGTGAATCAATTCTTAAATATACTGTTTATATTATTAACCTGTTCTTATATTATCAACAATAATGTGCCTTGGGAGGTATGATAAATGATAAAATCATAAACAGTGCCAGAAAGATAACATATCATCAGTGTTAGTGATATACCGATTATTCGATTGTAACCGAATCGATCATCAGTTACTAGGCATCCGATTATGATGTTTGATTATGAAAGTCTATAATCGATCATCGGTTGCATATAAAAATACACTTGTTCAAAATAGAAATAAACATGATTTTCCATGAGACCACACTTGTGAAAATGAACAAATAAACAAATTTATATCAATTATAATTATTTTGCGGTTGAAATGGCAATGGTATAAGACACAAGACAGGAAAGAATTCCTGATTAATCAGTAATAATTCTAAGTTCAAGGACTCAAACTCAGATTAACATACACATGTTATGTTTCATATTAACTAACCGATTGTAACCGATGATTGATCGGTTACATCCAACCGATGATTGATCGGTTACATCCAACCGATTGTAAATGATGATCGCTGGTAAATTTCAACCGACTGCCCATCACTAATCAGTGTATTTTTAGACCACAGAATAGCCATTTTCTATTCAGGTATGCCAGATGTTTGAGCAATTAGCTCCATAAACCGAAAAGTGAAGTTAATTCGAAATGAGACGCATATATATAATTTTTTCCAAATTGTGCTAATACGCTGCAAAAACAAGGCAAGATCCAAATTATGTCATCTGTCATTTACTAGTGATTGGCAATCAGTCGAAATTTACAATCGGTAATTGGTTACCATTGGTAGGGTGTACCGGTAACCGATCAACAATCAGTTATAATCGGTTAGTATTATGAAGTTACAATATGAAGTATTGTTTCAGGCCTTGAACTTCTGTAGAAGCTGTAGTCCGTATTTTGACTGGTAATGACTCATGAATATGAATGAGTCACGTGTGAAGTAGTTTCAACCCGACGAACACCCCAAAAGTCAGTATATAAGGAGAAATCGATACGTAAAATTTCACATTTTTATTTAGCCTCCATACAAGTAACATCGATAAATATACGGCTTCAGAATATATGTGATAAAAAATAGTTGCCCGTAACGGGATTTGAACCACAGCCTTGCACTTGTAAGATTTGAAAGATGTACGCTGAACCTCTAGACCACTGCTATTTATTGGTTATTGTAGCATTTTTAACACTAAATAGGCATTACGTAATAACAAGAGCGCGCGCACACAAACTCATCAAGAGCTAAATAACAAGTCGAGATATGGTTGATTTGAGGCGAAGTATTAGTTTCATATTGATAAGATACATTATTACACCAGGCAATGTTAATGTACACGTGCGACAATATGGACTGCATATTTACTGATCCATCTTTAGTTGCGTTCAAATATGTTCAGTTATTTTGCCTCATAATAAATGGTAGTTAGTATACTAATTTCTCAAGTAGCGTTGTACTTCAGTGGATAGAGCACAGGACTTGAAATCAGAAGGTCGTGCGTTCGAGCCCCGAAAGAAACTAACTTTTTTTTTCTGTAAAAATTACTGTTACCTGTGTATAGGTACGATGTGCACTGGTCGATGTATGTACAGTAAATGATTTCCTGCGCTATATTTGCTCTCTTAAATACCCGATTTTGACATGAGCTGGTGAACATGAAGTTACAAATAAAGACATGCCTACAAAGAAGAAATCGATTGATATAGGGACTCTGTAGCTTTAAAGTATGTTCACATTCCCGTTCAGACCACCGAACCAGCAGGACGTGTCCGTCTACAACGGACTGAGGCCTGGTCAGCTTTTTCACTTACTTACCAACGATACCTACAACTCTTCAAGCGATGTCGACACTTCCTGCAGGGAACTACCATCAACGTCAACCATCAACTTTGGGCTCTGTGGTCGTTACACATCGAACCATTGGGCTGAACGTTGAAAGTGTTGTTAGAACGTGACTACCACCATCAACGTCGGGCCCGGTGGGCTTTTGGTACAAGCTAGTCCAACCGAGCTGAACGTTGAAAGTGTAGTACTCAGGCAGTCATGAGTACAGGTACAACACGTTTCCATTAGGTATACACCCCACACTAGGGTGGTACCATGGCCCTTCTGAGGTCTGTTTCTTGGATTCTACTGAGACGTATAACCACCACGGATACAGACATAAACATCACGGGACTTACAACCAACAGGATTGACCTGCTTAGCGGTCACAGCGCAGAATTTCATGTGCACGCGGATTGTCCTACTAGACAGGCTTTAAATCTACCGTGCCCTGATTGGTCGGAGAGCTTCTAAACATCTTTCGAGCCGGAAATGGGATTGACCTACCTACCATCTTTGCAGTCATCCCATTCGTCGAAACAACAATCTACTTGGATCAACTTTAATCTTCTACGACTTAAACTACTATAGATAATCAACGATGGATTTCTTCGCCCACCTGCCACCAACTGAACTATTCTTCTGCAACTTGTAATTTCCATTGGATCCGACTGATGTAACGACATATGACGAACACTGGACTAAATCTCCTTTTGAAAAGCTCGCCAAAAGTCATAGTTGCCAATGGCGAGGATAAACAAACAATTCTTTCCTGTCATGTTTCTTATGGTATTTTATTTTAACAATAAAATAATTCCAGTTGATATGCGTTTAGCTGTGTATGATATTTGTGTATATGCTCATTTTCACAAGAGTACACGTGTATTTCCTAACTCTTGTCTCTTGGAAACTTGGCACAGCAGTGGTTAAAATTTCCCCACCCACCGACTTTACGGTACAGAATAACTAGATATATATCACTAAAGTGCGATGCGTTTTCATTTAATCATGGTATTTTAGATTATCGATACTGCAGTAGCTTTTAAAGTTTAGGTAGATCTACTGTTACCTTGACTTTCTTTATCCAGCTGGAAATAATCGGCCGCAATTGTTTACCTACTAATGACGTCACATTAACGATGAAGTCTGGTAACCTGCCAACTGGATGGACTAGCTTCAACGCGAATAGAGGTGGGCCGGATACCAAAGACAGATGGGAGTTAACTGCGTTTAGAACGAATACAGGCATGACCTCCCCTTAACAAGGGAGTTGAGTTTGTTTGACTTTTTTACCACGTTTTTTTTCCCTGTAGTATTTGCTACTCGCGTTACCATAGAGCTCGCTTGCTCGCTATAAAGTTTTATGTCCATAGGTCAACATTTTGCTAAGTTGTGAGCCACCCTAGGTTTATGAAAAGGGGAATAACTCTGCCGACATGACGGTCAGAGTTATTGGACATGTGTAAAGATATTTCTTGGGGTAAGATAAATTTGTGTGTGAAGTTTCATGAAAATAAGTCAAATAACGTAGGTCACAACGACCCCAATTGCACATGACGTTATAAGGAACATTGTGATGAAGTTTGGTGAAAATCCAGCCAGAAAGAATTAAGATACACGTCGTAGCGGCAACCAGACGTGACCTATATCTATACATTACATTATATCAGAAATTCTGCAAATGATTTTAGATGCATATCAGGAAGATTCTGGCAAAAGTTGGTGAAAATCCTGTAGTGTATAGCAAGATATGCAAGTCGTAGCCAAGACACGACGAGACCTATATTTCATCAAAAGTAGGTCAGTGATCCAAAGTTTGCACATCTTGCTAGATGCATACAAGGAACATTCAGGTAAGTTTGGTGTAAATACTGCAAGAATGAAGCAAGATACACATGTCATAGCTGAGACCGAGTGTGACCCATATTTTGTCGAAAGTAGGTCACAGCGACCCGAAATTAGGCACATGATGTATGATCAATATAAGGAACATTCTGGCAAAGTTTGGTGAAAGTTCTGCAAGAAAGAAGCAAGTAGCGGAGACCGGACGTGACCTATATTTCATCGAAAGTAGGTCACAGTGACCGAAAATTTGCACATCATGCTAGATTCATAAAAGGAACATTCTGCATGTGACCTATATTTTATTCAAAATAGGTCACTTTGTGTATGTGATGTTGGTGAAAATCCTGAAGAAGATATAAGACATGAAAATGGGACGCACGGACTAATGGACCGACACACTTATACTCCGACGACATTGTGATTGCTAAGTCGAGATCCATAATTGGGCTCGACAAAAAGCAGTCAAGGTTACAAAGGAAGAATGAAAGTCGGCAAGGAACAACAAATCTGTCTCAGTAACGAGGAATTCATTTGTCTTCATTCAACAGTAAGACAGGGATAACGTCATCATTAACAGATCCATGAAGGGGACAAAGTCTACAAGACGTATTAGCCCGGGACAAATACAAGTATTTCTGTGAAAATCTGAATGTAATATCCAAGCACTCACCTCCTGGGAGACCATGTCTACAACACCCTATAGTCAGGATTCATTAGCAATCACCTTAGAAACCAACTTCGAAACATCTGTGACGGTAAATAATACCGTATTCTTCGTTTTCTAACAGATCCTGGAAAAACAAGAAATTCTGTGAATTTATATCCTCTGCCGAAGTATGTTAATTGTCTGGTAAGAATTAAATATAGACAGAAAAGTAAAGACAGACAAACAAAAAGACAATGTTTGGGAAGGTGAGGGAACAAGGGCTCGGACTTCTTTGGGCGGGTAAGTGGAGTGAGGGGAGAGTTCTACACATCCTCTCTACGAGTGCTGTATTTTTCCCAATTTATTTTAAAATCCTTCCATGCATGTTGAGAGTTATGGAGTGAACATGAAATGGACTTCATTATATGCATATAACTTCAACTTACTCTTATAATAAGAGTTATATGACCTTGACCTTGAAGACACAGACCCAGTTTTTGGGTTCTGCACATCGTCCTGATGAGATGAGTGTGCCAGTTTATTACAAAATCCATCCATGGATACGGGAGTTTATAGGGAGCGGACATGAACAGGACCTTATTATATGCATGTAAGAAGTATATGACCTTGACAATACAGACCAGGGTTTTGGGTTCTGCACATTGTCTCGATGAGACGAGTATTCGTGCCAATTTATTTCAAAACCCTACATGGGATATGAGAATTATGGAGCAGACACGATATTTGACAATTGTAACAGACAGACGACCGGACAAGACCAAATCTATATCCCTCCAACTGAGCCATTAAGAGGTGTTATGTACAAATATGTACATACTGCCACAATCTCAATACTAGTAAATGGCAGTTTGTATAAATTTCTTCAGATGTTCCATCATGATGGTCAGAACAAGAAAGTATTACTGGACAGATAATGTCATCCCTTAAATATGCATACAAACCTGTAGTTTTATCCTTTGTTTTAAGATTCCAAATTTAAGTAAATACAATGTAAACACACCTCATTTCTTCCACCAAATAAACATCTCGGACACTAAACATTCAGCATTTACCGATAGATTTCCTTCCTCTGTACACACCTCAGAAATGACACTCATCAAGATGTTCAGAGACTCTAGTCTGTATCATGCCATTTTCATCATATATGTGTACCAAACATCAGTGAAACGTCTACTCATATATGTTAACATGGGCAAGAATCCAGAAATGGGATTTTGATAATTTTTGCTTGTTTCTTTACTTTAGGTCAAGTTCATTACAATATAAAGGGGGATGAAATGGTTTTTAGGACAATTATAAGATTAAAATAGGATACATTGTCAATTAATAGAAAGACCCTCGAAATGGATCAACACCAGATTTCGGACGAGCAGTTTTATATCGTTTTCCAGAAGCAGTGTGGGAATACATAACTGTGGGAATACATAACTGAAACTTTCGAACGCCACATTTCTCTTGATGACTTTTATATCTACTTTTAAATTGATCAAGAACACTGCCATCAGTTCGGTAGGTGATATTTTTTGTCATCCTGGTAGTTACTATGACAACAGTTGCTCATCATTTGGCAGAAAATTCCTGTATCAGAATGGGAAGCATTTGAAGGGCAGTCAAGGTCATAACTAGAAATACCACTGATGGTATATATACAGAACCTTTTGTAATACCACTGTGGTATCTATATAGGGGTCGTTTTAGGGGACACATCTTTTATTGACGGTGATGATGTACTTGGGAAAACAGGCTAGGAGAATTTGAGCACACATGCTCATTTTCATAGGAATAATATCTTCAATATATAATCAAACTGTTACTCTGCAACCAACTCGTCAATACAAATGGGTGTGTGGATTTTTTGAGCCTTACTATGTGGGAATTAGGTTGGCAAATCCTTAGCACAAAGTTGGAGATGGTCGCAAGGTTGGATATGGTAGCAATGTTGGAGATGGTCGCAATGTTGGAGATGGTCGCAATGTTGGAGATGATGGCAATGTTGGAGATGGTCGCAAGGTTGGAGATGATCGCAAGACTGGAGATGTTCACAAGGTTGGAAATGGTCGCAAGGTTGGAGATGGTCGCAATGTTGGTGCTGGTCGCAATGTTGGTGCTGGTCACAAGGCTGGAATGGTTGCAATGTTGGAGATGGTCGCAACGTTGTGGATGGTCACAAGGCTGGAATGGTCGCAATGTTGGAGATGGTCGCAATGTTGGGATGGCAATGTTGGGGACGGTCGCAATATTGGAGATGGTTGCAATGTTGGAGATAGTCGCAAGGTTGGAAATGGTGGCAAGGTTGGATATGGTCACAAGGTTGGAGATGGTCACAAAGCTGAATTGGTTGCAAGGCTGGAGAGGGTGGCAATGTTGAAGATGGTGGCAAGGTTGGAGATGGTCGCAATGTTGGAGATGGTTGCAAAGTTGGAGATTGTCACAAGGTTGGAGCTGGTCACAAAGTTGGAGATGGTCGCAAGGTTGGAGATGGTTGCTGGAGATGGTGGCAAAGTTGGAGATGGTGGCAAAGGTTGGAGATGGTCACAAAGCTGGAATGGTTGCAAGGTTGGAGGTGGTCGCAAGGTTGGAGATGGTTGTAAGGTTAGAGATGGTTGCAAGGTTGGAGATGGTGGCAATGATGGGGATGATCGCAAGGTTGGAGACGGTCGCAAAGTCGGCGATGATCGCAAGGTTGGAGATGGTCGCAAGGTCGGAGATGGTTACAAGGTTGGAGATGGTGGCAAGGTTGGAGTTGGTTGCAAGGTTGAAGATGGTTGCAAGGCTGAAGATGGTTGCAGGGTTGAAGATGGTTGCAAGGTTGAAGATGGTTGCAAGGTTGGAGATGGTTTTGAGGTTGGGGATGGTTGCAATGTTGGAGATGTCAGCAATTTTGAAGATGGTTGCAATGCTGAAGATGGTCGCAGGGTTGAAGATGGTTGCAAGGTTGAAGATGGTTGCAAGGTTGGAGATGGTTGCAATGTTTGAGATGTAAGCAATTTTGAAGATGATTGCAAGGTTGGAGATGATTGCAATGTTGGAGATGGTTGCAAGGTTGGAGATGATCACAAGGTTGTAGATGGTTGCAAGGTTGGAGATGGTCGCAAGGTTGTAGATGGTTGCAAGGCTGACAGATACAAATCAGAATATGTTGGTACATCAGAAGTCAGGGAGAGAGTTCCTTGTCATCACTGTTGTCTAGTTATTGGGCAAGAAAACAAAACACTGAACATGTAGGAGATTTGTAAGAAACAAAACAATCAACAAGGAGATTTGCAAGAAACGAAATGCTGAATATGATGTTCAGTCAGTATCAGTGTACACAATTCATCAAGCATAAAGTCAGAGAGATTCCCATTGTGATACACAATCATCATGTACTAAAGAAATCATTTTGCAGAAATAACAAGAGGCCCAAGAGGGCCTGTATGGTTCTTACCTTCAAGAAATGGAAGGCACACAAAGGCGACATGTACTAATAGGAAATTCTAACATTCTGTAGTATAAAACTTTGAATTTCAATTGATTTACAGAAATATTGGTGATGAAAAAATGAAATGTAAAACATAAGATGGGGACATTGGGATTTTCATTTAGTATATGTATTCCACAAAACTGCTCGCTCAGATTTAAAAAGCTCGTATTGATACTCTTCATTAGAATCAGGTGAAGAAATTCATAACATCACAGCAAGCAGTTCCAGAATGGTCTTCAAATTATTATCCCTTAACCCGCTATGCATGACTATAATAGCCTTTGCGTCCATTGTAAACCCAGATCAACCTGCGAGTAACATACAGGCTGACAAGGTTTTTTTACTTTACAATGTCCGGTTGCTGATCAGTCATTTCCCTCAAAACATCCCTTTGACACATAAATGGAATGGTCTTAACTCAAAGAAAGAACAGTCCATTATACATATGTAGGGGGTTAAGGGTTATGAAATACTATATCTAGATAATATATCAGAGCAGTGCGTCAGTAAGACTAACCTAATATCATTGCGTCTCAAACTTTGGTATTTGGGCGATAGTAAAATCATCATGTAAACTGCTCAATTGGTCCTGGTGTCGTACACATTTATTTAGCTTTTGGAAGATTAAGACACTAAATTTGTATCAGTTGTATTTAATTTGACAGCCATAATTCTCCAGATTACCAGACACACCCATTACTACAGTTTTCTGTTCACTGCAATTTGCCCCTATTAGAACCAACCTCAGTGGGATAGATTTTAATCACACAGAATCGTTTGTCTATATCTATCTCTACATCACCAGTGGCTAGTATCTATCTCTACATCACCAGTGGCTAGTATCTATCTCTACATCACCATTGGCTAGTATCTATCTCTACATCACCATTGGCTAGTATCTATCTCTACATCACCAGTGGCTAGTATCTATCTCTACATCACCATTGGCTAGTATCTATCTCTACATCACCATTGGCTAGAATCTATCTCTAAATGACCATTGGCTAGTATCTATCTCCACATCACCATTGGCTAGTATCTATCTCTATATCACCATTGGCTAGTATCTATCTCTACATCACCATTGGCTAGTATCTATCTCTACATCACCATTGGCTAGTATATATCTCTACATCACCATTGGCTAGTATATATCTCTACATCACCATTGGCTTGTATCTATCTCTACATCACCATTGGCTAGTATCTATCTCTACATCACCATTGGCTAGTATCTATCTCTACATCACCATTGGCTAGTATCTATCTCTACATCACCATTGGCTAGTATCTATCTCTACATCACCATTGGCTAGTATCTATCTCTACATAAATATTGGCTTGTATCTATTTCTACATCACCATTGGCTAGTATCTATCTCTACATCACCATTGGCTAGTATCTATCTCTACATCACCATTGGCTTGTATCTATCTCTACATCACCATTGGCTTGTATCTATCTCTACATCACCAGTGGCTAGTATCTATCTCTACATCACCAGTGGCTAGTATCTATCTCTACATCACCATTGGCTTGTATCTATCTTTACATCACCATTGGCTAGTATCTATCTCTACATTACCATTGGCTAGTATCTATCTCTACATCACCATTGGCTTGTATCTATCTCTACATCACCATTGGCTAGTATCTATCTCTACATCACCATTGGCTAGTATCTATCTCTACATCACCATTGGCTAGTATCTATATCTACATCACCATTGGCTAGTATATATCTCTACATTACCATTGGCTTGTATCTATCTCTACATCACCATTGGCTAGTATCTATCTCTACATCACCATTGGCTAGTATCTATATCTACATCACCATTGGCTAGTATATATCTCTACATTACCATTGGCTTGTATCTATCTCTACATCACCATTGGCTAGTATCTATCTCTACATCACCATTGGCTAGTATCTATATCTACATCACCATTGGCTAGTATATATCTCTACATCACCATTGGCTTGTATCTATCTCTACATCACCAGTGGCTAGTATTTAACTCTACATCACCAATGGCTTGTATCTATCTCTACATCACCATTGGCTAGTATCTATCTCTACATCACCATTGGCTAGTATCTATCTCTACATCACCAGTGGCTTGTATCTATCTCTACATCACCAGTGGCTTGTATCTATCTCTACATCACCAGTGGCTTGTATCTATCTCTACATCACCATTGGCTTGTATCTATCTTTACATCACCAGTGGCTAGTATATATCTCTACATAACCAGTGGCTTGTATCTATCTCTACATCACCATTGGCTAGTATCTATCTCTACATCACCATTGGCTAGTATATATCTCTACATCACCATTGGCTAGTATCTATCTCTACATCACCATTGGCTAGTATCTATCTCTACATCACCATTGGCTTGTATCTATCTCTACATCACCAGTGGCTAGTTTCTATCCCTACATCACCATTGGCTTGTATCTATCTCTACATCACCATTGGCTAGTATCTATCTCTACATCACCAGTGGCTTGTATCTATCTCTACATCACCAGTGGCTTGTATCTATCTCTACATCACCATTTGCTTGTATCTATCTCTACATCACCAGTGGCTAGTATCTATCTCTACATCACCATTGGCTTGTATCTATCTCTACATCACCATTGGCTAGTATCTATCTTAACATCACCAATTGGCTTGTATCTATCTCCAGGCCTTTTTGCTGTGTTGTGAAAGCATTTTGAGAATATGAGCAAAAACGACGGACGGACAAACGGACCAAAACAGTATAGCCCAAGAAAGTGTTACTACTGGAGGGGATTTTGCGTCTCAGATAACTTTTTGTAACTCCACACCAACATTCAGAATGTGAACAGCAATAAGTTTATCATCATCGACACCAATATTACAGGGTCGTTTACTGTTGTATTGACCAATGGTACAAGAGCTCAGGGTCTTATTGTAATCACAAATCATTTGAACGAGACATTGTCTCATCATCTCAGTGTAACCATAGCAACTGAAAACCAGCACGATAGAATTGTCAATGATTCAAATAAACAAGAGGCCCAAGAGGGCTTGTATAGCTCTACTGGTTGTATGGAGTCTGTGGTTAGAGGGGTCGGTGCGGGGGATAGGAAGGTGTCAGATATGAACTAATCAAAGTATTTCAGTCCCTAAATGACCATACAAAATTTTTTACCCATGGAAATGGGCCTAAAAAAAATAATTGTGTTGTTCTGGTAACATTTTCAAAACTGGTAGGTAGGGTAGGTCGTTTTTTTTTGTTTTTTTTTGTTTTTTAGGATTGTTTTTTATGAACACAAAGAAGATGCACTGAATTATGTACTATAATTACTGTAATTTTAATTGTTTTCTATTTGCTCTTCACTTGTGTACATACATACTTTATATTGTTTGTTTTTTTTTTGTTTTTTTTCGCGAAATGGACCAAAAAAATGTCAGGGTCGGCGGGTATTCGTAGGTAGGGTCGGGTGACCCGAACCACACAAATATTTTTTTTAGGCCTTACCAACCCACCCAAAAGCCCAGTGGGCGGATACAAAATCTGAGACCTTGCTGCACCCCCTTGGGTCATATGTATTATATCTACAAAGTATGAACAAAATATTTGCTGTCGCAGCCATTACGGACGGATGGACATATATCATATATTAAATATAGAATACTAAGAAATTTAAGGGCCGTAACTCGGTTATTACTGGTTAGATTTGGCTGGTCTTCGAACTTGTCCTGAGATTTCATTGATATTTACAATCTGGTAACGACGGACAACTCGCCATCATATAAGCTCTACTGGCCTACAGCTAAAAACGTCAGAAATTCATATAAATAAAGGCAGAATGAAAGTTGGTAGGGGATTACAAATCTGTCTCAGTAACGAGGAATTCATTTGTCTTCATTCAACAGTAAGACAGGGATAACGTCATCATTAACAGATTCATGAAGGGGACAACATCAACAAGACATACTACCCCGGGACAAATATAACGTTTGACAAGTATTTCTGTGATAATCTGCCTATAGTATCCAGCACACACCTTTTTGAAGACCAGGTGTTCAACACCGTAGTCAGGATTCGTTACCAGTAGGCAATAACTGTAACTTGAAACTTCTATGGAGTCGGTTTGTTTTAAATAATACACAAATGGTACATGGCATACGTTTAAACAGACAGGGAACAAAGAAATATTGACTGATGTTGGTGGATTCATACAGGATATTGGTAGAACTGATGGCATCAAAATCAACGTTCCAATGTCATTCCATGAGGGCCGCCATCTTGCTTTATTTGACGTCAGTTTTATTCTTTTAAGAAAATAAATTGATGTAAACACACCTCCTTTCTCCCACCAAGTACACATCTCTCACATTGAACATTCAGCATTTACCGATAGATTTCCTTCCTCTGTTAACACCTCAGAAATGACACTCATCAAGATGTTCAGAGACTCTAGTCTGTATCATGCCATTTTCATCATAAATGTGCACCCAACATCAGTGAACAATCCACCCATAAGATGCTATGAGCAAGAATCCAGATGTGGGATTTTGGTAAGTCCATTAAAAATATAGAAGATAATCCATGTGAATTTTAGTCAAAATTGCCTAAGCGGTTTCTGGGAATTCATTTAAAGCAAAAGTTAACGGACGATGAGTGATCCAAATTGATCACTTCCGAGTCTTAAAAGGCGTGGGGATAATCACGATTATATACTTTGTACAACAAATGCATGTAGATACACTGAGCAACATCAGTGGTTCCTTAGACAAGAATCAATGTGGGGATAACCACGATTATATACTTTGTACAACAAATGCATGTAGATACACTGAGCAACATCAGTGGTTCCTTAGACAAGAATCAACGTGGGGATAATCACGATTATATACTTTTTACAACAAATGCATGTAGATACACTGAGCAACATCAGTGGTTCCTTAGACAAGAATCAACGTGGGGATAATCAAGATTATATACTTTGTACAACAAATGCATGTAGATACACTGAGCAACATCAGTTGTTCCTTAGACAAGAATCAACGTGGGGATAATCACGATTATATACTTTGTACAACAAATGCATGTAGATACACTGAGCAACATCAGTGGTTCCTTAGACAAGAATCAACGTGGGGATAATCACGATTATATACTTTGTACAACAAATGCATGTAGATACACTGAGCAACATCAGTGGTTCCTTAGACAAGAATCAACGTGGGGATAATCACGATTATATACTTTGTACAACAAATGCATGTAGATACACTGAGCAACATCAGTGGTTCCTTAGACAAGAATCAACATTTGACATAAAGTCATTAGCTGTCTGTTTATACATCATGTGTTGCTTCAAGTATTCAGAAACGCAACAATTATTTACGTCATCAGAGCCACATCAGGAGTCAACCTGTGACCAGGTCTAACCCTTATTTTTTGAGTCACAGGTAAAGTTTTAGAAGTAAGCGGTTGATTTATAGTTTTTCCTTTTGTTGTTTTATTGGGGACTGCTACTTGTAGCAGGTCAGGTAAATTACAGATGCATCCAGGCGTGTGTTTGTGTGTGTGTGGTGTGGGCGTGCGTGCCTGCGTGCGTGTGTGGTGGTGAGCCAATGGCCACACTGGTAATATTATTGGGGTTTAGACCACTAAACCCTTTCGGCACCGAAGTCGCAAAAATGCGACTGCCTGGCTGAGCGCCAAAGTCGCATAATTGCGACAAAATCCTCCGTCCTTAAAAAGCAATTTATATAGTGAACATTCTCATGATACACCGGTATCCCCAAGCTATCTTTCAAATTGAGGCTTTAATTATCAAACGGTTGTTTATTTTGTTAAAAAATCGCATTTTTAGTGTAAATATATATAAAATTACGATACAGAACTTTCAAGTTGACTTTGATCAAATCAAAATGGAAAAGAAGTGCTTGATAGGTTAATAAATGACAGTGATAGCGATGGAATTAATTGCGAATATGATTCGGATATGTCCGATCATCGATGATAGTTCTGAGAGTGATTTTAGTGAGCATACGACGTCTATTCAGTCATCCAGGTCGCAAACACCGTCGGTAAATGAAGAATCAGGTTTGTTGATTATTTTCTGCTTTATTTTTCTTCGATAAAAACGTGAATCAAGTGTTTTTTTGTCGTAACAAATAGCATCCATGTATTTACAAATTATAAAAGCATTGTATAAAAAATATTACTTTTTCAATATATCCCAATTTCGTTGGTTTATACAGTTTGGAATTTACATTTTATTTTACTAATATTGAATAAATTCAGGTAAATATTTGACAGAACTATTAATTATGTGTCAGATAGTGTGAAATATATGTTGAAATAACTGTAATGCAAGACAATATGAATTTGGATAGGCTGTATATATAGAAAGAAAAAAAAAGTCAAAACAATTATTTTATTTTTACCATATATGGTACTATGAGAAATTGTAATAAAGTATGTTTAAGTGTTAATTGTTATATATGTTATAAGTACATATCATAAGCTAGTATCGCTCCAAATTTGAAGATATTACTTTTTAAAATAAAAAAGTTACAGAAGTTTTAGTAGCATCACTATTGATTTTTCTATTTATACCAAAAATACTTGGCGCTGAGAGAAACTATTCGCTATATATTTGGCGCCGAAAGGGTTAAGATACAATGCGTATTAAATACAGCTCAATACTGCATATAGAATATAGGATTAAATTGTCTCTACTTTTAATTCTGAGATGTAATTAATAAATGAGTCAAAGGGTTCAAAGGAATTCATGTCTTTATTCAA
Organism: Cyrtodaria siliqua; assembly: GCA_037043455.1. Taxonomy (NCBI): domain Eukaryota; kingdom Metazoa; phylum Mollusca; class Bivalvia; order Adapedonta; family Hiatellidae; genus Cyrtodaria; species Cyrtodaria siliqua. The sequence goes on from JAWPHD010000148.1 coordinate 605,281, forward strand.
CAGTAAGACAGGGATAACTCATCATTAACAGATATGGAGACAGAAATCATGAAGGGGACAACGTCTACAAGACATTATACTATCCCTGCTAACTCTGAGATAATCAGCACTCACCTTCTAGAAGACGGGTCTAAACCAGCCTTCAGTCAGGATGCATTGTCAACAGGCAATGACAGCAACTTGTACTTCTGGAGTCAGACGTTTTAAATTATGTTGTTCTCTTTTCTTTTGCAGATCCTGGAAAAAGCCATTTTGCACAAATAGTAAAGAGGCCCAAGATGGCAAGGCTTTTAAACTTGGTGAAAATATATCTAGATAATATAGCAGAGCAGTGCGAGTGTGTTTGTAAGACTAACCAAATATCATTGCGTCTCAAACTTCGGTATTTGGGCGATAGTAAAATCATCATGTGCACTAATTAATTGGTTTTGATAGCATACAAATGTATAACATTTTAGGAAGATTGAAATACTTCGATCAATTTATTATTTGCATTTGATATGACACACACACCCACTAACTACGTTTTTCTGGTCACTGCAATTTGCCCCTACTAGAACATGCCTCAGTGAGATAGATTTTAATCACACAGAATCATTTGTCCCTATCTATCTCTACATCATCATCGGCTTGTATCTAGGTCATGGCTAAAATGATATTCTAGGAGGTTTGATAATCATAATGTAACTGTCTCCTTTTTTTTGATAGAAAAAACAACAAGTATTTTTATGATGAGCATATGCACTTCTTTTGCCTGACATCAGGAACGCATATCATGACGGATGTTTTTGTACGACATTAGTAATCAACAATTAAAGTATGAAAGTAATTTGTGAAAGCACTTTGAGAATATGAGCAAAAACAACGGTCGGACAAAAGGACAAGGCCGAAACGGCATAGTCCCCATCGAACTTGGTAGGCAGCATACCAGTACAGTACAAGAAAGTGTTACTACTGGAGGGGATTTGTTACTACTGGAGGGGATTTTGCGTCTCAGATAACTTTTTATAACTCCACACCAACATTCAGAATGTGAACAGCAATACGTTTATCATCATCGACACTATTATTACAGGGTCGTTTTATAGTCGAAGTAAATTATAATGCAAAGTGTTTTTATATATTAAACGGTTGCAATTGGTGGAGCCAACATCTGAGGCCTTGATGTACCCCCTTGGGCCATATGTATTATATCTACAAAATATGAAGAAAATATTTGTTTGCAGCCATTATGGACGAGCGGACTAACAGACTGCATATAGTAAATATAGAATATTAAGAAAATCAAGGGCCGTAACTTGGGTATTACTGGCCCGATCTGGCTGGTTTTCAAACCTGTCCGAGCTTTCATTGATATTAACAATCTGGTAAAATTTGATCAATATTGGATGAAAACTAAAGGTCCTATATATTGTCTAAACGAGGCAAAAGTTAACAGACGACCACGGGCAACTCGTCATCCCATAAGCTTGGCTGGCCTTCAGCTTAAAAGGTCAGAAATTCATATAAAGAAAGGAAGAATGAAAGTCGGCAAGGAACAACAAATCTGTCTCAGTAACGAGGAATTCATTTGTCTTCATTCAACAGTAAGACAGGGATAACGTCATCATTAACAGATCTTGGAGACAGATATCATGAAGGGTACAAGGTCTACAAGACATTATACTATCCCTGCTAACTCTGAGATAATCAGCACTCACCTTCTAGAAGACGGGTCTACACCAGCCTTCAGTCAGGATGCATAGGCAATGACAGCAACTTGTACTTCTATGGAGTTGGTTTGTTTTAAATAATATTCTTCTTTTCTTGTACAGATCCTGAGGAAAAACACACAATTACATCCTTTTAGGGAACAAAAAAATATTGTCTCATGCTGGTGGATTCAGACAGGACATTGGTAGAACCGCCATCTTGGTTTATTTGACGTCAGTTTTATCCTTTTAAAGAACTAAATTTATGTAAACACATCTCCTTTCTTTCACCAAGTACACATCTCTCACACTGAACATTCAGCATTTACCGATAGATTTCCTTCCCCTGTACACACCTCAGAAATGACACTCATCAAGATGTTCAGAGACTCTAGTCTGTATCATGCCATTTTCATCATGTATGTGTACCCAAATCAGTGAAACACCTACCATTAGTTGATATGGGCAAGAATCCAGACATGAGATTGTGTTTCCATCTAAAATACAAAGCAGGGAAATTCCACTCGTCCACTCGCTATGATGAGTGCTCATTGATGGACGAGTAACCCAGAAACAAATTTTCCTGCCCTGATAAAGAAGGATCTATGTGAATTTTAGCCAAAAGTGACCAAGTCGTTTCCGGGAATCATTTCAAGTAAAAGTTAACGATGGACGATGAGTGATCCCAAAAAGCGTGGAGATAATCATGATTATATATTTTTTACAACAAATGCACGTAGATACACTGAGGAACATCAGTGGTTCCTTAGACAAGAATCAACGTGGGGATAATCACGATTATATACTTTGTACAACAAATGCATGTAGATACACTGAGCAACATCAGTGGTTCCTTAGACAAGAATCAACGTGGGGATAATCACGATTATATACTTTTTACAACAAATGCATGTAGATACACTGAGGAACATCAGTGGTTCCTTAGACAAGAATCAACGTGGGGATAATCACGATTATATACTTTTTACAACAAATGCATGTAGATACACCGAGCAACATCAGTGGTTCCTTAGACAAGAATCAACATTTGACATGAAGTCATTAGCTGTCTGTTTATACATAATGTGTTGCTTCAAGTATTCAGAAGAATCAACATTTTCAACATCAGCAATTATATACGTCATCAGAGCAACATCAGGAGTCTGTGATCAGGGTTAACCCTTATTTTCTGAGTCACAGGTGAAGTTGTAGGCATCTGATTTATAATAAGTTTGTCCTTTTGTTGTTGTACTGGGGACTGCTAAAAGTTACCTCAGAGATGCATCCAGGTTTTGCTAAAAAAATACTTCCAAAATTTGATTGTTGTTCGGGTGTTGTTCGGGTGGTATACTGCATACATTCAAAGTTACAAAGAAAGGAAAAATGAAACAAATCTGTCTCAGTAACGAGGAATTCATTTGTCTTCATGCAACAGTAAGACAGGGATAACGTCATCATTAACAGATCTTGCATCTTGGAGACCGAAATTATGAAGGAGGCAATGTCTACAAGACGTACTACCCCGGGACTAATACAAGTTTTGACCAGTATTTCTGTGATAATCTCAACGTTGATCCCAACACTCACCTTCCACAACAGCCTTCAGTCAGGATTCATCATTATCAATAGGCAATGACAGCAAGACTGTTGTAAATTATGTTTCTTGTTTTCTTGTACAGATCCTGAAAACAAACAAATTAAAATGTTACCTTGCATTCTTTTAAATGGTCAGAGAACAAAGAAAGATTGACTATCCTAATTAGGTCCGATACTTTCTTCAGGATGGGTACTACAAGGCAAATATTGGCTGCTTCAGATAGGAGCGAAAGACAAGTCAAAGATACATCACTGGCATCAGCTGAACTATGAAATCATGTGCAGTCTCAATAATGTAAAATGTAAATTAAAAATATTATAAATATAATGCCTATCTTGCCTTGTAATACAAGATACTTACATCACACATGCCGATTTAGTTATTGCGGATGTTTCATTAGGCCAAGGTTAGGTTGCAGGTTTAAGTGTGATGGATGGATGGATAACAACGATGGAGAACAAAGAGACCCAGAAGTGTCTGCCCATGCTAGGCAGGCGACACAAAAAGGGGCAACATTTTGTCAAGAATCCAGAAATAGGTGATGCGCTGTACACAGTCTTATAGTTGCTCATCATTTGGCAGAAAGTTTCATGCAATTTTCTTCAAATGTTCCAACATTAGGGTCATAACCAGAAATAATTACTGGACAGTGAATGTCATTCATACCTTAATTACGTATACAAATATAAGGTTTTATCCTTCGTTTTAAGATACCAGTTTGATGTAAACACATCTCATTTCTTCCACCAAGTACACATCTCTCAAACTGAACATTCAGCATTTATTGACATATTTCCTTCCTCCATGTACACACCTCAGAAATGACACTCATCAAAATGTTCAGAGACTCTAGTCTGTATCATGCCATTTTCATCATAAATGTGTACCCAACATCAGTGAAACATCTACCTATCTGCTGACATGGGCAAGAATCCAGAAATGAAATTTTGATAATTTCTGCTTATTTCTTTACTTTAGGTCACGTCCATTAAAATATAAAGGGGGACGAAATGGTTTATTTAGACAATTATAAGTGATAGCACACATTGTCGATGGATCAACAGATTGGAGAATGGAGATGGTCACAAGGTTGGAGAATGGAAATGGTCGCAAGGTTGGAGTGTCACAAGATTGTAGATGGTCACAAGGTTGGAGATGGTCACAAGGTTGGAGAATGGAAATGGTCGCAAGGTTGGAGTGTCACAAGATTGTAGATGGTCACAAGATTGTAGATGGTCACAAGGTTGGAGATGGTCACAAGGTTGGAGATGGTCACCAGGTTGACAGAGACAACTCAGAACTTGTTTGTACATCAGTAGTCAGGGAGAGAGTTCATTGTCATCATTGTTGTCTTAGTTATTGGGCAAGAAAAAAAAACTCTGAATAAGGAGAGTTGTAAGAAATAAAATGCAAAAAATGATTTAAGCCAGTATCAGTGTACACAATTCATCAAGCATAAAGTCAGAGAGATTCCCATTGTGATACACAATCATCATGTACTGGAGAAATAATTTTGCAGAAATAAAAAGAGCACTGCAAA